>CM070725.1:45803147-46256430 GCA_036346275.1 Otatea glauca
CGCACTCCGGCCTGCGCGGCTAGGTGCAGCACGTGTGAAGGGCACGGCGTCGAAGATGCGCTCGAGCAGCCCGGCGTCGTTGATGTCGGCGTCGAGCACCACCACCCCGCGCGATGCGAGCAACCGCTGCCGCGCGCGCTTCAGCGAGGGCTCGTAGTAGGAGTTGAAGTTGTCCAGCCCGAGCACGCCGTCGCCGCGCGCCATGAGCGCCAGCGAGCAGTGCGCGCCCACGAACCCCGCGGCCCCGGTCACCAGCACCGACATTCCCCCGTCCCGCCGCGGCGTGGCGCTCCGCCGCACCTCCCGCTCCCACGCGGCTCCCCCGTACGAGGCCGACGACCCCAGCAGGCTCCGGTGCGACGAGGGCCGCGGCGCCGACCGCGGCGAGGAGGATGACGACGAGGACGCGGAGAGGCGGAAGGAGTGGGAGAGGAGGGAGGGGTAGTGCACGGTGAAGAGGCACACGAGCGCGAGCGTGGCGAGGATGGTGGCCCGGAAGAGAAGGTGGGAGGACGCCGAGACGAACTTGGCGCTCGCCACCCGCCGCATCAGCAGCGCGCCGCCCGCGTACCGCTCCAGCTTGACGCCCTTGGCTGCCGCGTCCACATTGGCCGACGACGACGAGTGCGGCATTTGCTCCTGTGGGGAGCGGAGTGGGGCGGAGGTGACGAGCTGGCTAGGCGAAGTGGGGGAGGGAGTGAGGCTGAGAGTGCGCGCGTGAGTGAGAGATATAGAGAGCTGGCGCGCGACGAAGGGAGGGCGCCGCGGCTCTGCTTTGCTTGCTATGCTTCGTGTTTAGTAACTTTAGTTCCAAAAACAGATGATTTGTGTAGCTAGCTCGCGGGAATCGCTGTTTACTGAAGCGCGTTGGTTGTGGTTGCGGTGTGTCAGGTTTCACCGCGTGAAAGTCATGCGTGGCAAGAACAGGGAGGTCAGTGTTTTCTCTGCTTTGCCAGGTAGTGACTGCCCAATCAACTCACTGCACGGCAGCACTTGCTACACTGCAACAATCTCGTCTTCTGTCTCGCGCGCGTCTCGTGGTTAAACAGGAGATCAAACTTTCTCCTCCGTGATCTACTCATGTTTTTATTGATCTTCTCGCTTGCTTGAGATGTTCTTGGTGTTTATTGGTTCCATCGTGTTCTAGCTTAACTTACGGTGTGACTTGGTTCCCTATGACGTGTTGGAAATCATTTAGGACTATCTTTGGAGTCCAGATCTCACACGCATATCACATTTTTTTTCTCTTTTGCTTGGTTCTTGAGCACTCTTCTCTAAAATAGATAAAGATTGGAACTTTGATAACGATACTTCAGATTGTTAGTTGGAATAGTTTCTTGAAATCCTAGGAATGTTGTGTTTCAAATTTCAAATCATTTGGAGCCACCATTTGAAAGTTGTGCTTGCTTTGGTGTGCGGCTATTTTTCTTGTGTTGACCTGGATCATCCAAGTAAGTAGGATAATCCAACTTAAGCGGATTATCCAAGTTAGTAGGATAATCCAACTAAATATTTGAGTAGCTCGTCTTGACTTTTTAGTTTTGGTCAATTTCTATTTTTCAAAGGTTCAATCTTAATCTTCATAGGCATAGCTCCCTGTGCCTACTAAAATGGAAAGATTATTAAATACTTCAAAAATTGTCGGAGCCATTCACGAATCACGGGTCCTTCTGGCTGCTGTCACCGATCCTACATTTACTAACTCAGTAACTTGTAGTATCTATATCTCTTTATAATGCATCTAAGCAATTTTTTCTACGTCCACCCTAAATAATACACCTCATTAGAGATGGCTCAATGTTCATGCACCCAACAAAACATCCCCAGAAACTTGCACTCATCAAAATGAACGTCTCAGATCTTTCCTCAGTTTTACTCACTCACATCCGATGGTCATTATTTAGTGTGTCTAATTATCCCTGTGGTCCACAACAGACCTCCCCCACCTACATATTTGGAAGGAGAGCGAATCAAACAAGGAAATAAATAAGGAGGATCCGCATGCAAAGAAACCATATTTGAATTTTCTACTGGCCAAAATTGTACGTACTACATATTTGGAAGGAGGGTGAATCAAACAAGGAAATAAACAGGGAGAATCCGCATGCAAGAAAGTAATACTTGAATTTTTTATTGTTCTGGCATTGTGATCGTATTCTTTTCCGAATATGACCCTTCTCGAGACTTTTTTACGGATCTAGCCCCATAGAGTTTAATTTCAAATATATGAGAGCGCTGAATTTTTGTTTTTATTTTTATCTAAAGAACCAACCGTCTGTGAGTGCTACTTAATTTTTTCAATTTTTTCTCGGAACCAATGGTCGATTTAGCATCTGCTTAATTTTTATCTTTTTTTCTTACGGATCCAAATGGCCGGCGAGCGCAGCTTTATTTTTCCATATTTTTCAAAATCATCCATGTGGCCCATAATGCACCTTCCTCACCTCCAAAGATCAACAAGGAAAAGGAAACAAACGCCCGGAATCAAGGAAAAGGAAACAAACGTCCCGAAAAGGAAAGGACCATACATTACGTCTTTGGGAAAAGGAAACCGGAGAACGCAGTCCGCAATGGCTCCACTGTGCGCCATCGGTGGCTTTGCCGACGCGGCGAGGTTCTTTGGTCACGACCTCATGCGATCGCCGTGTCTCTAAGCAAATTTATAATTTATTTTTGAAAATAATTTTATTAAGTACAAAATAATCGAAAGTTTTTTGAGAATTTTTCTAGAATTTTTAACCTAATGTGCTATCTTTTCAAAAATCCTTCTATATTTAAAAAATGAAGGCAACTTACGTGTAGCTTCTTTTAGTTGCAAATTGCACTGCAGAAGCTTCTTCTCTTCCTCCCTCCATTAAAGCAAGAAAGAAGCTCCAAAGCTCCATCAATCCCGCATCAAATCTCCTCTTTCCATCTATAGTGTTAATTCCCCAAATTTCGTGCTCTATTGCCAAAATTTCCTCCTAACTGATTTGATCCCAAATTATGGTTTCCATAAATATGCTTGTTTCGGTGCTATAAAAGCCATGAGCTCTCCTCCACCCCATCGCATTGCGTAAATCCCAAGTGCTCCTCTTGTAAAGATCGCGGATTTTGGAGGTAACCCAAGCCATCACCGTCATCTTTCCGTGAAATTCACCGCAACCGTGACTCCTCCCATGAGACATCGGTCTTGGCGATCTCGCCGCACCGATCTCTCGACCATCTGATCGACCCATCAGGCCGCCACCACCCCGCCTTCCTCCTCCTTGCCCTAGTTGTTTAGAGAGCACGCTGTGCTCTCTGTGGAAGCTACAAAAAAATAATCTAAGATCGAAAATTTTTTTCTTTCTCTTTCTTGATTTAAAATATTTTGGGAGCCTTTTGCTTATTCGACCTCCATTTAGGTCCGTTTTTCTTTCTAAATTCATTTAAAATTCTAAATTTCTCTTTTATTATTAAGTGTTGTATTCATATTTATCTTCTCATTTAATTGATAAGCGGATGTACTGCCGTCGTAGCGTTAGCACATGCACTATACTAGTACTAGTATAGTGTCCTGTCTTCCGGTTTCTTTTTCCCAGCACGTAATATATGGTCTTTTCCTTTTCTAGAACGTTTGTTTCCTTTTCCTTAATTCCAGGATATTTGTTTCCTTTTCCTTGAGATGATGCTGGAGGTGGGGGAGATCTGTTGTGTGGGCCACAGGGATGAGTTAGACACATTAAACAATGGCCATCGGATGTGAGTGAGTAAAGCTGAGGAAAAATCTAAGAGGTTAATTTTGATGGAGGCAAGTTTCTGAGGACGTTTCGCTGGATGCATGAAGGTTGAACCATCTCTAGTGGGGTGCATTATTTGGAGTGGACGTAGAAAAGAATACTTAGATGCATTATAAAAGGGTATAGATGGGAGTGCTCGGCACTCTCAGTACATTATACTTTAGCACATTAGCATTTTTCCGAAATGATCACAGCTAATGCCAAGCTAAATCGAGGTTCCAATTCTGAAGCACGTTCCTGTTCCGAGTCGTGCGATTCTATGCTTTCGACGGTCGAGCACGGAGCACTCGAGCTAGGGCTGCAAAGAGGATTCGAGGGGAGACTAAGAAAACCACGCCGCATTTCTGAACATTTCTACTGTACGCAGGTGATTAAACTTGATATAACCCCCGTAGCGCTCCTGAATCCTGATTCGACGGCAGAAGTCAGCACCTACATTCACCGGCCACCGGCCGGATCTGGATCGCACGCAATGCCGCGTGGGCCCACGCGGCGGTGTGCTGTGGGTGTCGCCACACGCTGGAAGCGGGCCGAAGCTTTGTTTTTATCTCGGATGGTCTAATTTTGTTTTTACGCTAGTGAAATTGTAAATACGGCTCTCTCTCGAGTCTCGACTATGACAGATATTTACTATTTTTTTAATGCCACGACATGCATCTGTCGTGCTCTCGTATTATGGCAGGTGGACCTATAGTAGTCTCATATCGCGGTCGGTGACACATGTTATCTCTTGTTCCTTTCACGGTTGATAGACAAACAGATTTATAATTTCTTTAGGATAATACCAAACTTGCAAAATAACTAGGTTAAAAGAAAAACAAAAACTCACGCCGAGCCCGATCTTCACCGCGCGTGAAAAGTGGATGAGAGGACGCCGATCGTTTGACTGAGTACCACACTGTACAAGACGACGTCCTCCACCGCCCTGCTTGAGATGTACGGCTGAATGCATGCGCCCTACGGAGTAATACAACCAAGATCCAAGAGCTGACGTGTCAGGCCACCCTGCCTTCATAGTAGTACTAGTAGTGTGAGTTTTTTTATTTATTTATGGAAGTAGTAGTGTGAGTTAGAATGGCGTGGTATGCTTTGGGAGGAGAACGCGATATTAGACTATCTCTAGCGAGTTTCCGTCCCGAGCGTCTTCGCTTCGTGATGGGAAAAGAGGGCGGAAGGGGACGAGGCCGAGCGTCCAGCGGCTTCTCCTCACGCGCGCGGATCGGAAGGGAGAAGAGAGAGAATCCCAGGCGGGGGAGATTCTCTCGCCTCTCCCGTCGACTCGACGAGCGGGTAAAGGAGCTTCTTGCGCGCGCTGGGGTGGAAAAGGGGTCGGAGCGGCGCGGAACCGGGGGCGACAAAGTGTCGACAACAGCAAGTGGCGGCGGAAGGCGAAGAAGGCAGCGCAAGTGGGTGCTCAAGAGGGAGGACCTAGGCGTCTTCACCGGCGTGCACGGAGTCCACAACCGGCTCTACGCGAGGTAAAAATTTCCCCGTCCTCTCCGCGCGAATTTGTTGACGGATTTGTCAATGGCGACCGGATTTTGGAGGTAATGGTGCACGTCGGGTCCCCGATCTACGGTCGATTAGCTGGTTTAGGGTTCCTGGACGGCCGCCATGAACCCTAAAACTTGGATCTGAGTCCAGTTCTTCGAGCTAAAATGCAAGTCCTTGTTTATTCTTCGATCTGATTTACCTGGTACGAGTTTTAGAATTTTGGGCGGCCACCATGGAAACTATAGCTTCGATCTGACTGCACAAAAGCTACAACTGCAGATTAAGCTTCAATCTTAATTCTGTCCTGAGTTCCCTCTAATACCATCAAGGAAACCTGACCTCTGTGATGCCACACTTGCGTCGCAGCAGATAGGATGCGAGAAATGAAGGCCTTCTGAAAAATCTTAATTTCGATACATGCAGTTTTTTTATCGTGCAATTTCCAGTTTTTGTGGTCCAGCCATGACTTCGTACTCACTAAAATCATTTCACCTGTGGTTTGTGCTTCATTGTAATAAATTGATTCTTGTTCCATTCGGTTGCAAGGTAGGAATTGTATTTGGAATATTCAGATGAGTCTGCCCCTTGATTCTAGGAATGGGATGGGGTTTCATATTCAAGCTCTATTACATGGGAAGGACATGAAAACTAGATGAAATTTGTTATGTTTTGTTAAGAACATAAAATGCAGGGGAAAAGGAACAACAAAACTGTGATACATCATGCTTTGTGATTTTATTACTAAGAATTGGTCACTATTTCATCTAGTGTTCAGTACATTAGCCTAGCATTGGACGAGGCAATTCAATTTTTCTGTGTCTACTCAGGTGTGTGCATGTGCAACATTCATAACTAAACCTTCGAAATAGTTGTTCACAAAGTCAGGGCCTACAAGATTTCGGAACTTGCATGTTTTACTTGGAAAATTATAGTGGAAGGTTTAGGTTCCTCATGCCAGTCTTTCTCCCATGAAATTGTGAAGGTTCTCTTTAGGTTCCACTTTCCGTTTATTTTTTATTTGCTTTCACTCAAGTTTGATTTCACATTTCCTGTTTGTCCCTTCATTGCATAATGCAGAAATTCTGCATATGGAATCTCTATATGCCCCTAGCTTTCTGACTCAGCAGCTACATAGGATTTTCAATCACTTAGGATTTCTGGAGCTGGCTGGAGCATGTATATTGTTTCTTTGCTTCTTTGCTTCCTCCAGCATTTCATATACAAAACAATATAGACCAGTATACATCAAGTGCTGGTAGGGTCCAAAGCTGGAGTTTAATCATGTGCTGGTTGGGTCCAAAGCTGAACTATGCCCTATGCATTAGGTTGCTGTAAGTACCTACCTGTCATGTTTACATGTTTTTTCCCATGGGCTTTGCTAGTCAATGAGTAAGTCGTGGTCAGGAACTACACAAGATATGTACTTGTAGACAACATGACATGTATTATTTTTGTAGATGGATGAACGAACGATCCTAGCATTTCTGGGAAGCATGGAAAAACATGTTCAGTTGGAGGTCGAAGCTCTTAGGAATATAGTAAAAGATAATTTCAGCCCGGCACAGTGTTGCCATTCTATCGACCTGAACTACGCCCTGCTCGCTGTGGATGCCATCGCTACTTCCTTGGACGAATTAAGCATCAAAGCTGCAGATGTTGTGGCAGCAGCGGAGAATGCAGGCCATCATGGGGATGTTGATCCTTCGATGGACATCGATCCTGACGACATTCTCCCTGCTGACTATGTGGAACCACCAGTGCCATATCAGACCGGCGCTGATGGGGCTAGCTCGGAGGGATCCGAGCATGATGGATGGGAGTCCGACCGCTCTGGCCATCTCCGCGGCTAATACGTGTGGTGGATGTTATGTATGGCGGTGTGTGTATAGAATTCTGGTGGAAGGTGACAACTTGCCATGTCTAACGTCGTGTGTCCTGTCTATTGCTATCTACATTATGTTCGAATGTGACAACTTTCTATTGTTTAGTCTGTGCACTGCGCACTAAACTTGTTTGTCATGGAATTTGTAAACAGGAATATCATGGATCCATTTCTCCAGAGTCTGCTCAATGCGGCAGGTGACAACATGAATTGTAATGATCCTGGGGGCCAGCCAACCCCGCCGCTGTTTGTCGCCCTTCACCCGGGTTGGTGTCACCCCCCTGGGGTGGATAGTAGTTCAACAAAGGGTAAGAAGAATCGAGGCACGCCAAGACTTCGAGGAAAACATGGAAGGCGGGGAGGAAGAGCCGCTAATGTCCGCATAGTTGAATGTGAGCCAAGACTCTATTGTTGGCATCGATCAACACCGAGACCTCACTGGGCAACATTGTGAAGTATTGTGAGGAACATGCCATCGCTGGATTTGGATTCCGAGGTCTGAGAAGGGTTTAATTAATCACTGGTCCCACATTAGTGCGGATTCGAGCAAATTTGCAGCTTACATGGCGAAGGTCGACGAGATTCACCCTAGCGGCACTACTCTCGAAAACAGGGTAAATAACAAATTTCTATTGCCATTTGTTATGTACAATTTTTGTTTGGCGTGACGTGCTCTTATGCATTTGCTTGTTTGCCCATTGCAAGATTGCCATGGCGATGAAGATATTCAAGGAAATCGAGGGAAGGTCATTTGGTTTTCTGCATCTTTGGTCCACTCTCAGTCAACACCCGAAGTGGTGCGCTCACATAGATGCAAAGCGACAGAAGACTGAGCAAGGCTCCTTCGCACGGTGCAGTGCTGTTGAAGTGTCTACTTCACCGGCACCGTACCAAGAGATGAGCGGTGGAACTCCAGATTCATCTAGGCCACTTGGCCGTGATACCGCACGGAAGGCTCGGGCACAGGGTGGATTGGGAGCACGTCTTCGGGCAGCATGGTCAGTGGCACGTATAAAGATGAGTTGACACAACTGAACAAGCACAAGGCAGAATTGGTAGAACTATGGCGTGAGGAGGTGTCCATCATGAGGCGCAACGAAGAACATCTGCGTGAGGAGGTGTCCATCAAGAGGCACGCCGAGGATGACAAGATCATGGCGATGGATATCAGTACCATGGACGAGGCATCTCGTGAGTACTTCTTGCATCGCAAGGCTGAGATTGTTGCCAGGAGGTATGGCCCGTGATATTTGGATAGACTCTGGCGAGCTCTATGTTTTCCTAGTTACGTGTGTGACGCTTAAGTAAGATTTTATACTGCATGGTTAATCTAGTGTGTGCTACTATAAATGGATGACTTGTTTGCCCTGTTGAACTTGCACATCTCCCTGTTTATTCCATTACATCGTGATTACGGTACATTGCGATACAAGTGACATTGGTACTACATAACTGAGATTTGCTGCTACGTAGCGATCTACAAGACGTTGCACATACATGTAGTACATGAACGAGTAGCTGGCACAAGATAGACATAACAAAACCTAGTCCCCTCCATGAATGGACCATAGGTGCTCCACAAGGTCGTCCATAAGCTGGCGATGTTTCTTCCTGTCACGGATCTGTTGTGTTGCCTCGACGAAATGGAGGATGACTGCACACACGGACGTGAGATTGGGACAAGTTCATCCATGAAGTCGATATCGAATTCACGGTGGACCTTCCTCTCATCCTCAATAATCATGTTATGCATGATGATACATGCGATCATGATGTCGCAAGGTGCATTGGTCCCAACATCCGCAAGCCACCTAACAATAGCAAAGCGAGCTTGCGATGCAAAGCTCGCTCCACGCCCTGCGCACCGCAGCTTGCGCATTGCCGAAATGGACACACTTGTTCGCTCGAGCCGCCTGAATAGGTTTCACAAAGGTGGCCCACTCGGGGTAAATACCGTTCGCCAGATAATACCCCATTTCGTAAGTGTTGCCGTTGATGGTGTAGTTCACGGGGGGGGGGCTAGTACCATCGGTTAACCTGGAAAGAACGTTAGACCTATGCAACACATTAATGTCGTTGAGGCTACCTGGCATGCCGAAGAAGGCGTGCCAGATCCATAGATCGTATGAGGCCACAGCCTCCAAAACTAATGTGGGCTTGCGAGTATGCCCTGTAAATTGGCCCTGCAATGCCTTCGGGCAATTCTTCCAATTCCAATGCATGCAGTCGATGCTGCCAAGCATCCCAGGAAATCCTCGCGCCGCCCCAACGGCAAGCAAACGCTGCGTGTCAGCCTGCGTAGGGGCTCGGAGGTACTCATCCTTGAATACCTCGACTACGGCCCGAACAAACTTCTTCAGGGCTTCCATGGTTGTGCTACCCCCAATACGAACGTACTCGTCAGTAGCATCGCCGGAGATACCGTATGCAAGTTGACGGATAGCAGCGGTCATCTTCTGAAGAGAAGACAACCCGAGCCTTCCGGCGCCATCTCTCTTCTGCTCGAACCAATCATCATGGGCCTCGACAGCATTTGCAATCCTAACGAAGAGTTGCTTGCTCATCCGAAACCTGGAAGGGCATAGCACATATAAGTGAAATGGTAGGGTGTCGTAGTCGAAAAGGACCACCTGTCACATACCTACGCTCAAGAATACGTGGCCGCATACGGGCGTGTCGGAGAAGTAGTCATTGTATAGCCTCGCCGCACCCTCCGTGTCGTCGCACCACCGCCTGGCCAGAACCGAGCCCCCACCGTGGGACGTTGTCTTGTGCCGCTAGTTCCTCCTCCTCAATGGCAATGCGCAAGCGATCTTCCTCTTCATCCTCCAAAGAAGATAGCCTCGATGAGCACGCCGAGAAAAGCTCGAACCACCACGAAACCAACTCATGGTTCTTGCTAGCTCTCGCCAGATGATGTTTCCCACCACACCCAACCTCCTTTAAATAGGCAATGTGGTGCTGATGATGCCTCCGCACATGCTAGTTCCTTCCTCCGTAAGCAACCCTTGGCGGTTACAGTGTATTGTTATAATATGAGAGAAGGGATGAGAAGGGAGTAGAGAAGGGATGCTGTTGGAGATGCAGTCTGGGAAGAGAATGAAATCTGGGAAGGGATTCCTGTCAGAGGATGGGAAGGGAACGGAATATTGGGAAATTGCTGGAGATAGTCTTAGCTTGCTCCTCGCGATCCCTTCCTCAATCTTCATCTTCGACGTGTGGCAATTGTCATGCATGCATCGATCAATTGCTAATATAAGGCTGAAATGGGACATCACAGGGGACACTGATATTATAAATGCGTGAATTCAAGATAAATTTGAGTATATTTTTTAAACAAATCTAGTTGTAGGGTATATACATACTTACAAAAATTCAAATGAAATACATACCTTTCGAAAATATACTCGAATTCAAAGATTTTAAATGAAGTGAGATCGCATACTTTACTGATTTATATATATATAATCAGTATAAACCTACAATCAAACTATCATTAAAAAAGGTAACTCTAGTTTGAATTTTAGTTTAAATCAGTTAAACTCAATATAAAAAAAACATAAAAAAATTTCACGCACGGTACATAGGGAAAAAAATAACTATTTTAGGTCATGGTGTTGAGGCAAATTTTTTTGAAATAGTATTTTTTAATGAAAAATTACATAAATAATATGCTAAATTAAAAAATTACAAATATATACCCCCTGTCGTCATTTGAATTGGCGACGGGTCTCTGTCGCCAATTCAAATGGTGACAAAAACTCTGTCGCCAGTGATTATAGATAGCTTGTCGCCAATTGAAATGACGATAAAGATCTGTCGCCAATTCAAATAGCGTCTGGGTACATATTTGTAATTTTTAAATTCGGCATATTATTTCTTTAATTTTTTATTAAAAAAATAATTCGTGTCGAGGTACCATGATGTCCTGATTAATTATACTCAATAAACAATAATAACATCCAGCTTCGTTCCTGTCGACTGCCATGGCCTATATTGGTTGGCTAGCAATGGCACGTGTATTGATATATAATTTTAGAATGATAGCAGTAGGGAAGAGCCTTACTGCATATATATATATAAATAGAATTATAAGAGTTTATGTATAAAGATTATATACAAAGACTAAATGATGAAGAGAAAATTACAATCTCAATCTTAGTCTCGGATAGAAATCAAGATAGAGTCTCTAGCCAATCGAATAATCGTTGCTTATGTTGTTCTTTCACACGATGAACATGCAGGGTGTGCTCATTCTTAAATAGTCTTTTCCAGTTCAATATACTCGAGACAATATTTCGAAATATCCAATCATTCTTTGCTTCCATATTTCCCAAGCTACAATAGTAATAATTTTCATTTAAAAGATATAATCAAAGTTATTCTTCGAACGTTCAATCTTTAAGACAATATCCTGTGTATTATTCCATAGTATTCCAATAACATTCTAATATATGATACTGAAGGAGCAATTAAAGAAGAGATGGTCCATTGTCTCCGTATCCCGCATTGATATACAGTTGATACCGATCGTGTTCGTGCTGATTACGACGGCCAAAATATCGACAACACCACAGTAAAATCGCATTGCGTCGCACGCTTAGTTCAAGAACTAGGCCGGGCTGAGTGGCTGACCTAGAGACGGCGGCTGGGAAAAGATTCAGAAGTGACGCGCTCTATTAAGGCACAAAGTAAAATTACACGGGATTTTTTTGTTGCCGCTGGCCTGTGGGATTAACTTAATTGGATTCGTACACCACATCGAGTACTACATTAAAGCGCAGAAAGATTTGCCTACTTATTCGTAAGTCGTAACCAGGTTACCCCATTTATTACCTCTGGATGCCTTATTTTTTAAATGATCTTATTCACAAATATAAAGTTTGTATGTAGATTTAATAAGGTATTTTCTTCTATATTTTATTTATTTTCTCTCAATTATATGCATTTATTCATTACCACCCACATAAAATATATCTTTCATCTTCCAAAATAATTAAATGGAGACATCTAAGTCATTTTCTCTCGTACCTTTCTCAATTTCAATACAATCTTACTCCTTGAGAAAAGTTAAAATACGTCTTATAAAAATAAACGTACCTATTTTCTTCAGCGCCGCACGATAACGCGTAGCTTGGTTCGTCGTTTCCTGAACTTTGCAGGTCAGTTTTTTTTTTCACTTTTTCTGAACTACGCTCCAAAGTTCAAAGGCTTCAGCTGGGTGTATGACAGCTCGAGTAGAACTTGATCGGTCGAGCTGGACTCAAGCCGGGCTTGCCTACGGCCTGCCTGGATCGGACTTATGGTTGGAGCGGGTCCGCCTGAGCTTGTAGTTCATGCAACTGAGCAAGTCAGTTTCTGAACTTAACCTACTGTCCACTGTGTGTGTGTGAGAGAGATGGTTGTGTCGGCTCTGTCGGTGGCCACTCCAGTCTCACTCTATCCACCCTTCCATGCATGGAAATGAACTTACAGCTTTATTTGACAAAGCTAATGTCCCATATGTGAATGAAAATCCTTGAGCATGAGCTTATGATGTACCGATGCATCATGCATGTACCAGATGGCTGCGCGTGCAAGGATTACAGAATACACTGGTTAATTAATCAAGTGATCTGATGGTCCTAGCGTACATTAGGGAATAGGGAGTATCTCTGTAATAGTGTAGTTGGGTTTTACATGTCCATGATCTTGTCCAAAAATCTGAAGGTTCCAACCTTGCTGTTGCAGATACGCGGATATATAGAGAGGAATTTCAGTGCCATCTGCATCTGCTTCACTCATCAAAGCTACCTTTAAGACCAATTGTGCCTCGCTTGCCACCGCTAGTTCTTGCTCAGTGCAGTGTTGCAGTGACGAATGGTGAGAGGAGCGGTAGGTCATCAGGCAGGAGGTGGCCCAGTTGGCCTGGCTGATACATGGCCGGGGCCCACAACTCAGTGGGCTAGCCTAGCCCTAGGGTCGATGACTTGATGTAAGGTTCTTGAGGTGCCCTCTTCTCATTATTATACTTATGGCATTGTGTGGCAGCCTCAGCTTCAGGCTCATATATGCATGACTGATCATGGGCCTGCATGATGAGTGAGGATCGAAGCACTGGCTATACACAATGATGATTCCATATGATGTTGATCTCGTTTGATTTCTCCCATCAACACATGGTTATCCAAATCCAGACAGGTCCAATTAATCAAAATCCAATGCAGCATCTGGTCCTGGTTGAAGTGGACTTGCTGATCCTTTTTGTAGGGAAAGAGGCATATTGTCATGTGCTAGTATTATGCTGCGTCCGGCAAGTCTGAACTCTTCTTTATGGATGGCAGTGCCTAAAGGAAAAGAAGATGGAAAAGATAAACACAAAAAAAAAGGGAAAAGAAAGCGATAAACACTAGTAGAACTAGAAGATGTTTCTTCAAAAGAAAAATGGTACTTGATGAAAGCAAGAAATGAAGTTAGAATGAGGTGAAGACATGAACAGCGAGCAGATCTTGATCCGGCTTCACCGACACTGACAGAGATGACAGCGCGTCGTCTATTTGGGCGAATCAGATCGGCCAATGAATGATCAGGCATGCATGTCATTTTCTTGCAGTTACAGAAGTTGTCCAATTCTCCCATCATTTCAGAGAATCGGGCTACAAGCGGATAACACTAACAGAGACGGTGATTGAGACATCAACGAAGAGATATCCAGGCATTAACTCCATTACTAGCTAGTACATTCCGTGCATGTTAGCCAGATTTATCCCTAATTAGTCCCTTTGCAATCTTGTCAAATCCCCCTGTTTGAAAGTCCGGGTTGTAGGGTTGTAACATTGTAGCAATTCGTCAACCGCATTTCGCCATGGATCGGTGGCGAATCGATTGGGAGAAGACGGCGAGGAGGACGACGAGATAGAGACTGCAAGCGAAGGGCTGGGGGCATGTGAACCGCGCAAACTTGATCGGACGGCTCCCAGTCGAACCGCTCTGTCGCGAACAATGCTCTCGTGGCCTTCGTGTCCTCTTCAATCCTAGCCGCACATTTTCAATCGGACCTCTCCTGTGAACCCGACTAGTGATCGGAGAATCGTTCACCGTGGGTGCTCCAACCCCGCAGACTGACCATTCTGAAGTCCACATTTCCTGCTCAATCTTTTGAGGACATTTCCTCTTGATCTGAAAACCGCATATTCAGAACTCAGATGAAAATTGTACTAGGTCAGTAATGGATGTTTATCATGGGAAATTGGGAATATGGATTCTTGTTCTCCTTATATCTGCTGTTTACCTCATCAAGCACATGCCTTCTGTTGATGTGGACATCGATCAGGACTAGAATGGAGGGTGATTATGAGCAACAATTTTGCCAATGCGTGCCACAAGATTCCAGCAAGATAATTGCTGGCTGTTTGTGTTCAGTGTCGATACAAAGTAGAAAGGATGCTGCTGAAACATCGATACCATTGTATGGAATCAGTGGATCAGACATCAGGTGGACCTGAACAAAGTGAAGACATACAGAACGACCATGCAATTGCATCCCAATTCACTTGAGGGAGGTGTGGAATTCATGAATCATGTATTCGTAATCATGAGTCAGAGCACCACTTAGTAGTTACTCTATTAGATTCTCATCGGTATAATGAGTTCCATGAGTCATAGTAAGCTGCTACATACGTTAGCTTTAGTGAACTAAGAATCTGTTCCACACAAGATATATGTTGTGCACTTCTTACAGGAAGTTAGCCTCAATAAAACTGCACTGACGAAGAACGACAGCAGTTCAATTGCTTGACTACTGTTGAAGTTCTTTTGCCACGAAAAATGAATCGGTAAACATGGAGAATTGAAGTTCAGGCTAGCTGACTTGATCAGCAGTTGCTGGAAGGTAAACGCGATGGTAGCTCTTCGTCCCTAGGTTCTTCCTACAAGTAGGGCATTTCTTGTGAGCCTTGATGGATGCCATTATGCACTTCTCGCAAAAGATATGGCCGCAAGTTGTCGTGGATGGCTGCTCCAACTTGTTCAGACACACTGGGCAGGTAAAAATCAGTTCCTTTGGAGTAACCTTGGGGCAGACTCTGCTAACTCGCACTGCGTTGTTTGGCTGCAAAGGTGAGAAAGACATAGTTAGAGTTCCATGTACAGCACAAAGAAACAACGATTTAACTGAAAATAAGGTTGTCTATCAATTAGTACACAGAAAAGATGTGATTATCCAACACTTATCAGATCACTGGATGCATTTTTATTCCACAAATACATGGAATATACACTCTGCAGCATTTTAAAAAGTGTAGCAACGCAAACCTAAATATTCTGGGGAGGGAGAGAGAGAGAGAGCAAAACACAACACAGATATATTGTATAATGCTAGATGCACGGTTTTTTTAGGGGCCCATATTGCTTTAGTTTTCCCGATATAACGCTAGATGCTATCTCCTTTACGAAAACAACTCATATAAGTTAATGTGGAATTGAAATAATCTCGAATGCATACAAAAATTAATACCGAACGAAAAAGGAAAATTAAAACCTGAAAACTAGCTCCTCCTTCCGTATCTGGAGAAACAGGTCGAACCTCTGACGTTTGCTCCCACTGCAACGGGAACCTTGGATCGCAGCAAAAACAGGGAATCAGATGTCACAAATACGAATATTTCTATCTAGTCTGGTTGACAGCTTATGTATATCTACCTTTACGATGTAGTCCCTTGTAACTATCATCTACAACAGAGTATGTAGATAAAATCTCAAGTTTCAGTTTCGCATATACTACAGAACCACGGATTCACGAGATTCCATAGTGGCATGTTGCTTTTGTCACTTGGAAATTACATGGACGCATAGGTGAATGGAGACGATAGAACTATAGGACTGCTCCATCCTCTAAATAGTTTGCAACAAAAATTTCTCATTCATAAATACTCCAACAAATTTTGCAAAATACAGAGTTCCAAGCAATATGAACAACTGGATCATGAATACAAAACTAAATTGAAGAGAAATATCCAAATATTCTGTAACAACCCATGATTTGAACTGGTACTGTGCAAAAGAAAAACTACATGAAGGCTTTGCAGAGTTCAATATAAGTAATGATCTTACCTTCCTGACTAGTATCCAACTCCAGATCCACTACAACCACAGGATGTCTCCTAGTTTTCCTGTTCCTCCTCTGTTAAAGAAACAGCAGTTCAATGTATATAATCATGGTGATGCACTGGTGCATCCTTTAATTCAATACAACATACAGAGAGAAAACATACTTCATCGTTTTGAGCTTCAACATCAATAGGTGAGGTCCCTGTACCCATAGGGATCAGAGCCTCACGCTGGTTCCCATTCCCAACAATGGGAGAGCCTGCGTCCAAGTTTATGACAATTTTATCCCAGGAACCATACTGTCCTCGCTTCCTCGAGCGTGCCGTACTAACATTACTCATTCTCCCTTTCAACGCTGGTTATGAAATTATATTGGCAATCCACCTGTAAATCAGTGAGAAACCAATAAGTCACTGTGGTTCATGTTCAGAGAAATAGTCCCTAACAATCAGTATAAGCAATGATCAAGGCTTTCTACCATGTTACCACTTAAAATGCTTAATCAGGGCACCAAAATTTTGACCCAACAAAAATCCAAATGAGCAACGGCTGCAGCAGACACGGTAAAAATTCCAGGATGGCTAGTTACAGAACGTGTTAAAATCATATAATTACAACTGAAGATCAAACAAAACGCTAGAAACAACTTATGTTATTTTCCTTTTTGTGCTATGCTTGATTACCTGTAGCCGTTTATAATCTGTACATACTTCAACTTATGTTACAGTTTCTAAAAGATCACAGTCCTCGAAAGTCAAAACTCACGGATGCGCAATACCAATCTAATGAGAGCTTTTTCAGAAAGAAAAGAAATAAGAAAGCGAGTTGTAATTAAATCTGCGAATCTGTCGCAACGAATCGCAGCGTACAGATAAACCCTAACCAAGAGAGGCGGAAACTCTGCGAATCTGTGACAACGAATCGGGGGAAACAGGCAACTAAATCTGCGAACTGGTGACGAAATCTAGAGCAAAAAGTACGTGAATCGGATGCAGAAATGCGGATTTAGTAAACGGGAAGGAGATAGTAATTGGTAGTTTCTTGCTCGAATAGAATCCGGCTCGAACGTTGGCCCTTCTCGTTAGGGTTTCGCTTCGAGTTCGTGAGGGAAGCGCGGGAGGAGTCCGAGTGGAACCGCACGCTCTCTGGCTTTGGGAGCGGGCGAGCGCGGCGGTTGGTTCCTGTTCGCGCGTGCCCGTTGTTCTGGCAGGTGGGCCCCGCGAGATAGTGGGTCCGTATGGCAGAGGGTGAATTCCTCCTTTTTAACTGCTTCGATATATTTTTAAAATTAAATCTAACTAATGTGAGCGAAATTTTTACTAATTTAAACGAAGCTAGTGTCGTGGTTGATCGGTCTCTCCTAGTGTATATTCTCTTTCCACCGTCCTAAAAAAATTTCTACAAAACAGAAAAAATAATGTACCAACAAACAAATTTCATCTTTCTAAATATCCTCCAACAGGAAAAAAACACCAACAAATAAATTATATCCCTAAAAATTCTCTAACCAAAAAACATAAAAATAGTGAAGCAGTTTTGGACGAATGGCGAAGCTGACCGAATGAAGATGTGATGTGACCGTGCACGGAGGCGGAGCTGAGGGCACATGTGCTAGGCAGTTCGATCTCGATGATGTCGACTCGACATGGTGGCGTAATATGATTTTTTTTATCAATAATAAAGTACACGCATATTACAGAAGAGGAGTTCATTAACTTTGAGTTGTCTGTCAGATAGCAGCCTGCTCTGCATATGCTGATATGCATCCCACGATGCCATCTTCCTGCTCAGATTGGCACTTCAATGCCATGACACTGTGTATGCCTGCCATGACTTTGCAATGGCAGAGGATACCAACCCTCCTGCATGACTTATTGTGTTGCCAAGGGGGAAAATGGCCGTAAGAACAGTGGGGTACACAAGGAGGAGACGTGAATGGGCTAGAGCACTAGCTCCGATCGTCGTGCTTCTGATACCTTCTTTAATCCTGTAGTTTTTTTTCAATAGTCTTTAATATGTCGTATCGGTCATCTACCATAAACACAAGAAAGCGTAGCAGTAATAAAGACCCCTCTATTTTTCTCCAAAGTACGCCTATACATAAGAATAAGAATAAGGACCAACCCAAATACCAGCAACATCCGTTCACTTCAATGCTCAAGCATATCATACGTGTATCGTGAACTCGGTACAGAAGAACCAACCAACAATGCGATACTTACCCTAGCTAGCATTACAGCGACCATGAACTCTATATTTCACTTCAAAAAGAGAAGCTATCACAAAAAGACTGTGGGCATTGTGCAGTGCCCAATGCCAAATAATGTCCCAGAAAATGTGAATTATAGTAGGACGAAGGAAACGCAGTTCCAAGCTGAATCACAATGGACAAACCCCTCTTCCCTCCTAATTTACAAAGCCATCTCTATTTGCACCATCCAAAGCACGACCAGCTCTGCAAGTGAACCAAAGGGGGAGAAATTTGCAAAGCTCGAATGAGATCACGAAATGAACAAGGATGGACATGAACGAACCAATGGCCGCAAGAAACAGTCGTGTTCTACTATGCTTGTGCCACTCACCGAGGAGGCGTAGCGGTCGTCGTGCTGCTTGGAGCGGTCGCCATGCGCGGAGTCCTTGCCGAGCCCCGGCGGCTTCCCCACCTGGCTCTGCTTCTCCTCCCTCGCCTTGTTGAAGATGTGCGTGTAGCCGTCCGCCGACGCCGGGTTCGAGTCCCAGTCGCCGAACTTTGGCACCGCCGACCCCCTCGTCGGCTGCCATTCCAACAAGAAGCAGAGCATCACGTCAATTACCTTGCAAACGCATGGTGAATCGTAGCATCAGACACCGCAGAACTAGGAGCAGTGTCTTACTGTCTCATTGCAGCGCGAGCCACACTTGGCTCGGGACCGCTCGACGGAGTTGGCGACGAGGCCGTAACCGCCGCTCTCGGAGTAGTCCGCCCTGGACTCTCTGTACGGGTGCAGCGGCGACGGCGACTTCTCGACGCTGTACCCACCGCCGCCGCTGCCTGTTCGTCCGCCCGCGCGTCTATTTGGCGTCTCGCCACCGGCGTGGCGGTGGTGCGGCGACCCGGCGTAGGGGTTGGGGGACAGCGGCGGCGCGTCGCTGGGCCGGCGCTCGTGTCGGAGAGGAGGAGCTGGTCTCCCATCGGAGCGGTCCTGCGACGGCGCGGCGACGGAGAAGGCCTCCGGGTTCTCGACGGGGTCGTTGGGGTTGATCATCTTGCCGCCGCCTTTGCCCTTGCGCGCTTTCTCGAAGTAGAGAGTGTACGGCACGTTGCCGTCGTTGTCCCAGTTGCCGAACTTGGGGACGTGCGCATTCTTCTTCTGGTCCTTCTGCATCCAAGCCGAGAAGTAATTACCTGACTTATTTATTTATGTTTTAATATTTATATAATTTCTAAACAGTAACATATAAAAGCACATCCCTTTTCCCATCCTTTCTTCGGCTTGACACCTGCATTCTGATAAGGGTTCCAAACTCATAGCAGCAATTATGGTATTTTTGGTTGGTGGGATGAGGTTGAATGAGATTGGATGATCCTGTATTATTTGATTCCATTATTTTTAATGAATGGAATGGTTCAGCATTTATAGAAAATATTTCTCAAATTTGTATCCCATCATCCAAGATAGAATGATTCTATTCAAGCAACTAAATATATAGATTACTTTTTTCTTGAATCACCAGGTTAAACTATTCGACGTACTTAACCCAACACCTTCCTGCACGAACTGCACATCCCTTTTATCAAGCCCTACTAAAGGTTCGATTTGTATCTCGGTTTTTACATGTAATTGTGCAGTTCTTAACACTTGTAATTAAAATCTTTACTTTTCTTTTGAATCATAGGGATTTCTCTTTTAAAAAGTCGTAAGAACATTGCTAAGCGGTCAGACTAGCAAGAAGAGACTTGTAATGGTAGAACATGTCAACTTGACAAGGCTAGGTAGTACTAGTGGCAGTAGATTGGTCTGACCGACGAAAATAAGCAAAAAGGAAAAGGAAACCATGCACACGCCACGACTTCCAGCCATTTACACACTGCATCTGCATGGACTAATCACTGGAACGTGTCAATTATCTAATCAAGAAACTAATCACCTGCTGACTGCTGTGACTTCACTTGGACTAGTTAAGTCCAAACAGGCAAACAGGACGGGCTAATGGCTAATGCAGTGGTTGGTCTTTTCAGGTCTGACAATCTGCTGTTCTGGAGGCCAAGTGAATGCACAAGGTAGGTCTACCTTGCTGGCACCTTACGTTCATTCATTCCAAACTGAAAGAAAATTCAAGAATCGCCGATGCATGATGCATCTATTATCTTCTGGAATTTGGTTATATAAAAATTCAATCTTCATGTAAGAGGTAAGAGCAGTCCTCGAAAATATCTTCATGTAGTTAAGAGCTATCAATTGTGTACCCAGGACGTCATATTCCAATGAATTAACCTGCCAACATCTCCGGATGCGAGTATTTATATGGGATGAATACTATTGAGATAATAGAACTTGAATGTGATCGAAAGATACTCCTCAACTGTCATGACAGACTTGTCGCAAATTAGCTCCGCACGTCCGGGGATTCAAGCATTCACACAAGAAAAAAGTTTCTAATTAATTCTAATTTGTTCGCTTAGTATCTAGTGCAATTCAAGTGCTGCAAAATTGGTTGATTTCAGGGCGCTGGTCTGCAAGACAACAATCATAGGTGATATTGTTGTTCTTCCTTACGAAAATTCGGACTCAGATATCGCATGCAGATAGCATAGAACGAGATCTACACCTACTGCACAAACAAATCGAGCTCCTCGATAGACGAAAGCCAATTAAGAAACTGTTATAGGGAAAAAGATGTTCTTGAAAAAAGAAAGATCAAAACCAGCTTACGATTGACAATTTAACCGAAAACTGCAGCACAGAACCGAAAGAAACCATGAGGAGACATGGACGTTTCAGGAGAGCAAGGAAGAGCATGAGAACTTACTGCCATGTTGATCCCACTGCAGAGAGAGATCTGATCCCGGGGCTCTGAAGCTCGTCGAATGGTAGCCGGCAAGAGGGATGGATATGTGTTGTTTCTTCCTATCCTGAACTCCTGGCTAGCTAGCTTGTTAATCTTCTCAGGCCGGCCGGCAGGATTATAAATACGAGAAAGGGTCGGGGTCTCGGGGAAAGGCCGGTTGCTTCCTTACAAGGAGCCGTTAGCGAAGGAGGCCCAAGAAGTATCGTTTTTTAAGCGTCATTTTTTTTTTTCAAATGTACTCCCTTTCGAGTGGAATTGTAAATATAGTCCCATCCTAACTGCGAAATATGTCTCACATGCTCGTCGGCCGCTTTTCCCGGCTGCGGTAGGGGAGCACGGGAGACACGTTTCGTGATCGAGATATGGCTATATTTACAATTTTGTTCAAAAAAAGGTAACATTTGCCAAAAAAAAAAAGGCAAAAGAGGCTAAAAAATGATCACTTCGAGTACCGATGCCTCCTCTTTTCTCCTACTCTCCCTCAACAAATATAAGGCTATAGTATGAATGAAATTGTTGATAAATATAAGGCTTATATATAGATTTAATAAGGTTTTTTCTATTATACGTCTATTTATTCTCTCTCGATCATAAGTATTTATCCATTTAGAGTTTTTACTATTATTAGAAGGTACCATAAGGTATTACCACTTTACCTTGAAACTTTTGTACCTTTTGGTATCTCCATCTTTTTATACCTCTTGATACTAGCTTAATGTATTTTTTTACCTCTCAATGATGATAAAAAGTCTCTTATTCATTATCACTCATGCAAAATATTCTCTCTCGTCTTTCTAAGACAACCATGAGAAGTATTTAAGTCATTTTCTCTCATACTTTTTTCAATTTCACCACCACATTAGTCCTATTATAAAGTAAAAAAAATACTCTTATATTTATCCATGAAAGAAAGGAGTAGTATTTGTTTCTCTCGGTTTCTTTTGCATAAACGTCCTTTGATCCTTGGTAGTTTGCACCGTCTCTTCTGACAAATATATTAGTCTGAAGCATGATGTTAAACTTTTCTTAAGTACAATGGTGAACAAACACCTACTCATACTATATGCACACACTTGTGTACGTACTCCAAATAAGCATGATGCTACAAAAGCCACCTCCCGATGACATTAGGCCGCCTAACCTTGCCAACAAACCACCATTAAGGAGCAATGGAGTTTCTAGAGGGGTTGAAGATAGTGTTTTCTCGAGCAAACGTTTGCCGTAGTTAGACTTGTCTAAGGTCCGAAAATTTTCTTTGATGTCAAACGAGCTAATAATCCATCTACTATACTTGGCAGAGCTCGCGCGTCCAGGAGCGTTTGAGCCGGCGTGCACGCGGCTCGAGCCGAGCCGCGATTTTTTTTTGCGTCTAGGTCCTTTCTAAAAAAAACGTTTAGGTCTTTTTTGTGAAAAAAAAATTACGGTTAGGTCCTCTTCCCGAAAAAAGAATATATATTACGTCTAGGTCCTTTATGCGTTTTTAGTCGTTGCGCTCAGGTCCTTTTACGAAAAAACGGAATTACGGTTAGGTCATTTTCGGGGAAAAAAATACTTTCATGTCTCTCTTTTTTTGGAAAAAAATTGTACATTGCATTTAGGTCCTTTTTGCGTTTTTCTAGCACTACGTTTAAGCCATTTTGCGGAAAACATAAAATCCTTTTTAGGTCTTTTTTCGCGCGTTTTCTCGATTTACTAGTGTAGGGAGCTACAATCGCGCATTTTCTCGATTTGCTCGCGTGGGGAGCGACGCCGGCGACGTGACACGCAGCGTATATTTATCTAGTAGACTAGATGGACATACATCATGCTGGAAGCCTGGAATCATATCAAATATGGCATATCCAGCATGCGTAATAACAAAATGGTCATACCTATCGAGCTACCTCATAGTTGAGCGAAAACCCAAAAACCATAGGATGTAGACCGCAAAAAGGGCCTCAAGCGAGACCGTTGACGCGCGCTCTAGCATTCACCACCGCCAGCCTGGGCCGAGTCCACCGACTGAACACCTTAACGAACGTCGGCCATCTCTGACCGCTCGGCCCGCGGCTCGTTTGGCACCATCACAATTCACAGCCATACAAGTTAACTTACCCTACGGATACTTCCAAGCGCTAAATCCTTTTCCAAGCGCTAAATCTGAAGTTAAACTAACCGAGTTAGTATAAAAAAGAGGTTTAACCTAACCGCACGGGTGTGCGTGACAGCAAGTGCTGCGACGCATAGGGCGGCACAGAGCGCGCGAGGGCAGGCTATCGAGCTTAACGAATTATTATTGAGTTTTTTTCTTCAAAATTGATATAATTTAATGTAAATTTATTTTATGTATCATCTAAGTGGATATTTCAAACTCGAGCTAACGATTCAGTAGCAAGCCGAGACCCATTAACTTTTTTTTCTCTTGAAATTATCTTATTTTAATTTTAAAACCAATTAATTACTGTAATTAAAGAAATTTTGGTTCGAACCTTAACGAGCTTTTTTGCCAGCTCTACGCGCGAGACAGAGAACATGTGATTATGTGTGTGCACGGTGGCTTTTAGGTCTTATTTGTTTGTAGCACAATTTCGATCCAATAAGCCGAGAATTTTAGACAAAATCTTGATTTATCCACGTAGATTCTCGTCAACATAAAAAAAAAGGCCCTTAGCCTCTCGGCACGCCGCGAGGAATCGTTCCTCGTCCAATTATGAGATTTCCGAGCAGTTGCGCCGGTCTCCTGTCCTGGCTACCGTCTCTGCTCTTGTTTTACGTCTCTTGTTGTATCCTTCCTCTTCGCTAACCGCGGTTCTGGCTGCTCGCATGCATGGATCGAGGGTGTCTAGTTGAATGCGTCAACGCTAGCTCTCTGACGAAGTGGTATATGAAAGGCAAAACATTGGTCATGAAGTTGGTCTGAGGCGACGGTGGCAAGAGTGTCTTTTCTACACGGGCTTTGAGTGTGGCCTGAGTTGTTCGGCCAGGTCGGCAGGTCATGTTCCACGGTGGTGTACACGCGGCACGAACGCTTGATGCGTTGTGGACTTGTGGGATGCCCTCTTTTGGCCTCGGACAAGACCAAACTGGGCATTAACCCATTTATTTTCGGAGGATGCTCCGATGCTTTCTCTTTCAATATAAGTTGCATAGTTCTTGAAGTAAGCGAAATAAAAAGTAATCATCATCTACTCTTCATTCATACTTTAATATTTATATAACTGTAAAAAAGAAAAGCACGAAAGCACCTCTCTTATTTTCGCTTGATTGTTTTTTCACAACTGTAAGAAGGAAGAAAGATACTAGCTTCTTGGTCTACATAGTGAAGCCTTGTGAACGTAAATTAGACCTACCAAATGGACCGTGCCCTTTTAGACTGGCCCTCGTCATGGAGAGCCCAACATTACCTAAAGCAAGGCGTGGATGTCTTTGAGTCGGGCTGGTACGGTATGAATGATGGGTTGTGTCTGAACCGGCACGGTACGAATGTGACCCTTTTGTAAAAAAAAAATATCCTATCTACAGTCCAAATCATCATCAACTACCTTACCGAGAGGTTCAGACTATCGTCAAATACTACCTCTCCCCTTCGTCTCTTCCCATGACCAATCTGGCACAGTCATCGCCTCCTTATGCCTCCGTCGTCTCCTCTCACCCTCCTCTACCCTTGCTTCCTCGCTGCGCCGTCACCTCCCTCGTCGCCTCGGTGCTGGATCCAACAACCTTCGGTCACGCTATCACCGGATACGGCCTTGAGCTACCGCGCCACTACCTTCGCCTACCATCCCAATAAATAAGACGCCGCTAGATTTCGATGAGCCTCACTGTCTCGGCATCATATCCAACGGTCTTTGGCCATGCCGCCGCTAAATCCGGCCTTCCCGCAACACGTCGTCACCGCCTAGTGTCTTCCTCACCTCCAGCCGAGCTGCACTCCGTCCTCACAACCACGTGAGGTAGGTGCCCCGCTGGTCCTCGGCTCCTTTTCATTCCTTTATAACAGTCTAAATGGATCGAGCCTAGGCCGACATAGCACAAAGGTGGCTCGTCGTGCTAATGGGCCGTTTCTGAGCTCGTCGGAGACGAGCCGGCCTGGACCAGTCTGGCATGGCCTAATGCTCATGTCTACGTAAAACCCAGTTCAGGCTTCTTGGTCTGCACAGTGAAGTCAGGGCGATGAACATCATCAAATTATCGGTACCAGCTTTTTTTTTCCAGAGTGTTGCATAGCTTCTTTTATTTCATCGTTATGCTTGCTAATGTCGTGGAGGTCGAACTGTGAAAGTCGACTTGTTTGGTGCTTTTGTCTGCATTTTGGATGAGTGCTTCCAAATTGATCATTACGATTTATGGTAGAAGGAATTTTTTTTCAACAGAAGAGTGAATATTGTGATGACGCTGATCCGTTTATCGTGGCTGTGACCAGTGGTCATGCAGAGAACCCAGATGTATCTCCATACAAATTCTTTATCTAAATTGCAAACTGAATGGATCAAAAGTGCGTGGATATTTTCTTACCAACTTGCGATTTAGAATTCATTATGCCCAAAAACACCACTTCAGATACATGTACGAACTGCAACGACGTAAGTGGATATTTGAATTTTGAAGTAGAAGCTTCACTTCAGATACATGTATGAACTGCAACGGCCTAAGTTGAGGTTTGAATTTTGAAGTAGTAGCTTCACTCCAGATACATGTATGAACTGCAACGGCATAAGTTGAGATTTGAATTTTGAAGTAGAAGCTTCACTTCAAATACATGTATCTGTAGCAGAGTACCATCTTCTTCTGGGCATTACAAACTCAATTACAGCAAGAGAGCGAGAAGCAGCGTGCCACATGGTTCAGATGGCTGCGACGACCGCGGCAACAAGCGATCGCCGACGAACAACCCACCCTTCCGCCGCCATCATCCGCGTACGACGACGCCGAAGAGCGCTCCAGCTCAAGTGCTCGACCCCTTCCTCTCCACCGCTCCCTCCCCTTCTCCCAGGCCCCAGCTCTGGTGCTTCCCCCTCGCGACCCCTTCCCAACCCTTCGTCCGAACTCGCTTGCCCATTGGCTTGGCTCGTGTGGTACGAGGGCAGGACGGAGGTGTTGCGCGCGCGGTGGGTGGAGGAGGCCGGCGCGGCGGAGGGGGTGGACAGCAAGGGGAAGCTGTGGCTCGCCGCCGGCGTCTCAAGGGGCGGGAAGCTGTAGTACAACGTCTCGGAGATCGGGTGCGTATGCATGGCCTCGACGCCGGCTTGCCTGTGCACGCCAATTGTTCGGTGAAATGCGGTTAGGGCCTCCACGCCGCCGTGCGCCGTGCGCGTCGGCGGCGTACCCCACTTCCCTTCCCTTCCCTTCTCCGCATGCATTCGCCATCCTTCCCCACTACCCCCTTAGATCCAACTCCGCCTCCGATCGCCGGCCTATCCCTCCGCAGGCAGTCGCCGTCGTCCGCGCCGCTGGCTCGCCGAGGAGGTCAGGAAACTGCAGAGAGGAAAATGCAGGAAGACCCCTTTCTTTGAGTTTTATGTTAAAGCTTCCCCCGAATTGGATCGTGCAGAAAATGTGCGGTCCAATTTCTGATCCTTGTGAGCCGTTCGATTTGGTCTAGGCGGCTCGGATTGAGGTTGGTAAAGTGGCAGCAGCAGTTTTGCAGAAGAGGCCCCATTATTGAAGTCCAGATCAAAAACTACCCCGAATTGGACCGCGCAGAAAATTCGCGACCCAATTTCCAGTCCATGTGAACCGTCAGATGAGATCTCCGTGGCCCAGACGAGACCAGGCAGAAGTTGTTGGTGTAATTTCACGAATAGCCCCTTATATTATTTGATATCACAACTATATCAGCATACCTTCCCCTTGCGGGCCTTGCCAATGGCTACGGCAACCGGCGGCGATGGGTCCCCCAGAACAAGGCCGGGGGACTTGACTACAGTGGGAGGTGAACCAATGGCGTCGGCGACCGGCGATTAGTGGTTGGTGTTGCTGCTTCGGGCTTCCACCGCTCCCATAACGAGTATGTCCGTCTTGCCGTCTTGGCAAAAAAAGGTTATGCCCGGATTCACCCCTCTGGCATTTGCACTGAGGCCAAGCAAGGTCTGCATGGATGTTTGTATTGTTCTTGTTGGTCTATGCCTAGTTTTCCAAAGTGTGACTTATGGATCTTTTCTCCTTCTGTACGAGGGTGTGCCTTGTGGATCTAAGCAATAAGCATTGCATTTGGTAGACTCAATTGGAAGTTTGGGAAATTCTTCTTGCATTTGTTTGAGATCAAACAGCTCATTTTTAGTTAACTATGCGTCCCTTGGTTGCCGGTCTGTATGCTTGAACTGTGTTTTGTTCTAAGTTTAGGATGCCACACTTTTGTTGTTGTAAACTTGATTGTTTGTGGACTAAGCATGGACTACCACATGACAATGTGGATATTTAATTCTGAACACTTCTGCCTGCAAGTTTCGAGCTCATTAAATGAACCGATCCAGGGTCTCTGAAATAGGGGCACTGCTCCTTGAATGATGGCCATGCCACAATAGGATTGGGCCATTGGGGAATATCTATGAAATGATTGCTGGAGGATACTATGGATGCTCCTGGGATTTCTTTCAGTCTTATAAAACTTCAAACTGCTTGGTTATACTGTTGGATGATATGGGGTTCCCTGGACAACAAAATGTGGCTGTACTTCTGATGTTATTGATACTCCAACAAGTAACTGTAAGAAGGAAGAAAGGTATAGATAACCTCAAAATGTGGCTGTATTTGTGATCCAGTTCTGAACAAGGTGTTGATTCAAGAGGGAAATTCTAAGTAGGAAGAAAGGTATAAGCAACTGCAAGAAGAAAGAAGTCACCTGAGTCTCCTGAGAGAACCAAAGAACCATCTGGGAAGAAAAGACAAGAATGACGTACAGAAGAAGCAAAGCTCTAATTCTCCTCAGCTAATTGTCCTTCTTCCCTTTCCATTAGCAGTAATGCATTGCTTTATGCGCTACTTATAGAGGGTTCGTACATCAACCTGGCTCCGAAGTTTCATAGCGAGGGAAAAAACTTTGAAAAGGTAAGAATTTATGTTCGTCATTCGTCATGTTGTTGTAATCAAAATTCAATGCTACCTGAAAATCTCCTGAACTACGTTGTCAAATTACGGATCCTATGTTTTTATTTTTCTTGCTATTTGTAGGTCTGCATATTTGTGATGGCAAATTATGCAAATATGTCTCTTTTTTTGAATTTTCTCAACTGTGTCATTATAGCCTGTAGTTCTAACTTATGCTTGCCAGGCAGTTTGTGGTTCACCTATTCCACCAGGTATGGTGATTAGGGCCAATAGACTAATGATTATGATCAGCATACCAACAGGATGCAGTAAATTGCAGAATATTGTTACTTCATGTTGGACATAAAACAGAAGTATTTACGTATAGATCTCTTCAAACAGACCTGAAATTATATAAGATCATGGGGACACTCACTTTACCTGTAAATTTTTCTAAATAATTTTATGGAACATCTACCTTCAAATGAACCAACTTTCTCCACAAGGCTACTTACTTTTCTTCCTGCTCTATTCCCTCTAGTTTTGCATTTGTGGCAATTGAAGTGCTCTTATTCTTATTAATCTCTCTTCTAGAAATGGCCGTCCCACAAGTTGACAAGAGAATGCTTGGTGAACTTGAAATTATGGGATTCCCCACAGTTCGTTCAATTAGGGCACTCCATTATTCTGGTATGTCTATTTCAGTCATGACAATTGATAGATATGTTGTTTCTTGAAAGTCGCAACTTATATGATTTGACTGCAAAGTTATGGCAACATTATTGTAAATATTAAGTATATTCTTCAATATTTAGCTGAATCAATTGGAGAAATAATCCAATTTCTTTACCAGGTAATTCCAATGTTGAATCTGCGATAAACTGGCTTCTAGAACATGAAAGTGACCCAGACATTGATCAGCTACCATTGGTATGTTATTTCTTAATAATGCGATTATTCTTCATTAGCAGAAATCCGTTCTGATATGCATTATTCCCCACACTGACGATATAATTCTCAACAGCGGAAACTATCAGAAATTTTCACTTCAAGCATTTTAAAAGAGAGATATGCTCTAAATATATTGCTGTAAATTGTTTGGTCTGAGATTGCAGCTTCCAACCTTTTCCAATTTAGTTTAATCTGAAACAACTTGGATGTTATATTGTTATCGCATATGGCAGTTGAATCTCTAGTTTGTAACCTACATGCTCTGTCTAGCTAGACATGTAGATCTTATCCAGAAAATGTTTAGTTATTATTGTTTACTCCCTAGTATATTTCCTTTATTCTGGGATCCATTTGTCTCCATTGTCATGCAAAACAATGCTTTCATCAGTTTCAAACGTTATGTTCTGAGTACTCCCTTTGATGGTCTAGGTTCCGAGAGAAATCAGCATTGAATGTGGTGACACATCTAATGAAGCGAGAAATAACATTGAAGGAACGAGGTTAGTTTTTTCTTCTTCAATGGTTTCATATCTGAACTGCTATAGAAAATATCAGTATTATTTCTTGAAAAGAACATCAAATTTTACTTAGCATCACTGTACCAGTGGCGGAGCTTGGAAGAAAACATAGAGGGAGGCCAATCTAACATCATATATTTAGGTAACTTAAGAACAGATGGCTAGTTTAGTATTATCTTAGCATTTAAGTAGTAAAACTAAGCATTTTTTAGAAAATTTTCTAGGAGGGGGGCCATGGCCCCCTTCGGCCTAAATAAGTTCCGTCCCTGCTTAGCACTGTTAAGAACCCACTTTTGATAGCTATTATGTCAACAATCAGGAAGTCTGCACTCGACAATCGCAGCATCTTCCATATGGGTGACTCTGCTATGTCAACGTAAAACTACAGATTTTGAGTCTCTGCTGTACTTCAAGGATAAAGTTATCTTGTTGGGGATGGCCCACAGGGGCAAATGGATTTTGTGCTACTGTTACTCTCTTTTTAACACAATAGCTATGTGGGGATAGCTTGCCCATCAGCTTGCCCACTTGCTAAATTTACACAGTTCTGATGTGTGCGCAGGGAAAATGGTACTTGCAAGTGAGCATACTAGTTGTCCTAACTGGTACTGGCATAGTAGCATCGGTGTAGTATATCTTTAATTCACAATGCACGTTTGACAAGACAAGTCATATGTCATAGTTAAACACTTATGTTACAAACTACTAATGGAGATAAGAAGCACAATCTGTGAATCAAGATAGATATGAAAAGCCTATATACTCAAGTAACTCAACACATGTACTGGTTGCCATTTCCTTCATTTGCTCTGTTGTTGTAGTACAAAATGTATCATAGGCATATGATTGTCTTGTAGGGCTCATGCCCAGGAAAGGAAACCAGAAGAGCGAACTGCAACTGGACGACAGAATGTACTTTCCAAAAATTTCTTCGTGATTTTGATATCACAATCCTTCCTGGCCCTTCTTAGCAAATAAACCCCCTAGGGGTGCCTTACTGTTATATGAAACAAATATTTTCCTTTATGTATTTCCAATAGAGTGTCTAAGGAGAACTAAGTCTAATACTAACACTTCAGCTGATTATAGTATCTGTTTTGCAACATAATTGGCACTAAATTAACTTATATAAGCTATGAAGACACATCAAATTAAGGTGGCATTTCAGTATCATCTGCACACCTGTATGATTGACAAAGGAATTAATGCAAATTAGTGATTACTGTATGATTCATCATCACTGCCTAGTGTGAAGAAGGTCAATATGAAACCCAATTCACTTTAGCAATTCATTAATAGTCATTGCATTGGTGGTACTTGCCAACATTTTGTTTTTCTGTCTCTTTCAATCCAGAGCTAGTGCTTTATACTTCATAATCTTGTCACACCCGAATTTTTTTATTAGGAAACGTCACAGGTGCAAAGAGAATTTGACGCAGATGGACACGAGGAGGAAGACAGAAAGAGGTTTGCAGCTTGCTTTGAATAGATATTGTTCAGTGAGTTGCTTGTGTTTTTTTTTTGCTATTCAAGTAACTCTCCGATACTTTTCAGGATTTTAGCACTGTACAAGTCAAAGCGGGATGAGGAAGAAAGAACAAGAGGGCGAGTCCGAAATCAACTACAAGAGGATAAGGTCTGGCAACTTTTCCAGGCTAGTAAGAAGTAAATAAATCATAGCACAGCAGCAGGGTGCAGGAAAGAATAAAATGCGCTTATTTTGGTTCTTATTTATCATTTTCCACCGTAGCAGCTATCATGCAATAAATTCATCTTGGCCTGTACTGTTCTCCTTTGGGATGTGCTCAGCTACATGTAATATGCTGCCAATTGCCAAAACCATGTAGACTTTAAAGTACAAAGCTACAAGGGAATGCTAGACAAAAATTAGTAATTGGGAACTGTTTGTCTGCTCCTTTCATTTTTGTTTGCAGAAAATTCCTAATCCCGAATTGAATGATAATTTTGATGCAATAAATTATTGGATGGTAGTTGAATCTATAGTACAAGATGATTGAATTAATGTTAGATGCTTTAAGTTGTAAGCAAATACTTTTTTTGAAGAGTATGAGACAAAATCAGTCATATTACAAATAAGACATAAATAGAAGTATTTCGTAGTACATGAAAAATCAGGATTGAGGAACACTGCTTGTTTAGAAATGATAACACATTATCAATTTGAAAACCGTTTTATTTGATTTTCAAGTTTCAACAAATAAAATTAACTGTGACAAATCCATACACTATGTTGAATTATATGGTCTACAAGGTAGATAATGATAATACTAAAAAATTACTGTGGTCGATAATGAATAATATCTCTGTGCTGATACCCTGAACCTTTTGGAGAAATATTGCTGAACCACGTCACATATCCTACGACCATTTTCTTGCCACACAGAACTTATTTTTTTCATTTATATGAAGAGGGAGAGGATTCGAGCTTCTAAAGATCTTATGGAAGCCAAGCAGACTCTTGAGGAAAATCAAAGAAAACGGTTTGTTTCATATGCAACTTATATCTGCTATTTCCAACCCCGTGTTCAATAAAGAAGTGATGTTTTTATTTAGTGCAGCATGATGGAAAGTCGGAAAGCAGATCAAGAAGAGGAGAAACGAGCAAGAGAGAGAATCCGGCAGCGTATAGAAGACGATAAGGTCCCCTTGATTCTAACTAATATTTTCAAAACTTCGATATTTCCCCCAACTGCTGTTTTCAATTCCATGATTTATAGGACAGTGAATCTTCTGCACTCCTTACGGTGTAGTTTTTGAGTATGATTATTTCATCCAATAAATTCGTTGTAATTGCCTTTTTATTATTCTTGTGTTTTGGCATTATAAAGTTTGCTATATCTTGTCACCACAGACCACAGTTACATGCACTGATAAGATAGCACAGCCTTTATTTTATATCTTCCTTGCACTGCATGGCCTTCAAGTATTCAACTAACAAAATTGATCTCCCTTGACAATGGAGCAAGCCTACCGTGTAATGATCAATTCTGTTCAATGGTGCCATACTGCCATTGCTATCATCAAAATGTGATAACATAATTTTTCTATCTCTATGGTCAGAATGATGTAGTTTTCTCGTGCCTTGACAACTACTTTAATCTCATTTGCTACTACTTTCCTCCAAAACTTTTCAATGACATACTTCATTTCTTGTTGTTGGACTACTGAAGAGCCTTAAATTATTTCCTTCTATGCAGGCAGAAAGAAGGCGAACACTTGGTTTGCCGCAGGAAAATCCAGGAGCTTCAGTTCCTATCTTTACTCCCACAAAGGTCTAAAACCCCCCAGAGTACCTCTATATTTCGTGAGCAAAACCTCCAAAACACATTCCTCACATTTTTTAACTGCTCAGATGATACCTGTTGAACCTGTTGTAACATCAGAACAACTGAGAGACTGCCTAAGAACTCTGAAGAAGAATCACAAGGTAAAATGATCTTCCCATTGCAGATGTGAATTATGATCCCTCATGAATCGTGATCTTATTGACACAGAAGCATTGAGCTATTGACTGTTCTTGAACATTATTAAATATGATGTTTTGCAAATACCACAATAAATCTTGCATGTTCTTCTGCATCACAATATACATTAATATGCCAAGCAAATGCTGTTCTATGAATTTTGTCCATTCAGAGGACCGGAACTAGCCCTTCCCAGCACACGGCACACCAACAATATTCAATTTCTGTATTATGTGCTCTTAGGCTGTCTCTTGTAGTCTAGGAATGGCTCTCCTTTTGATTCCAAACAGTCTCTTTCATCAGCACCCTCTTATAATTGAACTATTTGTGTGTAACAAGAATTGTAAAATAAAACTGTACAATGCATGCCAGGAACCAATTGATGTGTTTTATGTTACTTTATTTGTAGGATGACAGTGCTAGAGTTACAAGAGCATTCCAAATACTGTTGAAGATAATTGCCAACATAGTAAAGAACCCAGAAGAGGAAAAGTTCAGGAGGATCCGACTAAGCAATCCCGTTTTCAAGGTAACTACGAAATGCGAGACCGTCATATTTCAGGAAGCTGCTTGCTGCAATACGATCATCCTTAACCTACCATTCTTCTCCTTTGACAGGACAGGGTGGGTAATCTGCAAGGCGGCATAGAATTTCTGGAGCTGTGCGGGTTCCAGAAGCTCAGAGCCAACGGCTACCTGGTCATGCCGAGGGATAAGGTCTACATGGCACTCCTCAACGCGGCAGGAGTTGAGATCGCGTCAGCCATGGCAAATCCCTACTTTGGGCTGCTCTCCAAGTGAACGGTACAGCCTTCATCGCCACTTCATCATTAAGACCTAGCTCGCCTACTTCGTACGAGCTTTGTCACAATGAAATGGGTGTACTAGTGAATGGACGGCACTCGAATGAGTCGATCACGACCGATCCAATCTGTCCCCCGTTGGCAAAAAATGGTGTACAAAATCAAAACAGATGAGAAGTATTTCTTTCTTACGAAAGGAAAGGATTTGTAATTGTAATTGTAGTTGTGCTGTGCATGCTCATCCTGGAGAAATCAAAATGCATCATTTACAATGGCATGGGTGACTAGGAGATGCATTAGTTTTTACTTTTTACTCATGTTCCACCTTACAAGCAGACGAAAGGACCATGTGCTGTTGGAGCAAAACATTGAATGCCTAGAGGAAAAGAGGCGAAAGGACCATGTGCTGTTGTCGGCATCTATTATATATTAAAAATTCACAAAAGTCTCTTTGAAAAAAGAGAAATATAAAAAAATCTCACAAAAAATAGTAAAACATCTGACCCTTAATCTGGTGGACCATAACTAACTTAAATTATACTAGACATTATATGCTATAATTTAAAGAAAAATATCTAATCGTCTATCTACTAAACCCAAGTTATAATGGCTTAGATTAAAATAAAAATTCAATGCCAAGGACAACAAAAAATAACAAATCTTCCATGGAAAAGCTTATGTGCGTGCGGTCCTCTCTCCGTTGTACATCGACCAGAAGCCCGCGCAGGAGAGCGACGAGGAGGATGGTGGCGGATCGGTGTTGTGGCTGCAAATGCTGCTCATCGTGCTTATCTTGACCATCAACGTGATGTGCTTCATGGACCGGAGGGTGTTCAGGTTTGACTCGTACTGGATACAGACAAGGAGGAGAACGGTGGTGGGTCGGCGCTATGGCTGCCGGTGCTGCTCATCGTGCTGATCCTGACCATCAACGTGACATGCTTCATGGACCGGAGGGTGGTCTGGTTCGACCCATATTGGATACACCGTGTTGGGGGCTCGTGCGGGCTCATGGCCATGCTGCTACTGCTATGCTTCATGCTCAAGTGCAAGGCGTCTTTCTAGAGCTAGCTAGCTCGTCGTGGGTCTCGGTTTTTTTTTTCAGACGATGTGTTAGGAACTGAGGATTGCAACAGAACAGCTTTCCTTTAGAATGATTTCATCTTACATTTGCTATGTCAAGATTGTATTTTGTGAACTTAGTTTTTAATCACCCCCACATGTTTTGAATCTACTAACAATGAAATTCATATTTCCTGACAATCACCTTCGTAATAACACATATCAGCTGCTTACAAAATAATTCAGTAAGTCAACAAGATGAACTATTGTTCTGGAGGGGCAAAACATAGAGCTTTAGTTTTTGCTCTATTTTGTCTCAGTCCAGATTACAGGGTGTTGCGTCATCCTATTAGCGTGGAATTTTACCATTCAGTTACCAGAGGTTAACATCTATATCATTTCTACCGAATTCGATGACTAAGCAATCCAAATAAAAATGTTTGGTCATAAATCAAGCAAGCTGCACCATCGAGAGTTGCTAAGAAAAAAGATAAATATGCTAGAAATCTTCACAAAAAAGCAAACATCTAGCTCTTAATCTGGTGGACTATAATTAAGTTGAACTATAATAGCAATTGGACGTTATTATTTTAAAAAAGCATCTAACTGTCGATCTAGCCGATCCAAGTTATAACAGTTTAGATTAAAAGAAAGGGTCAATGCCAAGTACAACAAAAAATATCATAAATTTGGAATAAAAAATAAAAAGAAATTAGCCATTTGATTTTTACACGACCACCAAATTTAAACCTGTACATAGCTAAAATTTGAAATAAAAATTAGCAGTTGGATTTGTATATCAATTCTAACGTAAAAATAATATTAAAAATTAAATAAAAATAGTAACAAAATAAACGAATTAGATTAGAAGAAAGAGTTCATACCAAGTACAATAAAAATAACAGAAATTCAGAATAAAAAATAAAAGGAAATCAACAATTAAAACATGTACATGGATAAAATTCATAATAAGAATTAGATAAAAATTAGCATTGGACTTGTATATGAATTCTAACCTAATATTCATATGCAAAATTAAATAAAAATAACAACAAAAATTAACATAAATCTAGAATAAAAAATAAAAGCAAATTAGCCATTTGATTTTCATACGAACTCTAAGTCAAAACCTGAAATTCAAAAATAAATAAAAAATTACAAGAAAAAATAACAGAAGAATAAAAATAAAAGGAAATTAGAGATTTCTTTTATTCTATACTAAGTGAAAAATATATAATTTTGTTTTATTCAGAACTAAAATTTCAGAAATATGCTAATTTGAGAAAAGAAATAAGATAAGAAATATGCTAATTATACGGCACACACACTTCACGATACTAGCAGCTCGCTTCGAGTTATTAGCTTTTTTTTTCATCCACACACTTTTTAAAAAAAATATTGCCTCCGTCCAAATGAATTTGTAAAACTAGTTCAGTCTCTAACTGTGAAAGTTACGATAGGCGATACGTGTCACTTGTCGTGCTTCCATACCGTAGCACCTTGTCAGCGTTGTGGCAAACGAGCCGTTGCGTACCCCGAGCTCGGCAGTAGGTATCACAGACCGGTAGCTCGATGAGTCTTTGCCGAGCACCTGTTCCTCGGTAGGTTGGTACAATTGATTAATTAAGTAAGTGATAAATTAATGTCGGGACCCGGATTTACGAATTCGAAACCATCTGTGTATACTGTACTAGTCCAAGATCACGCTAGTGTACACAGTGACAACATAGATGAATTACCATACTATACAACGAATTAACTAAAAAAATAGTAAATTATTATTAAATAGAGCAATGGACCTTATGGTCAAGTTTACACAACTATGCTTAAGGGCTAAAGAAACAATTAAACTATTGCAGTAGAAAAGAAATAACTTAGGCCATACGACATGCCACAGACAATTGTCTGGGGAACGCTTTACTAGTTCACGTAGTCCTCATAGTACTTCTTATAGAACTCTGTATTTCCTGTTTCTTCCTCAGCAAATAATCAACAAAGTCGTATAGCCGTAAATACAAAAAGTACTCAGCAGGCGGTAAAGAATGATGCAAATATATTCATGCAAGGCATGACAAAGGATAGCCATATGGTTCTTTTGTAAAAAGCAATAACTTGAATTTAAATACAATGATTAAAAGCATATTTATGAAAAGATAATAAATAACTGGTAAATCAATGGTTGACAACGACGCTTTATCCAACACCATCTAAAACCATCATCAAACCACTAAATTCATCAATGTTAACTTTAGACAACAAAAACAGCAGCGAACTCCCCGTTCACATCACAACAATCCCACCTTTCAGCATTTTATGAAACACACTATACCTCATGTGAAATCCCCAGGCATATCCTTGACCGTGGACACGGCTATTTGAATAGTTTTACACTCTGCAGAAGTTGTACCGCTTTACCCACAAGATATGATCATCCCTTGTTGCCAAAATAGAACATCAATGGATACATGGCATTCCAATAATCAAGGTAGCATAATGACAATTAGGAACATAGCTATTCCCAGCAAATAATCATTTATACACAAATAGCAAGCAATTGTATAAAACAAAGTATTTTTGCAATCATAGGGTCAACATGATCAAAGGTTACAACTTGCCTTATTGATCTACTGTTGATGTTGAGTCTTGATCTTCAAATTCTCCATTCACTCCATCGGGATTAGCGTATACTGGAAAAGACATCAACGAATACAAATAAACAACAAACAAAGACTCAAAAGAACTCCTAATTGCAGATAAATAGCTCTGTAACATAGATCTTGATTTTATAAAAAATTAGAAACTTGAATCGCCTCAATCGGAGCTCGTATGAGAGAGAACGGGCACCCGAAAGATTAAATTCAAAAAAATAGAAAAGTAATATTTTCGAAAATTATTTTTCTAAAAAAACCGATTTATTGCATCATGCTAACATAAGTGGCTGAATTTTGAAAATAAAAATAAATCTAAAAAAGGGCTTGAGAGGCTGACATGTGGGCCCATGGTCCAGAGACTAGGTCCACGAGACCATACGAGTCCACGGTGGACTCGGTCCATAGAATAGTGCTAAAGATGACAGCTGGCCCTACGGGTGACGATGTTAGCGATGACGTGGCGATCAACAAGGCGACACACAAGCAACACGCGACGGCTAGGGCTGAGATGGCGCACACGGGGCACTGACGTGGTTGCGGTGACCGGGTAGTTGACAGGGCGACACGGCGGCTGCTGACTAGGTGAGAATGCTAACGTGGTGGCTGACGTAGGTGAACACGTGGATGGCCATGTTGGCTCGGGCTCAGCCTTCCGGCTCGGTGAAGAGAGGTGGCGTGACATCGCCGGAGGCAGAGAAGAAGATGCGGCCAACGACGCAACTCGATTAGATCTAGCACGGGACATTGTGGATCAGAGGAGGACGACACAATGAACTTGAAGATACCAACCGGGATGTCAGAGACGTAGCGCGGAGGGAGATTGAGGTGGAGGAAGACCAAAACAGCGATGATGCTACTCCGACGAGCTCGATCTCGTCGACGGTGGGCTCTCGGGCGATGTTGAGGGCAGCTACGGGTGAGGCGCGAGGTGGGGATCTCGAATCGAGGCACGTATCTGAGTTTTATAGCCTTGGGATGTGTGAATCTCCGGACTCCGAGACGGTGGCGCAGCGTGCACGGCGAGGACTCCGCTAGGGTTAGGGTTCAGCGGCGCGAGCGGTTGCAAAAGTGGCCTGGCTAGGCTGAGGTGGGTCGGGAGGCACGCGAGACAGCTGGGCCGAGCTTAGGGATGAAAATAGAACGAAAACGGTCGGTAAATGACTGTTTCATTTCCGTTTTCACATTTTTTTACTAGTAACAAAAACGAAATCGAAAACCCCGGAAACGAATAGTGACGAAAACAGATGCGTAACGGAACAGAGCGGATATGTAAACAAAAGCGAAAAAGTTCATCCAGGTATGTTCCCAGTTGTAACACCCAAAAAAATTGCAAATTATTTAATCGAGCATTTAATTCGGATTTTATGATTTTTTTCTTGAATTTTCATCATTTAATTAATGATTTTTGCTATTTTTAGATTTGAATAAAAAATTTATTTGAGAAAAAAACAAAATCTTTCTATAAATAATTTTCCTAGGTTAAAAACGTTATAAAATATTTTTGTAGATTTTTTTAACTCTATTTGGCAATATATATTTTTGGTATTATTTAAATTAGAAAACAGAATTTCCGTTTCCGTTTCCGGCGGAACTAGCTCTCGTATTTTCGTTTCCATTTCTGGCAAAAAAATTCTGTTTCAATTTTCAAAAAAGGCTTCCTTTTTCGTTTTTCTCCGGAACTGTCGAAAACTCCGTTTCCATTTTCAACCCTAGCCGAGTTGGGTCGAGCTGATCGCCCGAGGCAACCGAATAGGAACGGGCCGTGGAAAATCGGCCCTGAAGAGATCTGAGAATTAAAATTATTTTTTGAATTAATAAATCACTATAAATTCAAATAAATAGCAAAAAATTTCTTGAAGCAGTGAGAACCCAAATAAAACTGAATTTATTTTTTATGTATAGTTCAATTAAATTAAATCTTTTAATTAATGAAAAATTCAAATTAAGCTTTATGTAATTTGGGAAAAATGCAAATGGTTAATTTTAATTTTTAAACATTCTAAAATTGTAATTTTGGGATGTTACAATTAATCATGTGAAGCCGAGTAAGGTGAGTTCGGTAGGTCGGTGGATGTGATGTCGAGTAAGGGGAGCTCGGCAGACCAGTGGGTCCCACATTGCCCTGCTGGTTGCTCGGCCTACTGAGGTGGAGATCGCTATCGCGCTGCTAGCATTTTGTCGTGATACAGAAGCGTGACAGGCGATATATCATCTACTGTTATTTCTATGATCAAAGACTAGACTAATTTTACAAATTCATCAGACCAGATTTGAAGAAAAAAAATGGTACGCGGCAAAAAGCTCTGGCTTCGCTCGCTGCTAGGCATCATCTAACACGAGCTAAATGCAAACACAATGCATTGCACACAAAAATTCTTTGGACGGGTGGAGGTGCAGCAGGAGTTGCAGCAGAGCAGGCTGAGCAGCTTGTAGGTGTAGGCTGCGGCTAGGCTCCGACAAAGGCAGGCAAGGATTGGACATGGGCTATGATTGATGGGGATGGATGGGCGCATGCATTCTCATGTAACTGCAATGCTCATGGAATCCAATGCCGTGTGCTCCTTCAGTATCCATGAAGACCGACGCGGACGCAGTACTGCACTACTACTGCATTGCAGGGCAGGGCAGAGACAGACACAGGGAGAGAGATGAGATCGTAGCTAGAGATCCAGACCAGATGGAGCAGTGAATGCGAGGCGTACGCGAAGAGCCATGCATCCTTCGGACTTCCAGGATTGGATGGATCGATCCATCCATTCTGCTGCCAATTAGTGCAGCTCAACCACCGGTCTTTGTACATTCTGCTTCTGAGATGTATCCAACCAGACCAGCTCGCTTTCTCTTGTGTAGCTGTTGACGTCAAAAATTTGAAGTAGGGTTTCTGACAGCAGCACACCAGATGAACACCTGGTTCAAGAGCGTACCAGTCGATTTGACCTGTAACCGACAAGGTAAAAAATATAAAATTCACTCGAAGCCGATCGTTGGGATCAATCGGCTTAGACTCAATCGACTTGAAGCCGATCAAGATCAAAGTATCGAATAGATCTAATTAGCGATTAAGGCTAATCAGAGGATAAAATTCTCTCAAAGCCGATCGTAACGATTAATCAGCTTAAACTCAATCAGCTTGAAGCCGATCAAGATCAAGGTATCAGAATAGATCTAATTAGCCGATTAAGGCTAATCAGAGGATAAAATTCTCTCAAAGCCGATCGTAACGATCAATCGGCTTAGACTCAATCGACTTGAAGCCGATTAAGATCAAAGTAACGAGGTAAGTCCAACTAGCCGATTAAGGCTAATCGGAGGATAAAGGCGGTCGATTACGAAGAAGGCGTGCGCAACAAAATCGAATAAATCAAACACAGGCGTAATTTGAAGAAGATCAACAATCGGCGATGCATAACTTTATTGATCGAGATCGAATTACAAAGACTAAATTACAAGAACTACTCTAGTCGACGGAAAAGTAGATGAAAAGTAGAAGTGAATTGGTTGTTTGGCTCTGGCGACTTTTACGATCACCTCTAGACCTCTTTTATAGCCATTGGCCGATAGAGTCTGGTACAACACGTTAGGAATAGAATCCGTATCGGCCTCTATTTGGAGGGTGCTTTCCTTAACAACCTGTTTTGTTTCCAAATATCTTGATCCGTTATCCAATCGTATCTTGTTGATCTTGGACTGCCGATTTTGACCCTATCTGCCAAATTTTGGTGCAAACATATGCCCCTCATTTTTGGGAGATAACATGTTATCTTCCAAAAAATTTTATCATCGACTTGAACATATATTTTCTTACCATAGCCAAATTTTTAACTGCATCGAGTTAATTTGGCTTTCAGGTCAGTAATCGGCCAACTCGTATATTCGTATTTGAGTTTTAGCCAATCAATACCTAACCAGTACCTTGGACAAACCGATGCACACTACACGATCCTACGTTGATCCCTTACCAAATCGGCTATCACGAGCTGACGGGTGGTATGATTTTCCAGACTAGATCGGCTTTGTCGAACAAAAATCATTGGCCGAATCCGGTTTTTTCTTCCTCCACTCTTTTCTCGCAATCTTAATCGGATGAAGCTCATTAAAAGTTTTATCCCTTTGTTTTTCTTGTTCACTTCCTCATCTCTTGGGTCCTTAGCGCTCAAGTCTTCTTCTTTGTGATCGGCTTAAACACGGAGGACACCATCTCGGCTTTGGTTCGATCGACTTACATATTTTTCCTAACAGATCCATACTAGCCGCAGATGTTAGACTCTTCATCTTGGTCTTGTTTCCAACTTATAGTCGGCTTAGAAATTCTATCTTTAGCGACCATCGCCTATCACCTTGACATGGGTAATACCGCATCGGACATGTGTTTGGTGATGGCAAAGCTAATCCTCTCCCAACAAAATTGCCAAAAGGGTACCGTTGGTGAGCTCTTCGGGGCCGCTTGTCCGATATTCATTAACGGTAGATGTGGAGGACTTCGTCGTGGCCTTTCATTCCTTCTTTCATATTTTGCTAGTAGTTGGGAAAAAGTGGGCCGACAGTATCGGCTACGTGGTGGCAATGCTCTCTCACTGATAACCCTTTGGTGTGATTGTTTTAAAAAATTTCCTTCACGGTCGGTTTTATTTGTATAGAGCCAACAAGAATCATGAGTGTCTTATTGCTATCATAATTTGATTGTACATCGGCTTGACGCGTCATTTTTATAGCCGATGATATATGAATTTGATCATTAGGCTCTGCATCTTGTGCTGGCTTTTCCTTCTTTTTGGAGCAATGGACCATGTTAATTGGAAAAGGATCAGCGTCCAGCTGCATCGTCGGCTCTTCTGCAAATTTTAGTTGGTCATCCTCTATAGCCGATTGTATCTTGTCTTTGTAATTCTTCAATTCATCTTTGAAGCTGTTATCATCGGAGAAACGGCTTTCTTGAGCCGATACTCGCTGTAAGAGATGACTTAAATTGGTGAATTCCTGTCCGCCGAATTTTTCTCTTAATGGGGGTATCAACCCGTGGAAAGCTAAATCGGCCAACTGATTATCAGGCAGGGTAACACTAAAACACCTATTTCTCACTTCCCTGAATCTCTTAACATAATCATTTACCGATTCGCCACTTACATTGGATGAACTTAGATCCAAATCACGAGTTCCGGACTGCCGGAGAAAAAATACTCATGGAATCGGCTTTCCAAATCGTTCCAAAAATGAACCGAATTTGGAGGTAAACTAGTAAACCAAGTGAAAGCAGCTCCCGATAAAGACAAGGGGAATAATCTAATTTTGACTGTCGGATCGAGCCGCCTCGCCACATGAGGCGATAAAGCGTCAAGCGTGCTCTAAGGTCGTGACCGAATCAATCCCAGAAAATTTGGCAAAATCTGGAACTTTAAAATTATGTGGATATTGCATACGATCTATATAATTCGGATAAGGCTTTCTATATCCAATGACTCTACCCTTTGGCTGTAAGCCGAATTGATCTACCAACACGGCAGAAATTTGGTCAGCCCAATTAATGTTGTTAGCCAACAAGATATCGGGGCTCTGCCAATGACTACTATTCTGCCCCTCGAGTGCAAACTCGGGCTGTCGGTTAGACTGAGCCGACATATTTTGTTGGTTTTGCTCATACCCGTCGTACCTCCTAGCCAGTGGTTCTCGTACAGGGACAAAGGGCTCTGCGTAGGTTATCACCTTATGAGGGACCGGATTCCTGGGCAGAATCGGCTCTTGGTATTGTACGTGCCTAATTTGTTCAATCGGTTGTGAGACCGATTGTGGGAAAATATTAAACGGAGTTGACGACGGCAAAGTAGCCGACACGTTTAGTTTAGCGGCATCAGTGTACGCCTGATAATGTGTTACCCCACTCGGCCGAGGATCTCGTGGTAGCATGACGGTAGGTTGAGTCGGCATCATAGTGGGGAGTGGAGTTGTAGCCGATGGTTTAGGATCGACTGAGGCACTCTGTGTATTTTGTGCTATTGAAAAAACAGAGTAACTTGGCAGGGCTTGCATTGGGTCAAGCAGACCTCCAGATGATGCCAATTCCCGAGCTATAGTTTTCACGCTATTCGTGATCATCGGCTTAAGTGTTGCAACGAGAGCCGATGATTGATTTATCATAGCATGGTGCATAGATTGATTTATCATAGCCGATAATTCGGCTTGGGAGGGCAGGTATTGACTTACCAAACCGTCGGTGACACCTGCATCGCCGAGTGGATTGAGCGTCGGCAAAGCGGTCCGTTGCGTGATGCCGCGCCGGGTTTTTTGGTAACAACCCAGCATCATCTCCTCCAAAGCAGCTTTTCGATCTTCAATTTCCTTGCGCTGCTCTGTCGTTAAATCGTTCAACGTGGGGACGATTATAGCCGTGTTGAGATCGGATGGCGAATTTCTTTACTTGATGAAGCCATCGGTCCCACCGTGCGTGCCAGAGTGTGTTGACGTCAAAAACTTGAAGTAGGGTTTCGACAAAGACACACCGCATTTAACACCGTTCAAGAGCGTGCGGTCGATTTGACACAGAATCGACAAGGTAAAAATATAAAATTCACTCGAAGCCGATCGTTGGGATCAATCGGCTTAGACTCAATCGACTTGAAGCCGATCAAGATCAAAGTATCGAATAGATCTAATTAGCGATTAAGGCTAATCGGAGGATAAAATTCTCTCAAAGCCGATCGTAACGATTAATCGGCTTAAACTCAATCGACTTGAAGCCGATCAAGATCAAGGTATCGAATAGATCTAATTAGCGATTAAGGCTAATCGGAGGATAAAATTCTCTCAAAGCCGATCGTAACGATCAATCGGCTTAGACTCAATCGACTTGAAGCGATTAAGATCAAAGTAACAGGTAAGTCCAACTAGCCGATTAAGGCTAATCGAGAGGATAAAGGCGGATCGATTACAAGAAGGCGATCGCAACAAAATCGAATAAATCAAACACAGGCGTAATTTGAAGAAGATCAACAATCGACGATGCGCAACTTTATTGATCGAGATCGAATTACAAAGACTAAATTACAAGAACTACTCCTAGTCGACGGAAAAGTAGATGAAAAGTAGAAGTGAATTGGTTGGTTGGCTCTGGGCAGCTTTTCTGATCACCTCTAGACCTCTTTTATAGCCATTGGTCGATAGAGTCCTGGTACAACACGTTAGGAATAGAATCCGTATCGGCCTCTATTTGGAGGGTGCTTTCCTTAACAACCTGTTTTGTTTCCAAATATCTTGATCCGTTATCCAATCGTATCTTGTTGATCTTGGACTGCCGATTTTAACCCTATCTGCTAAATTTTGGTGCAAACAGTAGCCGGCAAAAGGAGCAACAACGAACAGATGGGCCGACCCGTTGGTGACAGAGTCACACAGAGTCAATCACTCAACTCAATCTCCTACCTAGTCTTACCCTGCTGCGATGTGTTTTTTCGTATATTCTATTTGAGTTACATTAGTACTACGATTTTTTTAAATAATATATTTTTATTAATTTTAAAAAAAATAATAGTCAAATAAGAAACTTATCGAAATAATTACTTGTCGCCAAATAAATTGGCATCAGACTGACATAGTAGCTCATGTCGTCAATTTATTTGGCAATCGAATTTACCGCTAATTCGTTTAGCCACATCTCAATTATGCATGCATGGAAAAGAGGATAATAGTACTAGCACCAGTTCGGGCACGTTGGGTTGGGTTGTACACCAAGCTAGCTAGCTAGGTCCAATCCAAGGAACGTGGTTATGCACTTATGCTCAGAATTCCAAGGAAAAGCGTCAAACACTGAGAATTTGGTAGCCTGCTTTCCACCAAGATATATACAATGCATCCATATGGATGGACTATTGAATCAACTGTAGCAATACACTATAGTGATGCTGTTTAATGATTCAGACCGTTCGTTTCTTTAATTAAATAGTGTTCACGACCGGTAACGGTTTAAGTTATAGTTCCTTTATAATTGCACATGAACTCTATCTGTTTTGTCTACACTAGCCTAGGATGGTAGTACTAGGTTAGTAGGTTTGGTCATTAACACTTATTTTAACAGTGTGTTAGTATACTTTTGACGAATTAAGGGCCATACTAAACAGTAGCTTGGTCCGTAACAGGATTACAGGACGTAATGTTAGGGTGTTGACCATCCTAAATAGTTGCGTGGTAACATTGTACTAGTTGACGGAGTATATTCAATGTGTGAAAAAAAACTTTGTATAAACACGCAACTTAGCATAGGAGCACAACTCAGCTCAATTACTTTAGCCCAGTCCTAGTCTCCTAGACATGCCCAACCCGTCCGAAACATTGAGTTCGGCAAATCTCTCTTACGTTAATCTGGAAAAAAAATCTACAATACACCATTGAATAACTATATGATCTACGATATGTTACTTATTGTGAGGCCGACGTATAGAACCTGATTCCACATGTCAATGAGATATTAGTAGTATATTGTAGATATAAAAGTTATTCTATAGTATATAAGCGATTGCTCCGAGAGAAAAAAGACCATCTTTCCCACATTGATCTGCGAAAAAAGTTGGTCTCTCACATGTTCTCCTCGATCTGCCTCTCTTCCCGTATGCGCGGCCGCGCGTGGCACTCGACTTGCAGCCGCACGGCAGGAATCTCTCCGACTAACCGGCACCTCGCCGAGCCAATTTCCCAAAAACAACCCAGGTGCAGTGCCGGCCGCGGCAGATTACGAACCCCACCGTTTTTCGTGGATCACCCGACCGCTTTCCACGCTTTTCTCCGGCCATCACGTCGTGCATGCCGTTGCTGTCCGCGACGACAAATTATCGATTGGCAAGTTCGCTCGCCTCCCAGGATCAATATGCGGGTACTCCACTAGAACATGAGCAGATTCCGGCCACCAGGGGCGGAGCTGGGCCTCGGGCCACTGAGCCCTAGCCCGAGGCCTAGCTCTAAAAACAGTGCAAAATACTGTTTATTCTCTATTTGGGTCCGAGGTAGTCTATCATCTCTAGTTCGGCCCAGCTGCCAAGCTAGCCACTTACTAGTGTCCACGTGCAGTCGCGCACGGCGAACCCCAAGCCAAGATCACGTGCCGCCGCTCCCGGCCTCCCGCCTGAGTCGAGGCCATGCCGTCGCCGCTCCCGGCCTCCCGCCTGAGCCGAGGCCACGCCGTCGCCGCTCCCGGCCTCCCCCTGGAGCCAAGGTCCGTCGTCAGCCACAGCTCCCGCTCGCTGGCTGCCCAACGCCCACGTGGATAGCCAGATCCCACGGAGGCATGGCCTCTAAAGAAGCTCCCACACGACCATGCCCTCGCAGATCCTAGACGTCGCTGCTCCCTCGGCCGTCGACCCCGCCCCTCCCTCGACCGCTGGCCCACCGCCCCTGACTCCGACCAAACTCACTGGGCGCTGGCGCTGCAGATCTCATCTCGCGTGGCGGCTCAGTAACCCACCGGGCACCGGCCACGGCAGATCCTGCCCGACCGCCCCCATGGGTGACGGCGGCACGACTGGCTGTCGCTCGGCCCGCTCCCATCCTAGGCCCTGGCCGCCGGATGCCGCCCTTGGCCCCATGCGGCCACCCGTTGGCCTCAAGCCGCACTGCCCGCGCACTCCGGTCCTGCTCGGCCTGCCTAGTCCTGCTCGGTTGTGCTTGCTCTGGGCCTCCAGCCAGTGCTGAACCTGAACGGGAAAGAGACTGAGAGTTTGAGACAGACACTGAGTCACTGAGACAGAGATACTGACAGTGGACCTCCTCCCGTGCACAAGGTGATGATTTTTGTTCCTTTCATCCTTAATTCCTTTGTGAATTGTAAATGGTAGCTTTGGTTATGCACTGAATCATTGGATTGTGAATTGTGAATCACGAACTTATGACATTGTGAATTGTGAATCACTGAATTGTCGATGTTGCTATGACATGTGCTTCCACTTTTGTCATTTGATTTCAATTGCAACAATGCTTGAAGTTATCATGGACTGTTATAGTATTAAGTATTAACCATTACTTTCCTCTACAGAGAAGCAGAAAGAATTCTACAGGAGTGCTAAATTGATTAGCAAGCAGTAGCACAAAAGGTCAACGAAGCAACAAAATCATTCAAACAATGCTCCACACTTTCCAATCCCAAAGGTAATTTTCTTTGATATTAAGACTACTCTCAGCGATAGTAAGTTTAACCAAAGTGGATGATTTGAACAACATATACATTTCATAATTAATTGATTGGACTCAATTTGATGTAATAGAAATATATGATGAAGGGTTGAAGACATTGTCATTTTATTTTTCGTCCGGTGGATCCAGTGGACGTAGGACTTGCACAAGCGGTTCGTTGACCACATAAATCAGCTCGGCAGTATAGATAGTGAGTGTTTTTGATCCAAAAACCTTTATTCTTGATACTGACATAATATTTTGATTTTGGCTCCATTAGTTAAGCACAATGTTCTTGATCTAAGAACCCTGATATAAAATAGTTGGTTTGTTCAGTAACCGGAAATAATTAGCTAGTTGATTCCAACTTTTTCTAGTATTGATAGTTAGAGATAAGCATCGATTCTAGATTCCTGAATTCAAAAGGATCTCGATTCTTTTGTTCGATGTCTTGCCTTTTGTTGTACTTCAGTGTAGATAGTATTTGACGTTAGTTATTACCGCTTAGTTTTCGACTTGAGGCTAAGCAGAATCCTAGCTCCGCCACTGCCAGGGGCGGATCTAGCATGCAATTAGTGGGGTCAAATGACCCCAATGATTTTGCCAAAATCACATATAAATTTAATTGTATTCTATTAGTATATAAGCATATATAAGCTACAAGTTACTGTAATAACCCCAACGACCCCAGTGATCTATTTATCTAGATCCGCCCCTGGCCACTGCCGGCCACACTTGGATGCTTGCATCTTGACCGGTGACAGGGCAACAGTCCAAAGCGATCGAATAATGAAGATGTGATGCTAAAGGTTAGCTTAACTACCCGGATCAGATCGGCCTAGCTACACTACCCCAAGAAAGCCATTAATAATACAGGAGTAGGAGAGCAAAGTAGGACTGGTTGCTTTCGTCTTTGCCAAAACAAAACCCATCCGAGGATCCCATATTCTCATCAAATATTGTCCGGTTGCAAACATGCATGATTTCTCCGTCTAAACATTCCTCAGCCGACCTCGTACCAGGATCGAGGTACCAACGCTGCAATTTACACCGGGTATAGTACAGCGGTCGAGGCTGGGCTGGGCAAGTGAGCAGCTCGCCGAACCCAAGTACGTATGAGGAGGGAACACGCCATTGAGATACGGCTATTGCTACGGTTCTTCCGCCTATCACGGCATCTGCATTGACAAACGCTCTCAACCAACCTCTCCCATCTGCGTGCTTGTGTGCCCCCATTACGGAGAGGAAAGGGAAGGTTAGCACAAGCAACTCCGTATATTGGGTCGAAGCCTTGGCTTAACCACCCCTTTTTACCTTTTTTTTTAAATTTGGGCTTGTACAAATAAAATTACAAAAATAACCTCTTTCTGATACGTGCCACCTGCTATTGCTTTCACGATTAAAGAGAATACTATTTTTTAAATTTATTTATATAGAAGCTAGATTAAAAAAACAAAACTAACAAAAAGCTAACGCTTCTAGGTCGGCGTCAACGAACCGACGAGGTTAGACGGTTTACCCGCGTGCGAAAGATTGCTGCAACGTGTACGAATGAATCTCTTGGGCTAAAAACTCTTTCGCAACATTGAGCAAAAGAGCGTCGCAACGTGTACAAATAAACTTCTCGCCATACAAATATATCAGTCGGCATCATGGAATTTACGAGGTTTCATTTTCTCCCATGAATTTCGTATCTTTTGTGACATCAAACGTCTAACGGGAATTTGGTAAGTGATCATTTTTAGCCTATTTTGTCTTTTTTTTAATGTAGTCTCCTCTCGAGCGAAATTGTAAATATAGCAACTTCTCAACCATGAAATATGTTTCCAGCGATCCACTACCGCGGTAGTCGCCCTCTCGCGCTCGCCGACTGCGCGCTTACTCGCCGGCTCCCGCCCTCTCCGTACGCGGTAGGAGACAGATGTTGCCTACCACGCTTTCCACGGTGAGGAGAGGCTAAGGCCCAGTTAGGGATTATAGGAGAATCTATTTCTGATTATGGGAGAATTTGGCTGGGCTGACTACGCCTTCCAGGTTCTGGATCGGACCGGCGAGAATCAAATTCCAGCTGGATTCTGATTCTATGTAGAGGGCAGTTTCTGATTATGGAAGAAGATGTCTAGAATCCTCCCGTTCGACAAACAATCCGTTTCTCTTAAATAGAAGCTGTCTCGAATGGGATCTAAATCTGTAATTTTGTTTAAAAATGAACTAGATTTGCAAAAACATGATAAAGATGCTAGAAAAGTTTTTTTTAAAAAAATTGGTCAAGAGCGCTAACATTTATTATAAGAGAAAAATCAACAGTCGAGCTATAAATGCACACACACCCTTCTACACACACGCGCACACACCCACGCCTGAACTCGTCTCTGCGAGGAGACTTGAACCCGCATCAGCTGGGCGTAAGTGTCCAACTGCCTCCCACGCTGATGCTAGAAAAGTGATCCATTAGGAATTGGAAATGCGCTCCACGGAAGTGAATGAGTTCATGCCTTAGAAATGCAGTGGAGTGGAGTAGTGGGGCAGTAAATTAAACTCCCTATGCCCACTGCCGAGGTGTATCTTGATTTCTTGAGATCTTCAAACAGTGCGTGCTTGCTAGCTGGACGACAGGCCAAAATAAAAAATCTGGCGGATTAATCTGGAGTCAAACCTACCACCACCCACGCAACACTCACCTTGAACGATGGGTTTCTACAGGAAGCAAGAACTTGTTGATCCAGGATTGGTTTTGGGAATTGGAACAAGAAAGAATCGAGATGCGCACTGCAAAAATGCTGATCTCTTGCAAGTTGCAAAAAGATGATGATTAATAGCCGAACATGTTCTACTGTTATCAGTTTTAGCAAGAACGCAAGAACAGGGCAGAGATCTATCTCTGTCTGGATCCAATCTCAGTTGCAGGAGCACCCAGTTGACCGATTCGAGGTGGTTCTTGCGCGTGCGCCGAGCTCATTTCGCCGGACAGATTATCTGCATCGCCGGCGGCGAGCTGAGGTGCTGTGAGATGAGGTGGAGAACTTGAGATTGGAGGGCGGGGTCAGAAGATGTCAAGGACGTCGAGGATGGCGGCGTTGCAGAGCGGGCAGCGGCCGCGGCCGGAGATCAGCTCGCGGGCGCAGGTGCGGCAGAAGGTGTGGCCGCACGGGATGAAGGCCGCGCCCTTGGCCCGCGCCATGCACACGCAGCAGCATCCGCCGCCCGTCACCCCTTTACCCACCTCCGGCTCCACTTCGTCTTCCGCCCCCAATGCCTGCGCCGCCACCAACTCCTGCTCGCGCACCGTCGCGGCGGCGCCGGCGCTCCACTGCCTCTCCGTCTGCTCCAGCAGCGCCATCAGGGACACCCTCTCCCCCTGCTCCTCGTCCGAATGCACAGCCTCCGGCACCTGACTAGGCGGCGCGGCCTCGGTGGCTGTCAACGCGGGCGGGGAGGTTGCTCGTGGCGGTGTCAGGGACACTGCGCGACAGACGAGGGGGTCACCGGCGCTGGCTCCCGCTGCGGCGGCGGCGGATGAGGTCGGAGGCTGGTCGTCGCGGATGATGTCGAGGAGTGTGCGCGCCGCCGCCGCAGCAGCCGGGGCGGCGGAGGTCGACGGCGACGGAGACGAGCTACGCCTCTCGGTCGCCATGGCGGACGCGAGGGTGACAGCCGCCCTGCGCCCCGCGGCGAGGTCGTCCTCGTCGCGCAGCTTGAGCAGGTCGCGGAGGTTGCACGACCCTGCAGGCCCCACCGCGGCGAGCTGGTCGGCCAGCGTCACGCTGCGCCGCAGCACCCTCCCCTCCATTCCCACCAACCACCACCTCCTCCTCGCTGATCCGGACAAGGCAAGCAGAGGGTGGATGGAAAGGAAGCGAAGCGCCGAATCTCCAAGCAGCAGCGGCAGCTTTCGCTTAATAAAAAGGCGCAAACGGCGTGGTGACCAGGGAAGCGGAGTGGTGCGGGACTCCGGGGCGCCGTGCCGACTGCCGAGCGGTGGGATTTGGGGCGGAATCGCGTCGTCTTTTCGGGGTTTTGCCCGTCTTTTTCCTTCAGCTACGCTCGGGTTTGCCTTTGGCGCAGGCTTCAAATTTCGTTTTCGGTTCATATATCGATGGTGGATAAAATTTTGAAATTTTATACGAAATCCGGTTAAAATTTAAAATTCAAATTTAAAATTCAGAATTTTTAAACTGAAATTCGGTCAAAATCACCGAAATTTCGCCGAGAAATATCGACGAAATTCAACCGAGCGAAAAATGGTCGAAACATTGTTAAAAATTTTGAATTTTTTTGTGGATGTTCCTAACACATCACTATTGTTCCCATAAAAATTTCGGATGATGATCAAGCATGAGGAATTTTTAAAAATTATGACAGTGTTACTGTCCTGATAAAAGGCTGATCAACAAAATTTCAACCGAATGAAAAATGGTGCAAACCAAGTTAGAACATTTTGAAAATTGCTTTGGATGGTCCTGAAGCATCAATAAAATTTCCATAAAATTTTCAGATGATGATCAAGCCTGAGGAATTTTTAAAAATTAGGACAGTGCTACTGAAGGGTGACTGGCAAATTTCAACCGAAGGAAAAGTGGTCCAAACCACATTAGAAATTTTTGAAATTTTTTGTGTATGATCCTGAAGCATCAATAATATTGCTATAAATTTTATATGATGATTAATCCTGAGAAATTTAAAAAAATTACAAAGTGCTACTGTCCTGGTAAAAATCTAACGATTAATTGATAGATTTGATTGAGTAACCAAAAAAGATTAGAATTTTTTTAAAAATTTAGAGAAGGGTTCTGAGGGAATGCTTAAGCTCTCATAAAAAATTTGGATCATGATCACACTCCAGTGAATTTATAAAATTATTCCAATCGTACTGTACTATTTTGTGTTCCTTGTGTTTTTTATTTTTGAAAGATAACAAATGAATAGATTTGACTGAGCAAACAAAAAAGTTTATTTTTTTTGAAAATTTTAGAGAAGAGTTCTAAGGAAATTTTTAAGCTCTCATAAAAATTTTGGAGCATGATCACACTCGAGAAAATTTATAAAATTCTGACAAGGTTACAGTCTCAATTATGTTTATTCTGTTTTTTATTTTTTAAAGATGACAAATAAAGTTAGATTCTTTTAAAGTTGTTCTGTATGATCCTACACTGCTAAAGATAATACTATAAATTTTTCAGAGTAAGATCAAGTTTGTACAATTTTATAAAAATCTGACAGTGTTTCTGCCGAAATTATAAAACGTCTCAATTTTTTGATTTTTTCAATGAATTTTCATGGAAGATGTCCGGTCTAAAACAAGTCAAATTTCGGTTTTAAAAAATCCAAATATTTTTAAAATTACTATTGTAATTTAATTTTTTTTATCCAACTAAGATTTTAAATCTCTTTCCCAGCCAAAATTCAAAAACTCGGCCAAGATTTCTGAAATCTCGCCGGTTTTTAAACCTGCTTTGGCGTCCCCGGTTTTGGAAGGCAGCAGCATAATAAAGGCGGGAGGGGGAGGGGGAGGGGGAGGGAGGGTGGCAGAGTGGCCTGGAATACTAATAATTGGATCAGAACGACAGGGAGTGAAGTGTGGGATCTGCCAAGGCTGGATGCCATCTGTCGGAGGCTCGGAGCCGCCGCGCGCCGTGCCGTGCCGTGCCCGTCGCAGGAGTCGGCCGGGCGCTGCTACTAGTGATCTCTGGCCCGGCTCCGGAGGAATCTTGGCTCAAACCGGCAGAAACGTGATTGGCTCTGTTGGGTGTTTCTTCAGTAACCGAGCGGCTACGTCTTTGGAATTGTGCTGTGACGTGGTACTAGCAATTAGGGGGTTTAAACCAATTTCAGTTTCTGAAATATCAGTAAGTGCTTCAAATAGTTTAGTTTTTTTAAGTAGCTTTTGGTATAAGCTAGAAGCTAAATATAATTAAGTAAAAGGTGAAAGCTGGGTTGGACATGCTTTTGCAGTTTATTGCAAAGAGAAATTAACTATTTGTCAAACGATTTCTTATAAAAAGCTACAATCGTTTTTCAGCCTAAAAAGAAAAGAAAAGCTTTTCAGAAAAGCTATAGCTCTCCCAAACAGCTACCGTGTGAGGAAAGCGGGTGCAAGATAAGTACATGGGATTTAAGAAATACCAGGTCAGTGACACCAAGACATCGGGGAATTTAAGAAGCTTTGCCCTAATCTAGTTTCCTTGCGCATTTTATTTTTATTTTTGTCCTCTTTCGAATAAAAAAATAAATATAGTTCTTTTTTCAACTGCGAAAGCATTAGTAAATTATACATATCGTTTACCGCGCTCCCCTATCATGGCAAGTTATCGGCACCACATGGTACTATGGTACCCGAGCTCAGTAGCATAAAGTACAACGATGCTCAAGCTGGACAAGTATCTGTCATGGTACCCTAGCTCGGTAGTACCTGTCGAGGTAGAGTGCAGTAGATGACATATATCGTATGTTAATATTTTTGCCGTTGAGAAAAGTATTAGATTTGTAATTTCATTACGAGAGGCACCGAGGTTTGGAATTTTAAGCTCGGCCGGCCAGCTGCTGAGCCGCGCAGGCGGGGTTTCGGTTTCTCACAGCCAGGCACGCGCGGCGCTGACCACGAGCGACACCCCAAACTTCGCGCTGCCGAGCCACACGCGCACACGCTTCTACAACATTAAGCAGAGCATTTCAACACGTGCCAGGATTGCAGCCGCAGGAAACGCACAGCAGAAGGGAACCAGGCATCAGCTGTTGAGCACTTTTCAACTGACCTTGATTAGAAGGAAAATAAGAAAGCAGTTTGAGCCCACAGGCAATAATAAGTTAATTACAGTATTCTTCGCACTCCCGCTACCACGACAGATGTTAGAGCAGTGTTTTAATGCTTTATCTTTTAATACAAGTTTCACTAATCTTAAAACAAATGAAGAGGTAAGTAATCTCCATCTACTCTTCATTCATATTTTAATATTTGTGCAACCGTAAGAAAGAAAAGTACTGAAACACCTCTCTAGATGTCATTGTAGCACCCAAATTTTTCCAACACGACAATAACTGTTGACCACGATCGAAAGACTCGCACGCACGTATCAGCTAAGTCAACATCTCAGAATGGATCCAAAATTTTGCATGTTCCGGTAAGCAAGTCAACAAGGACAACAATCCAAATTAGCCTATCATGATCTATCACAATAGCAGAAATTGCACGAATGTTCCAAAGCAGTATGTTCTCACAACATATTGAAGATTGCTGAAAACAATGAGCTTGTCATTGCTACTTCAAGGTGTATCTAAAGCATGTTGCATACAATGTAGCTTGGTGCAAAGCTCAACGTATCAAAGAATATGTTCCAAGCTTTCCAGAGAGTGTAAAGCATTAGCAAGTAACAGTAGCATCCAACAAAACCTTACCTATGCTTGTATAGCCAATTTGCTAATTGACCAATACTCTGTTAACTTTTTTCAAGCAAAAAAATCCTAGCACGTTCCTCATATACAAAAAAAATGGTTATGAATGAGTGTGACCAGATAAGATCAGCTGATAATGAGCATTGGCCGAAATCTCTGCAACCGGACGTACATGTTGCGGTCAATTTGAACTTCATCAGCCATCCAAACTTGGCCGAAATCTCTCCAATCTCAGCCAAAGCAGCAAAATTGGACTTAATCACGAGTCTGGATTAGTATGTACACTGAATGGATCCTTGGCCATCCAAAAAATGTTTGGTAGTCTCACCCATCTACTTCCTTTGCGATCGCTCTTCTGATTACTGATTAGTTGGTGGATAGAATGCCAGACTTGTCTTAGCCTTCCATTCTCTCATAGAAAAGAATGTAAGCCTCGCACTTGAGAACTTCATCTAGATAAACTTCTCTGATGTTGGCGTCGCTTGCACAAAACCATGAGGAAGAGCCACTGCTCTGCTGCTGGTGACTTGGTCTCACATAAGCTACGTAGTGCCCTACATCGGCGCTGAGGCCGCCACGGTGCTCAATGACACCAACTAGACGATAGCTGAAATTATCTTTGTCCTCGGAACTGAAGATTAGAGAAAATAAAAACAATCAAACCAGATGTAAGATTGTAAGGCTTTAAATTATTATAACTCAATATCAACAATGGCATGTCTTTCTTGATATATATACTTGTAACTGAATATTGATAAAAGAAACCTCTATCAAATAAAAAACCGGTATGACACATATTAAGTACTAATAATGTAATAAACAGAATTTTAGCAAATAAAGGCTCTATAATAATTTCAACAGGTCATTGACATATGTTAGCTTTATTTACAGCCATCTAACTTTGAAATACAAAACCAGAATTATACTGAGCAATCCAATTTTTTAACAAATAAAAAGGTTGCCAGGTTAGGCATTTGAAGGCACCTAACCATCTAAAAAAAATGTAATGAGTTCTGAGAAATAATAATTCTGAATAGTCAGTGAGATGCTGCTACAGTGAATTGAGTCTGTGGCAGACGGCCTGAGCATTCCGTGCATATTCAAATATGTTTGGGTGATAACGTGTAAAGAAACCTAGAGTTTCAATCAAAGGCACAGGGTTCTGGTCCAAATCAGGCTGTCAAAAAACACTCATATTCAGTTCATTCTCAAACTCAAATCACAATTAATTCCACGATACATTTGGACCATTCACATTATTGTCACCTCATTTCCTTTTTTTATGTGCACAAAAGAAAACAGCATAACTGTTGAAATTTACTAGAGGGGAAGCCACACAGGCATTGACAAATACACCTTTTCTTATTTATGTTACAGATGGCATCTGGATGATACCTTCACACAATTCAATTAAGTTTCCTAGTTGCATGTCATGAGAAGTACCAAATGCTAGTCTGAATCTTAAAAAAATGCAGCTTGAGTGTCAAAAATGTCCACTAACTTTCATATGAATTCCTGTTGTCTGGTGTTTTTCCCCCCTTTCAAACCTTTCAATGCTGACACATTTATTGTGTAGATATAACTAAGATCACAGTTGGAGTCAACAGGGTTGACCATGTTACTCAAAACACTTGTGTATAACAATTTTCGCTGAATCAGACACCTCGAATCCGAGTTGGATTCTAACACCCGTGTCCGATTCCGAAGAGCATTTCCCATGTCCAAAATTTTTTGCCGAATCGGACACCCTGAATCCGAGTGGATTCCGACTCATGTGTCCTTGTCTAAGTAACACTGCAGAACCCAACAGAAACATCAAAGTATATAATAGTATTAATAGAAAAAACTTATACCAAGCTTTGAACCATTGAAGCAGTTCAAGTAGCGCAAACCATCAAGAACTCAAACAAACTTACTTCTAGCACTACTCCAGGATAAGCAATGGCCATTTAAAACTTAATCAAAAGAGATATGATTGATAGGGCTAAATGGGTTAGTCATGTTCAAAGGCTCAAATTGGCACCATATGCATGTTTTACACAAACCCCAGGACAATTAGAACATTGGTTTGGTTTGTTCATATTTCTTTAATCTAAATCATGATAGTCTGCCAGCGAGAAACAAGGGTGGAGCTGTCCTAACCTACCTCTAATGCTAAAGAGGAAAATTAGCTGATCTTGCCAGGAAATTACCACACTCAACGTGTCTTGATTTTTGCGCAATATGAGAGCCTGCTTGTTTATAGCTCTACTGGTTGAATTGGACAAACATAAACTAATGTGCACATAGTATACAATAATACACGTGCTCACAATGAGAACATAATGAAAAATGGACAGTCTAATTGAAGGCGTATTCTTAAAGCCAGTAGGAACAAACTAAGGAAAAAAATAGTTACTGATTTACTCCAGATCAGAAACTTATTGAAAATGGCACAAAAATATTAGACATTGCTGTGTACAACTGTCAGTACTCAGTACCTGGGGTCCATGAATGGTCCTACATCAAGAATCTCCTTAAAGCTCACATGTCCTCCCACTTTAAGAAGCCCCATGGTTCTCATGACATGAATGGTCAATACAGGTGGCAGCTTGCTAAACAAACGTGTTTGAATTGCAAGTCCACTCCTATCTTTCTGCTCATTTTGGTTTTCCTCCGCTTGGTGTGTACTATTATCCAGCTTTACTTGCTCCCCCCCGACTTGATTTATTGTGCTGGCATTTTGAATATCCTGGCCACTCAATAGGTTGGTCTGTTTCTCAGCTGGAAGGCAACTGGGTACAGCTTCTTGAAGACCTTCATGACATTCGGGCTTTTTACTGGCTGTGCTGCAGGATGCTGAGTCTTTTTCACCACAACTCATCCCTGAAATGATTCCTTTAGTAGTTCTGTCCACTGGGAGTATAACTTGATGCTGTGCATCAGAACCATGCGGTTGCCTGCTTGAAGAAGTGCATTCTACTGCCAAGCTGTTCAAATCGCTAGAATGCTCGTTTTGGCATGTTTTCCTGTCTGACTGTTCAGCCTGGTCACCATCAACTGTAGTGTTTCCATTGGTACTTGCTATCGTCTGCTCTCCATCTTTACTTGTATTGGTGCTCTGCTGCTCAGCAACCTTGGAACAGTTCTCACAACGCCTTTCTATCACCTCAGCTTTCAAATGCTGTGCCAGGCAGTACTCAATAGACGCAAGAGAGCTGATATCCTCTGCTTCGTCATAGACAATATCACTACTCCGACCTTTCCCCTTGTCTTCTGTAGTAACTTCTACCGAGTAAGTATTCTCCTTGACTTCTATATTAGCTTCTAGCTCATTGTCATTCTGCTTTACATCACTGCCTGATGCCATCCGTGCATTCTTTTCTCTTAATAGAGAAACAAGTGGAGGTGGGCCCATATCTTCTGAACAATAGGAATCTGCTGTTGTCTCATCCATTCCATGAACCTTCGCATCAAACAACACGTTGTGAGGAAGAAAATCAACAGACTTTAGTGGCACCCCAATGATCTCTCCTGGAACATCGTCCTTATGAGTCTGCAGAGGACCGTGTACAGCATGCTTGCTTAACCAGATTTGTTCCGCTTCAGTAGAATCTGCAGAATCAAGCATATATTGCTTTAGTATTATCTGCATCAGCAACATCTTGCAACCAGCAACTGTCATCCTCTACACATATTTTTTTAATCTTTATCCTCCACATTTGAGGCTGCCTTTTTTTAGAATCTCCACACATGCATAAGTTAACCAACCATTTGGAGTAAAATTTATCATATGAAGACAAGGTGTCAACACCCTGAGTTATCTTCCTATGGAAATTTGACCTGCTACACTATAGCAAACAACTTTGCCATGTTAAGACGGCTGAAGCATCCTACTCCGTTTTATGTAGCCATCCTGAAGATTTTCCTGATATTTCTTCAGTCCACGTGTGTAACAAGTCCATAAACAAATTTCTCCGTTTAGCTGTACGAGAGCTTCATTCCGAAAAATGACATTTTTTTCTTATGTAGAGCAAAATAACAAATAATAGTGGTAGTATCACAGCATTCCACAGTTTCCTGCATTCGTTCCACAAAAGTTGTATGGTCTAGGATACCCTAAAAAATCTGCAGGCCTGTTCACCATTGATTTTGCTTTTAATTAGGTACAGGAGAACATAGACTTACCGACTTTCAAAGGCTTTGGCGTTTTCTCCATGACCACATCTTCTAATTCTGAACGAGAAATCTGAGAATCACTGCCTTCAGCAATTGTTTGAATCTTTTCCATGTTGTTCTTGTCGATTTCTGGAAATAGTTTAATACGAATCTTCCGTTGAGATCTGCGATGTTTGTTCCTTGGTGGTGATGCAACATTTTTGGCTGGAGGCCCCATTGATGGCAGTGGCATTGAGAGATCATAGAATACCTCATGCGAAACCGAATTAATCGAGCAACATTTGCAGGATATGGTAACACACAGCTCACCCCTGAAAATGGAATCAGTAACTGTAGGAACCACTGCACTGGGAGCACTCTCTTGCGTGTCAGGACGCTCCTTTAGCTTCTCCTCCTCAACCAAAGCACTGCGCAAATATGAAAGCAATTCATGGCTGTCTTGCGCACTATTGCCTATGAACCGCGAATCCCCTAAGCGTATACATTGCAAGAGTTGACTTGGGTCCAGCAAGTGTCTCGCATCATTCACACTATTTGTCTCCACAAAGAAATCCACCAGTAACGTGCCAAGGAGCCCTGTCGGGGCATCCGGTCCTAACATCCTTGCCCGCAGCTTACCAAGCACAAGGAGGCACTGCACCAATGAATTCAAGTAGCATGTGTTTCCAAGATTCGGTATCCCTCTGACAACGTAGCCATTCCCATCAGCTAACCCAGTCAGTATCCCACTGACAACGTAGCCCTTCACATCATCTAACCCAGACGCATAATCACCTGCATCATCGTCGGCTGCCATTTCCCCCACATCCTCTCTGTTCTTCACATCGTAGTGCATATTGCTTTCACACACGAAGCAGTACCCAAGACTCGGATTATTGTACCACAAAGCAAACCAATGCCCGTCATTGTCCGCGTGACACCGGGCGTGTCCCTGTGGCTTATCCGACGCCGCCACTCCAGTGCAGTGATACGAGTTGCATTCCGTGCACACCAAAATACTGCTCCGCCCGGTGACCTCGCACTGGTAATACTCGCACGTCGGGGAGTCCTTGGAGGAATCGATCTGTGCAAAGATTTCATCTACTTCATCCGGGCAACAGAACATGTGGCCGCACCGTTCGTTGTCAGCGTCGCTGATTGCCGCAGCCACTTCCTCACTCGGATCACTCACCTCCAGGAGCGCCGCGCTGTCGCATCCAGAGTCGGCCGCCGCCGCTTCGTCACTCAGATCGCTCACCTCCAGGGGCGCCGCGTTGTCGCATCCAGAATCGGCCGCCGCCGCTTCGTCACTCAGATCGCTCACCTCCAGGGGCGCCGCGTTGTCGCATCCAGAATCGGCCGCCGCCGCAGCCGGCGGCTCCAGACGCGGGGCTTTCCGCGGGTTCTCGACCGTCTCACCCGCCCTCTCCCTCTTCTCCTCCATCACGTCTGGAACGCAAGAACAACAAGAGTCGCATGAGTCCATTAAACCCCAAAGAACCAAGCAAGCCAAGAACGGCACGGAGTAGTGATGAACCAATAAGGCTAAAGAAGCGGAGAACCAGAGAAAACCCCACCAAGAAGACAGCAAAATCGAACATTTCGGCGAGCATCAAGAACCGCGCCAAGAACTGTATGGACCAGGGGAGGAACCAAGAAAGCTACAGAAGCGGAGAACCAGGGAAAACCCGACCGAGAAGGCAAGGAATCGAACATTCCGGCGAGGATCAAGAACGGTGCCGCGGATTCGGGGACCAACAAAAACTACCAGGCGATCAAGACGAGGAGCAGGATTGGGGGCGAAGAAATGCGCGAGGAAGCTTACCAGGAGACGGGGAGAGGGTTCGGAAGAATCGACCAGCTCGCTAGCTGAGGCGCTTGCGACGAGGCCGAGAGAGGCTGGAGGAGGGAGGGGGAGCGGAAGCCGAAGCACTGCGAGAAGCGGCCTCGCTTGTGTGGGGACGGTGGTGTTCGGTTGCCGGTTGGTCTCGGGCTGGAGCGTTGTGTGAGTTTTTAAGTTCTAAGAGCATCTCCGAGACACCCTCTTTCGCTTTCTATCTGTATTTTTTACCCATTTAGTCACTTTTTTTCTCTCCAATAGCCTCACTACTTGACTCCCTAAATCTTGTGAGCAGAGAGTCTCTCTCCGATCGTTATCCGACGAGACGTAACGGCATGCTCCTTCGCACAACCATCAGGACATCGGCTCCTTCCCACGACCGCCGTCTTCCTCTCCCTCGTCTCGATAGAAAGAGCTAGAGGAGCGATTTCTTCTGGTTGTCGGATCTCTTCTCCCGTCTTCCCCATCGTCTCGATCTCCCTCCCGATTCTCCTCGCCCCCACTCGTTCGAATCCCTCGCTTGGCGTCGATTCCTCTTCGACCCGTGCGATCTTTCATGGGATTTTATTTTCTTTTTGTTGCTGCGGGGTTCCGGTGCTTCGGTCGGAACTACGAGCAGACAAAGGGGGTGTTTGATCTGATCCGGGGTGTGGATGATTCGGTTTTGCAGGTGGGTGCCGGGCTGGTGTTTGACTTGCTGCTTTGGATCGCACCGAGCTCACCATCGAATAGGTCAGTGATTTAATTGTGCTGTGCTGAACCCAGTTCTAGTGTTGATGGTTGCTAGCTTGTGTGTTGTCATTACGATTTGTTCGGTGTGTGCTTCGTGATTACACAGCGCAAACGACCGTGGAATCGGAGTAAAAGTAGATGCTGTTGTAATGGTGTTTGGAAGTGAGCGGATCTTTCACTAGCGATTCTTTTGTGCAATTGAGCGAAGTGAAGTATCGCATGATTCATGTAAAAGTATGTTCTGCTATAACGGATTTAGGAAGTAGATAAGTGACGAATACTTATAACAGGCCGTACCCCAACGGCCCAAAGCGACGAGCCGACGGCCTCAAGCACAGCTCAAGCCCAACAGCCGCTCCTAGCCCATTACCGATCAAGCACCGACAAAGCCACGCGAGATGACCTTCCCGACCGACCGAGGGAAGCGTCTCGACTGCTGGCTCCCGACCCAAGCGGGGGCGAGACCCATCGGCTCCGACCGAGCGAGCTCCCGACCCCGCAGCAGTCGGGATCCCCGACCGATCGTGCCAAGACAACCCCGCCAAGGGCAGCGTGTCAAAACTTCCACCACCAACATCCACGCACTTCCCACGAACGGGTCAATCGGCGACTATACAAGGCGGTGGCTCCTTCCCAAGAAGGTTTAATGATCGACCAAGTCATGCTCCCATCCCATCACCGGTCCACGTACAATACGAAGACGCGCTTTCTCCCGAGGCAACACCCACGCCAGCGCAAAGAACGCCAACACTCGAAAGGTTCGCAGAGGCGTACGCCATTTCCGGAAAATACCTAACCGCTCGACCACCTAAGCTACCGACCAAAGATGGGCAAGACGGCGATGATCGGTCAGCGTAACCAAGGACCGAAGCTCCTAGTATAGGTCATCTCGTCCTCCCCCAATTCTCGATGTAACCTGCCCCTTCCTTTCATATAAAAGGAGGTAGGAACCCCCGTAAGCGAGCGAGAAAGAAAGAGGGGGCGAAAAGAGAGAGAGAGAGCGCTATCAAACTCATCTCGCTGAACCATTGGCATTCTCGCTTGTAAAACTTTGTGTAGTCATCTGTACCAAGAGTAATACAACACCACCACACGAACTGGAGTAGGGACCTTCGGCCCGAACCAGTATACATCTTGGACTTCCGAGTCTAACCATTCAGGGAGTGGAACGCGCGACCCCTTAGACTTACAAATTTACTTGCCGGTGCTCGAAACGCCGACAATAAGTTTCTTTCACCTCTATGGATGCTTCTTTTGCAACTTAGGCTGACATTTTACGGTAGTCGTGTCCTAATGCTACTCTGAAGTCTAAACACAGTTACTCTAAAATGGTATTGTTGTTTCTCTATGGGTGAGCAACAATCTAGGACTGAATCAACTATCATGTGCTTGTGTTTGTATGACAATAACACATAAGGTTTAACTTTGGTAGGACAGAGTAGTAGATAAGGAATGAGTAATGGCAAACATTTGCATTATAGTATCATTATGGCTTATTTTGTGGCATGAAACGTATTTCATGGCTTGTTATCCGCTTACTGCATTTAATATTGCTTATTGGGATAATTGTTCATGTAATTCGCCTCCTCAGGATCAAGAAATGGAAACTAATTAGGACCAATTTCATCGCATAACCCAGAGAAATTCTGCCCCTGCATTTTCTATTCCTGGGGTTTTTTCTGTTGCAAGGTATCTTTCTTTCCCTTTATTTTGCATATTGTTTTGCTATATGCTTAATGTAAGTAGATGATAGTCATAAGTTGCGTTTACTGATATCTGAATTTTTTATTGGGTTATGTAGTTATGATGTATGAACTAATTTGTTGGAACCTTTTGTGCTACTAAACCATGCTATGCTAGAATATATGTATGCACTATTTTGGATTTAAATTTCTCGCATTCAAATATAGCCGTTAGAATTTACCCGTTACAACATGGTCGTCACAATAAATTTTAAATTTTAAATTCCCGCATTCCAATATAGTCGTTTGAATTTACCGGTAAAAAAACGGTTGCTGTTATGACAGATATGGAATATGATTAGAATATAGGAGAGAGATAATAGAGAGTGTGATATAGAGAGTGCTATTGGAGAGAGAGAAGATATGGAGAGGTATTTTTTGAAGAGTTCTCCAAATAAATCTTTTGGAGAATGGATTTTGGAGAGTATTGTTGAAGATGCTCTAACGCTGGATGGATTAGCAGGTAAAAGACCCTTCTAATTTGGAGCCTTTGAATCTAGGCCCGATTGTATAGGCCATATTGCCTTGCAGTACTCAACCATATTTTACTTTATTCACGATAGGTTTTATCGAATCAACTCACCTGGCACTATGGTGGCAATGTCTATGTCAAAGATCCACATTAGACCGACTTGGCACAAATAAATCTTCTCTAATTTTCTTTCTACCAGCAATACCAATACCGAGCATATGTTCTACACATAAATGGAGATTATTGACAATGTACTTCCTATTATCGTATCATTAGCAACCATGACGTTTTATAAGATCTAGATCCTCCAATAAGAAAGATAAAGAAGTCCAATACATTCATCAACTCAAGTACTCGATAGTAAAAGATTGTTTATTTTAGAATCTTTTGTACAAAAATTAGGTTCTTATGAACTTTATTCAATGAGTTATTATTATAAATCAGAGTATCTAAAATAAAAAGACGTGAATGCTGAAATGTCCAGCCGAAATAAATGCAAGTGCAACGTATGCTTGAAAACTGTTTTTGCGAACAGATATGCAACAGAGAAGACGCCCTATACGAGCAGCCTAAATTTGCATCGCCAAAATATGGTGCATACACCGACAAGCCAAGCATATGCGAGACTTTATACTACCGTTGGTTGGGAGGTACTAAAATTTACATTAAAGTAGTACTAAGAAGTATCTTCATCCTTTAAATTTTAGAAAGTGTCTAAGGAGAATATCATGAGTCTTTTCTTACTAAATAGTACTCAAATTTTGAGACTTCATATCTAGATCCAATTAATGAAATCAAAATTTGCCTCCTTTCCACCTATGCAAGTACTATTTTATCAAGGAGTACTCAAATTTTTAGGTATTAGATGAGGAACGGTATTCTTTTTAGCATGGCCTTTTTACACCAATTTTATACTAATTTTACACTAATAAAATTATGTAAAAATAACATGACATTTTGTAAAAAGAAACATTATTCCTTTCTGCATGATCTTTTTACATCAATTAGGTACTAGTTTTACACAAATTAAATTACGTAAAAAAATAATGTGACAATATGAAAAAAAAGGGGAACACAACAAACAAAAACGTAGATCACAAAGTCAATATTGATAAAATCAAAATGATAAAGCATAACACGGATAACAAAGAAATATCTAATAGAAAAAAATTGAGCGCTCACAAATAAAACACCCCGCTGTTGTTTAGCAATCTTTATCTTTACTAATTGGAGGCTCCTCTAGAAGCACCATATTAATCCTAGGAGGTAATTGAATAGAAATTACCATATTAATCAAGGAAAAGAAAAATAGATAGAAATTCTCACGTTAATCGAAGAAAAAGTAAAATATCTCAACCATCGAGCATTCTAATTAACTCCAGAAGCACCATATTAATCCTAGGAGGTAATTGAATAGAAATTATCATATTAATCGATAAAAAGAAAAAAAATAGATAGATTCTCATGTTAATCGAAGAAAAAGAAAAATATCTCATGAGCATTCTAATCAATGTAACCAACGTCTTGAATTGTGTCTACAAGGTTCCGTACGATGAAAAGTTAGAGTTTGATTTGAACTCCAAGTCAAATTAATTAAAAAACATGTGTACAATCTATGGCTTGGATATAAGTCGGATTTATTATGCATGCATGTGCCATCTTACGCCTTTTAATTAAGTTTTAACATCATACAGCAAAGCTGAATCAGGCTTGGTAAACATAGTCGGATTGTCAAGCATTCAAGCCAGAAAGGACTAAGAAAGAAAATAATATCACGGCTGTATACATCAATATAGGAACGAGATCATGACTACCAAAAATAATTCGAAAAAGATATGTTCACCAGTCCAACATAACTCTATTACCGAGAGGGCTAATACGATCATACCAATCTTAAATGAACTCTTGCATGTGGTGATCGCATACATGCATGCCGAAGAAGTATAGTCTTCTAGTCCAATTTACTTTGCCCACCTCTGTTCCTACACATAATAATTAATCATTGGAGGAAAAAAAAAGCTAGAAACATATATATAAGTGGAAAATACAGAAATTTCTACATTGATAATGAAAAAAAGATAAAAAAATGTCATCCAATTTATCTAACCGAATTAAGCTATATACGAATTAGACTTATTGACTTATCATAGAAAGAATTAAAGAGCCGGAGAACATGCTCATAGCCTAAACTGCCCAAAGTCCCACAAATGAGTCATATCGAAATTAAACACCCCATTCGGAAAGCAGAAATTTCACATGAATTTTGCAGCAAACTCACATCAAGTAGTACAAATCTTATGAAATTCCATTGAAATTCCTCTATTCCAAACGGGGCCTAAAGCTTGGCAGCATTACGCCAGTGGGATGATAGCATGCATAGATTATTACATAGTGTAGGCGCCAAAATGCATGAGTGGTTTGCTTAATTCTCCAACATAAAGCTAGAACAAAATTAGATTAAATTCAAAATACATAAAAATTAATTTTGACTATAAAACTTGGAATCCAAATATAAGTAGGTGGAGATTCAAAACTATATAAAAGATTAAATTTAATGTTGGAACTTAACCTGCCAAAATTCTAAACAAAAATTCCAAAACTGAACATTGCTTTCCAAATAATATAAGTTGAGAGTTAAAAAAAATCAAAAATTAAAACATATGTGTAGTTGTTTGTACAAATTTGAGCATAAGCCTACTATATACAAGGTACAGAAAGTTTCAAATTTGGAATAAAACTAAAACTTTACTGATTTAACAAAAATAAAATAAAATTGATTTGTTCTCAAAATTAAGTATTCTGAAACTTTTAATTTTGATGTTTGTAGATTGATTATGTGTTGTATAGGAAACGCATGCTCATATACTAGATATATGATAAAGCTCGAACTGTCCAAATAAATATAAGATTTAGAATTTTACATGTTCATTAACACTAAAATACATGTAAATAAAACTTGAAAATGTAACATGTAGGTAATATATTTCATATGATTACTAGCCCGTGTTGACGCATGGGTTGATAACTAGTGGTTATAATCCTACACAAGAAAATAGTTGATTTAGACACAACAGGGTTTTTGTCAGCACCGTGACTCGGCGGGATGTAAGTGGGATGTATTGTGGGTTAGCTTCATATTGACCGCAAACATTTATGAGGGATATTGCGGTAGCCCGCGAAAAGCTTATACGGGCAATGCGGCGTTCACAAAACCCACAAAATCTTATAATTTTCTTTTAGTTGAGGTAAAATACAATAGTTTGGGAATGAAAATTTGTGTTTGCTGCTGAATGTTAATGCTCTAAAATACAATAGTTTGGGCATTAACCATGCAAATGTTAATGCTCTACCTCTACTGCTTCTTTTACCCTATTGTTGCTCTGCTAGTACTAGTATATAAGTCTTATGTTAATAGCCTGATACTGCTCCATTGTTTCTTCTCTATTACTTACAAAGAGTAAAAACAACAGCAAGTTTTGTAAGAAACGTCATATCCGGTTCTTAAAAAAAGAAACATCATATCTCTTGTTTTGATTGGAGATCCAATGTTGTTTCCGTAGAATATGATGTTCAAAACTCTACTTAATACATATCACTCCTCTAACAACAGTACCCAGATTTGAGAAGCTTGCACATTGCACTTTTTGCAGAAGACATGAAAAGAGCAATCTTATTATCATTGCTTCTATACAAAACAAAATACTAGAGGAGTCCACACTACATCTGTATTATTATAACCACTGAAACTAATTCAGTTCACACTACACACTTGAAACCAACCCAATCCAAAATAATCTTTGCAACTGACTCCAATAAAAAACTCTTTCAGCTATAAACATCACAGGGGATCTACTTTTCAAACAGAAGCGTGCCGGCGTCAAGAGCCAAGAGGAGACTCGGGAGAGGCGGCGATGAGACAAGAGCAGAGAGGGAGCCCTTCGTGTGAGAGGTGAGCGATGCGGGCTTCGCGGATGCAACGTGGGCTTTGTGGGCTATAGCTTAAGTCGCTTAATTTATTAAATAAGATGTGGATGTCCACATAACATTATTTGGTGGACTAATTTAAACGGGTTCACGGACACCCGCGTCCACTTTCACCCTTAGTGACTTGTTCAACACCGCTCACTAGCAAGTGTGACATAGCCAACAGCGTGACTAAACCTAGTCGAAAAATTAGGGTTGTTACACCTACACCATCCTCTACAAGTGGGGCTACATCATATATGGGCAACTTCGGTCTCCAAGAGCAGCCGTGCCGTGCCAAGAACGGCGGGTGCCATGCCGGTACCTGTTCCATGTAGGGGTGAAAACGGGTCGGATACGGGCGGATATTGCTCTTCCCGTATCCTAACCCATATTTTTTCGGATTCGGAACCGGATACGAGCTAATCGGATACGGATACGGATTCAGTTTATTCGGGATACGGATACGAGACGGATATGTGACGGATTTGGGTCGGAAATGAATAATGCACGCATATATAGAGTAATATATATTGAATTAAAACCATACGAGTACATGACTATAGTAACAAATTATATATCAATTAAATTTAACAAACATCATAGAAAGACTATACTATTTGAGGATCAATAGAACCAACTAATTGTTAATATAAATGGGCTGATATGGAAAAAAAATGATGAAAATGGGCTGAGCTTTGCTGATATCCGAATAGAAAAATCCGAATATCCGACCCGATATCCGAATAGGAAAAATCCGGATATCCGAATAGAAACAATACGAATATTCGGATCCCGTCCCGTATTTACTGAATATTGGATGCTCCGGATCCGATCCCGAATCCGAATTCAAGTATATCTCGGATCCAACCGAATAGTAAAATCTGATCTATTTTCATCCCTAGTTTCAGGACGGACACATGTTTCTCGCCACCGGAGGCACGCCGCCGGCTAGGAAGGCGCCAGCGCAGCGGCGGGAGAAGAGTAGGCTGGTCGGGACGTGCTGCTCAGGGAGTATTAATTAACTACTAGCTATTAATCGGAGCACCATTTGTTCGTTGCTAGTTAGTCGATTATATATATAATTAGCTAGATCAGCACAGTGGTCGCGCGAATTTTTTAATTTTCTGATCACGCCTTTGATTTTTTATGGAAATAGTCGTGTCTGCATCAAAATTATAGATTTAGCCCCTAAACAGTATATTCTCGCGGACCACGAGCGTAGGAAATTTTTTTAATTAAATTCCAGCGGATGGGATCTGCAGGAATTTTTTTTTAATTTTTTAATTGAATTCCAACGGACGGGATCTGCAGGAATTTTTTTTAAAAAAGTTTAATTGAATTCCGGCTACGGGATTCGCAGGATTTTTTTTAAATTTTTTTGGATTTTTTTATATCACGGACGGCGGATAGAGGGAAAAAATATCTAGGACTCGAAGCGTTGAAAAATGTTGAAATTTTTTGTGCAGGTTTTTGACACATCAATGATATTTTCATAAAAATTTTAGAAGATTATCAAATATGAGGAATTTTTAAAATTAAAACTATAAAACTGTCCTGATAAAACGCTGACAAGCAAGTTTGAACCGAACGAACAATGAAACAAACCACATTAGAAAATTTTGAAATTTTTTGTATATGGTTATGATGTATCATTAATATTCCCACAAAACTTTGAGATGATAAAAAGCTTTATGAATTTTTAAAAATTCAGAATGTGCTACTGTCCTGATAAAAGCCTTACCTGCAAAATTCAAACAAATGAAAAATAATACAAACCACTTTATAAACTTTTGAAATTTTTTTAGGTGTTCCTGATGTATCATTAATATTTCTATAAAATTTTCATAAGATGACCAAGCTGCCATAAGTTACAAAAATTCTTACAGTTTTATGAGGATGTTAGAAAATTTCGGTGTTTCTCATTATCTTTCGACGTGCGACAAATTTGACGATAAATCATAGTAAAATATTGAATCCAGTGGTTCCGGACCGCAGGAATCGGCGGGACGTGGCGATTCGCGGGCGCAGGCGGAGGAACAACGCGAATTCATGAATTCAATTTTCTCAAAATAAAATCGAAAAATTATGGGAACATTAATGATGCATCATAACCATATATTTTGAGGAAATTGAATTTATGAATTCGCGTTGTTCCTCCGCCTGCGCCCGCGAATCGCCACGTCCCGCCGATTCTCGCGATTTAAACCACCGATTCAATATTTTACTATGATTTGTCGTCAAATTTGTCGCACACTGAAAGATAATGAGAAACACCGAAATTTTCTAACATCCTCATAAAACTGTAAGAATTTTTGTAACTTATAGCAGCTTGATCATCTTATGAAAATTTTATAGAAATATTAATGATACATCAGGACACCCAAAAAAAATTCAAAATTTTATAAAGTGGTTTGTAGCATTTTTCATTTGGTTGAATTTTGCCGGTAAGGCTTTTATCAGGACAGGAGCATTGTTTGAATTTTTAAACATTCATAAAGCTTTTTCATTATCTCAAAATTTTATGGGAATATTAATGATGCATCATAACCGTATACAAAAAAATTCAAAATTTTCTAACGTGGCTTGTTTCATTTTTCGTTCGGTTCAAACTTGCTTATTAGCATTTTATCAGGACAATTTTATAGTTTTAATTTTTAAAAATTCCTCATATTTCGTAATATTCTGAATTTTTTATGAAAATATCATTGATGTGTCAAGAATCTGCACAAAGAAGTTCAATATTTTTCAACGCTTTGAGTCCTAGATACTTTTTTCTCTGTTCGCCGTCCGCGATATAAAAAAATCCGGAAATTTTTTTTTAAAAAAATCCTGCGGATCCCATCCGCTTGAATTCATTTAAAAAATAAAAAAAAAATTCTGCGGATCCCGTCCGCTAGAATTCAATTAAAAAACTTTAACAAAAATTCCTACGGATCCCATCCGCTCGAAGTCAATTAAAATTTTTTTTAAAAAAATTTCTGCGGATCCCGTCCACTGGAATTCAATTAAATTTTTTTCCAACGCTCGTGGTCCACGGGAATGTACTGTTTAAGGGCTAAATCTATAATTTCAGTTTAGACATGGCTATTTAAAAAAAAAATCAAAGACAGGTGGCCAGAAAAGCAAAGAAATTTGGTCGCGCGCGCGTCTGGCATGCATGCGTACGTGGCGTTTACGTACGTGCAGGAAGGAAAGGAATCGCGCGCATTGTGACCCACTTGTAACAAGGTGTAGATACGGGTTAATTTACTTTGTGTGGCTCGAGCGATCCAGCCGTTTCATACGCAAAATGCTGTGGTAAAATTAGTTTCTGACGAAAGCTAGCCATGCATGGCTGCTGCCTGCTGGAGAGCTCATTAGCTGAAGCAATGGACACTACCGCAGCCTGCTGCTTCTGGCTGCTTGCAGGCCTGGCTGGCTGGACACACGTTTCGGACATACGCAAAATGAAGTAACGCACATGGAGCTCAGGCTGCTGCTGCCCGCTGGACGAATTGTAGGCATGGACGACAGCGTATATATAGGAACAGACGATTTGCAAAACCACTTCATTTGTGTGTCATGTCACCAAGAAAGAGTCATTGAACTACATTTTTGTTGTAGTTAGCATAAAATATAGCCTCCGGATGGCCTCAGGTTGAATATATGGAACGAACAAAACAATCAATCAAGCATACCTAAATATAACCTTCTACTAATATCGGAAGACTTCCGGCGATCTCCTGCGTTTGAGCCGGGAGCAAGCCGGCTAGACTCCCGGCTCGGCTCGAGCCGGCGAAAAAAAATTACGATCGGGTCCTTTTTCCGAAAAAAGAATACATATTACATTCATGCCCTTTTATTTTTAGGAGTAGCGCTCGGGTCCTTTTTAGGAAAATCAAAATTACGTTTAGATCCTTTTTGTAAAAAAAATGGGTTCAGGTCTTTTTTTTGAAAAAAAAATATACATTGCATTTAGGTCATTTTTCCGTTTTTCTAGCATTATGTTTAAGCCCTTTTGTGGAAAGCACAAAATTCTTTTTAGATCTTTTTCGCGCGTTTTTTCGATTTGCTTGTGGATGGAGCGTCAATCGCGCGTTTTCTCGATTTCCTCGCGTGGAGAGCGGCCCGCGGCGTGGCACGCCGCGTACAATTTTCTAGTTTTAAATACATATGACCATAACAAATGCTCGATCACAATGTACATCCTGCGCCTCCAAAAGCAAAAACGAGGGCTTTCCTGTCGATTCCCAGATCTGTACTCTGCTGGTACTACACGAATTAACGAGCATATATATATATATATATATAATTTTTTGTTAAGAGCTATGTCATTCACTACTATAGAAAAAGAAACAACAGATGAGCTACATACACACACTCACGCGCACGCACTCGCCCCTCACGCGAGCTCGCGTCGAACAGCGCTCGAACGCTGGCAGGGTGAGTGCTCGGCGAGCGACTCAACCAATCAAGATGAGGCTTGACCGCACGAGCATATATATATTTTGACATATAATTTTCTTTTGATTCAACAATGAAATTTTCTGTTGAGTCTTAAAAAACATAAAATTTTCTTCTGATTCAGCATATAATCTTCTGTTGAGTCTTAAAAACATAAAATTTTCTTTTTTTTTCTTTGGCACCAATGAATACGCGTAAGTTGGACTGGCCTGGATATGCAAGACCCAAACGGTTTCAGCTTCCAAGTTGATCTACAGGCAGCGCTTCCTCTGGGATCGTCTGCAGCGCTGGGCTCCACGGCTCGGCGCCGCGGCGCGCGACCACCGCTTCGGCTTCTTTCCTCAGACGCCAGCTCCTGAGCGCGACGCGCAGCTCGTCCAGCGACTCCGGCGCGACGCGGCGCGACGGTCGGCGAGGCGGAAGCTCACCTCCCAGCGGCAGCCCCGCGGCGGCCATGATCCGCCGGAGCTCCCCCTTGGTCATCACGATCTTGACGCGCACCACGCCGCTCTCTTCGAGAACGCGGCTGGCCGCGGGGAGACCTGCATCAGATGGGACCTCGCCTTGCTGCTGTGCTCCTGCGGAACGTCCGGCCGGCGTCCGGGGCCCGCGCTTGCCTGATCGTGATCGGCACATGTGGAAGAAGCATCTGGTCGTCATTTTCTGTCCTAGCTATCTAGGGTTCTTTGTTCAGATACGTAATGCGTGGTTGTTTGAAAGATTGCTTATGCTGGTAGCTGCATGCAATACGAGAGGGCATGGTGTTTTGCTGGTTATATAGAGGATTAATTATAGCTTGCTTGCTAGGTCGCAACATTTGTCACATCTCGTCATTACGCACTGTACTTCTCGATGCTTTGACCATTTGGCACTTGCTTGCACACAGCACAGTACATGCGCGCATGAGAATGATAAACCACACGTCATGCATTCATGCATGTGAAAGAAAAGAACACGCTAGCTAGCTAGCTAGCTGGAGTGATCATTTTGCTGGCAAATTCAATAAGAAATGATATTTTTTTATTAATACTAACTGTGTATTTGATTTTGACAGCGCATCACGTATAAAAACAGTACGTACGTGCCGTTTGTAACGTGTGTAGGCATTAAGCGCGCAATCAACGACAGATACAATTAAGGAAGGTCTACTTAATATTCGACTTATTTTTTTTGTCAAATCAATCGATTTTTTCTCTCTTAATACATGCCACTTTTTATAAAAAAAATAAAAAATAATTTTTCTAAGCTAGACAAAGAAAAATGGGATTAGTGAACCCTAATAGAAAATAAATGAATCATAGAGAAAAATAAAAAATAATTTTTCTAACCTAAACAAAGAAAAATGGTCGGATTGGTGAACTCTAATAGAAAATAAATGATTCAAATCAATTATCTAAATGCAGATCGGATGGATAAAAAAGTGACTGAAATCAAAGAAAAAAACAGGCAATTCCCTACAATTAATTAACAGACTTCAGTGCTCCGTCCTACAAATAAAATGTGGATTTCATGGTCAAATTAGCCAAGATGTCACTATGAATCGATTCCAGAATTAACATCGATCTGTTGTGAAGAATTTTTGCATCCATCCGTGTACGTACGCACGACTAATGTCTCCACACAGATCTGTCTAGCTAGCTAGCGTACATAGTATATATAGTGCCCATATATCATGCAAAAACACTTGACTGGCTGAACGAATGTCAAGTTGAATTACTGGCTGCCTGCAGGCTCTACGTACGTACGTTTAGCCACACCCAGCCTAACTAATCTATATTTGTGATGCATGCATTTCTCTCACGTTATTGTCATGGTTCATGCATATCTAAGAGGGAGAATTGATTATTTGTCCCATTTTAGTTGGTGTAATTGATCATTTATCTCGTTTGTCTCACTGACATGTGGTCTCAGGGTCCGCATGTTAGTGAGACATCATAGGGCAAATGATCAATGGCACAAGTAAACACTACAGATTATACCACCACAAACAGTTCGGAACCATCATCACAGACGGTTTTTTGAACCATCTGTGACTGACGAATACTTATAACAGGGGTACCCCAACGGCCCGGAGTGACGAGCAGGCTGCCTCAAGCAAAGCTCGAGCCCAACAGGCCGCTCCAGGCCCGCTACCGACCAAAGTACCTACGAGGCCACACAGGACGCCCATTCCCGACCGATCGGGGGAGGCATCTCCGACCAAACAGGCTCCCGACCTCAGCAGAGTCGGATCCCCGACCACCAAACCGAGGCAACCTCCGTCAGGGCGCGTGTCGGCCTCCACTACCGACACCACGCGCCTACTGGACGGGTCAATCGGCGATCAGACGAGCAGTGGTCCTTCCCAAGATGGTTTAATGGCTCCGGTCATGCTTCCATCCCATCAACCGGCCACGACAAGACGAAGACACGCCCTCCCGAGGCGCTCCTACGCCATGCACAGAACGCCAACACTCGCCGCTCACGTATGTGTACGCTGCTTCCGGTGAAATACCTAACCGCGACCAACGAGACTACCACCAAATTGGGAGGACAGAAAGCGGTGACTCATCGACGAACGAAGGACCGAGCTCTTAGCATAGGTCACCTCGTCCTTCCCAATTCTCGATGTAACCTACCCCTTCCTACCGTATAAAGGAGGCAGAACCCGGAAGAGGGGGGACTCTTCTCATTAAGCCATCAGCACTCCTACGCTAGGGTCCAAGAACTCTCGCTTGTAAACTTTGTGCACCACCGCACCAAGGCAATACAACACCACCGAGTAGGGACTTTCGCCCAACCAAGATACATCTTGGGCTTCTGAGTCTAACCATTCAGGGAGAGGGAACGCGCGGCCCCATAGACTTACAAATTTACTTGCCGGTGCTCGAAACGCCGACAGTAACCATGTGTCAACATCACAGAAGGTTTATGTTCTAGTTAGAAATCATCTGTGATACTACAATATCACAGACGGTTTTATACTAGAAACGTCTGTGATACTTAAACATCACATACAGTTTCTAAATAGAACCATCTGTGATCCTCTTTTTTCCCCACACCCCAGTAGAACTTCCATCATTAATATCGGTTGTTCGAAATTTTCTTCTGCTTAGGTATTTCTGCAACGACATTTATAAAACACAACCAGTTATAGATTTAGTAATTGAATATCTAAACTTCCTAGATGCATCGAGACAACAGCTTGTCTGATAAGGATCGTCTTAAAATATGAAGTCTTGTAGCATTTTCATCTTTTTCTTATTATAATATTGATGGATTCTAAGGTAAAATTCTATTTCATTCCATAGTTCGTCATGAACGATGTCATGCTCTGATTTATCGCTTCCACTTCATCCTCATCCTCAAACGAGAATACCATAGGCAGCCATGCATTTTGAATTATAGGGTTGATTAAGTCATCGCCCTCACAGATGTCGGGGAGGAGGTGCTTGTGAACGGAGGAGTTCACGCGCACGCCGAAGAGGAGGAGGAGGTGGCCGTCGTTGCCCTCACGGATGCCGGGGAGGAGGTGCTCGCGGACGGAGGAGTTTGTGCTCGTGTCGGGGAGGAGGAGGTGGCCGTTGTCGCCCTCATGGATGCCGGGGAGGTGGGTTGTCGGGGGGCTAGGATTTGCGAGAGACGAAACGCATGGGTTGATTTGCGCTACGAGCCTTTATCGGTATGGTTATATAAGGTTTTGAGTCATATCACAGACGGTTCCTATTTAAAACTGTCTGTGATATGACTGACGGTTATTATCTCACTGACGGTTTTACTATAGAATCGTCAGTGATGTTCTTTATTATAGACGATTTTACCCAATTGTCTGTATTGATGCGTCTAATATAAGCCTTTCTATAGTAGTGAAATGAGGGCAAATCATCAATTATTCCTATCTAAGAACGCATTTAATTATATCTATATGACTATTGAGGTACTACGGATGCAACGATCACTACTATACAAAAGCTCATCACAGACGGTTTTTTGAACCGTCTGTAAACATGTGTCAGTGATAAAAAGAGTACATCACAGACGGTTTCTGAATCGTTAGTGAAAATTAACATCAGAGACGGTTCTAACTAAGAATAACCATCACAGACGGTTCTTTTTTAGAACCGTCTCTGATGTCCATACCATCACAGATGGTTCTTATTCAGAACCATCTATGATGTCTATACCATCACAGACGGTTCTTAGTTAGAACTGTTTCTAATGTTAATAATTTTTTAATAATGATGATTTTTCTATTTATTGGCTAGCTTTAGAAAATACTAGCCATGCCCTCTGAAACAAACAGATTACATAACAATATAGAATAATATGCCTCATTATTCAAGATATTATCTAAAGTTGTAGAATGTACTGAAAACAACATATTAAGATGTAATGAACATAATACAATAAAAGATTTTAGTCAACACACTTCAACATATGTGAAAAGCAGACTTGAATAGAAAGGGAACAGAAATGAATATCCATCAACTATATACACAACAAGCTATACCATAAGTAATGCTATGACTTGGATAGCCTGAATTTAGCTAAGTATCCAAGTTTCTAGCATTACTTATGGTGAAATATCAAATGCCATCCAACACAGAGGCGTACCGACCGGGGGGCTAAGGCACCCTCTACCCTCGACCACACCATGGGTACCCCCGTAGCACTCCTTTCTCATCGTGAAGCGCCATCATGCCGTCGCCATAGAAACTGACCAGAAGATTGAAACTTAAAAACTGATTTAGCACACCCTAAATTTATATCCTGGATCCGCCACTGATCCAACATTCCATAAATTTACCTATTTCACCAGTTTCTGGCTATATGCCGGAGATCCAAAATCTGAGTAAGCAGTAAACAAAACTTCCCACTTAAAATTTGGTTTTCTAAGAACACACAAAGACCTCATTAACAACCCTTACCATCAAAGGCTACACACATTCCAAACACTTAGCCTATTTTATGAAGGCTCTGGCAAAATAAGTAAGCATGCCCAGTAGCAATCTACACTAGACAGGCAAAAGATCTTGCCCAAGGTCACCTCAATAATTGCTTGATGAGTCCTATAGCTGACACAGCTACTGAAATATCAATATCATTAGCAAGTTGGAACATCCTGCTATAAAACCTATCACTAAAGAGACCAAGAGAAGGTATGTTGTCATCCACTTCATACAGGCTTTGCAAGGCAAGAATAGAAGTTCTTCTAACTCCAGCATTCTACAAAAAGAAAGCCAAAATAAGGACTCCAACTCTGCAAGTCTCGTTGCTAACATAAGAAGGTATTAATAAGCACAAACACCATTTTACTAAATGTCTGTTACCGTGTTATTCAGTGCCCACCTAAGATACTTTAGATATGTTAGAGATAATTTTATAATTAGTTAGAAGTTTTGGTAAGAGTCCGTTTAGGATGAGTCTGATTAAGATAAGAAAGTATAATCCTATTCCGAGCTGTAGTTTTCGGTATAAATACAGTGGTAAACCTGAGTTTTGTAAGAGAACAGAGTAAGAAGTAATAAATAGAAAATTATCCTAATGTATTTTAGCGTTTTTCCAACAATTGATATCAGAGTCTAAGATTTTTAGATCAAGTCGTTGTCCCCGAAAAAAGGAGACTCCCGGAGGGCAGCCATCTCGAAGCGGCACGATGGTGTGCTAGCCGGCGATAGTTGGCAACGTTGTTCGGGCCGACACATATGGAAAGCGACGGTGCCGTCCAGGCCGAGCAAAGGAAGTTGCAAAGTCATGGACGCCTATAAAAGCTTCAGCACAGGAGATTGGATCTCGGCAACGTGAGATAAAATCTCTCGGCGCGAGACGGCACTCGCACGGCGTGATCAAGGCGTCACGTTTGAGCAGGAGAGAAGCGGCAATTCCGAAGTGAAAAGGCCAGGCGCAGAAACCGCGTGAGACTTCGTGCGGCTGCGAGCGTTCCGCGCGCCAAGAAAACAGCCGCAAGTCACACACACAGCACCGTGATAAACGACGTGCACTGTAGGGTGCTGTAGCTACAGTACTTATACAGGAATTAGAGTGCGGCCAGGAGAAGTGTGTGCAGTTGCATTCTTATACCTAAATATCATGGACGAGAAGACGAAGACTCGTAGTGGATCTATATCTCTTTAATATCCTCTCCTGACGATTGATAATTATCCGGTATGAGCAATGAAGATAAAGTCAATCTTGTATGCCCAAGGTGTCTGAGGTGCAGTCGATCCAAAGGGAAAGCTGAGAAAGATGATAGGATACATCAGCCTGCACTTGCTGCGATCTATCAGTCAGGACGATGAGAAGCCAAGCCAGCGTAATCATCGTAAGGGTGCTGCAAGAAGTAAAGGCTCCCGAAAACAGCAATAGTTCAACACTCGGTGTATTTTGTTTCGTGTCGTGTCTTTTCCGCAGTACCGTAGCACAGACGTCAGGAGAACGCAAAGGCACCAGGTGAGTGCAGCATAGACGTTAGGAGGACGCAGAGGCACCAAGTGGGTGCGGGTGTAAACGACTCGGGAGAGGAAGACGTTGTTTCATGTACGCAGATGAGAAAACACAAAGGAGTTCGAGCACACAGAACGAGCTGAACAAGTTATTGGACGGCGCGAGGAAACAGAGGGTTGAAAAAGGAAGAGATTGGAGAGAAGAAAATTTAAGGAAAATTTAGAAGATCAGATAGAGTTGTATTAGAAATTAAGTGTTACAAGATTAAGGAGGAAAATGTTAGAGATAAACTTGTAATCATTTAGAAGTTTTGGTAGGAGTCCATTTAAGGTGAGGAGTCCGATTATGATAAGGAAATAGAATTCTATTCCGTTAGTGAGGGCGGTAGTTTTGGATATAAATATAGGGATAGACCTGAGTTTTGTAAGAGAACAAAACGAGAAGTAATAAATAGAAAATTATCCTAAATTATTTTGGCGTTATGTTCTAACAATATATATATCTCGTAAGAAAAGTGATGGATACGAGACATGAATTACCTCTAAATGGCATAAAATGATTTGGAACATAGTAATAAAAAATGTACATTTAAATGCAAGTGCAAGTGATTTGTAATAGAAAATCTCACCCACTAAATATTTTCCGCGTCAATTCCTCCAAGTAGTAATGTTTTCATGAGTAAGAGAGAGCCTTTTGTTGAGAGATTCAACAAGCGGTCCATCACTCTACTTCCTCTTCTCTGCATTCAACTGCCTTCGAGTGGTCTCACGTTGTACATTGAGAGTCTTAGCAACAGATATGAAGGACGTCACAAGCTGGAGCCCAATCAATGAAGCTACTTGACGATAAACCCTGGGCCATTCTGACACTCAACTACTCAAGGACCAAGTTATCCCAAAAAGAAACAAGATTTTCTTTGCAGTTCTTAAGGTTCTTCTGTTTTGAGGGTCCTTCTGTTTTGAGCTGTAATTATCTTCCACCGGTCCCTATTCTGAAGTTAAGGTTCATGAAACTCAGCAAAAAGAGAGCATACATATACGTTCAAAATTAGAACAACCTATAGGATAAATTTTTTGACTAGCTCAACAAGGGAGACTGCAACATCATCCACATCTGCCTCATCAAGGTAGTTTGCATATATTAAGAGGCTAGTATTACCTCAAATAGCATTGATAATATCTGAAACATGACAGATTTCGGCTTTGATTCATAATCATCGACCAATTTTTTGACAGCATGGCTGATCAGCCTGCCATTATGTTTGATAATATCTGCAGGTTGCAAGTTTGTAAGTGTCCCACAAATGCAGGATGGAACAATTGCTTAACAGAATTTGACCCTGACTTGCCATCCTACGCATACACAAATTAAACAAAACTCAACAGGAAACAACTCTAACACATACCTGTCGAGAACAACTGCGGATACTTCATGTGCACACTAGACTTCAAATACCGTTTCTCGCTCAGCTTGATGTGACCAAAGCACCTTGACATACTCCAGCGTCTGACGCCTCAACATCCTCCCCGACCCCTCTAATATCCACACTCGACTAGACACGAGGTTGAGGTCTTGCGCGGTGGTCCACGATTCTAGGGAAAACTAGCACTCTGAATCCCTCAGGTATTATCTTGGCTTGGAAACATGAATTTAAGCTGGTATTTAATAGACAAACATGAATTTAAGCCCCCTTAGGCTTCCACTTCTGCTCTGAGCACTGCTTGACAATTGACATACGGACACACCACTTACGATCTAAATACAAAAGGCTGCTAACAAGTGGGCCCAACACCTGAAGTGGCCAGCTGTCAGTCAATATTTCATACATGGTTGTTCATACATGTGGTTCTTCCGCTCCTGTTCTTTTGGGCATTTTTTCCATCAAGACAGCAGAAGTATTTGCAGGTCCAATTAGAGCTAATGGTCGAACATCCCGACAAGGCCTGGCTGGGTGCATAATTGGATCATCTGCTTGCTTTTATTGGGTAGTACCCAACTTCCACATGATAAACAGAGAGATAACCGATCGACTCAATGTCTCCTCCCAGTCCCATGCCCCCAACCTGTTCCTCACTGAAGTACCCAGTAAGTTCGCCAGAAATGGTCGCTCCAATGACTTGCTAAGTACAAATTTGCTAAATTACGGCACCAGGCACCTTCCCTAATCGATTTCCTCTGCAGCTGCACTGACAAAAAATCATGTGACATGATCACAGTAACTTGGTAGCTATCTCGGCTCAAGCTTGGCGCCTCCTTAAACCCTGCTCAAGCCCCACCACAGATTACCAACCACTCATAACGAACACCGCATGCTAATCCAAAAAATAGTGTGCGCGCGTAAAAGCTAGATGGAACCCCCAATCTCGCAGGTAGCTTCGCTTGATCGCAACTCATGGTCGCAAACTACGGAAGGCGAAACCAACCGAGGCTAGGGCTTACCGACGAGGGAACTACCACTCCTGGCGGATCTCCGGCCGCGGGGCGAAGGAGGCGGAGGTGGAGTGGCGTGGTCCCGATTGGAGGAGCCCGAGGCTTGCAGCCGGCGATGGCAAGGGAGGGCGCTCCGCAGGAGGCGGTCGGCGAAGAGCGGCGGGAGGCGGCGACGGCGGGGTTGGGGTTTGCACAGTGTGGAGGAACTGAAGGGGAAGCAAGTGTTTTGACTGGACCGGTTAACATATACTAAAGTTATTGTCATCACTTACGGATACCAACCGTCAGGGATGACTATCTTTATTACTAACATTTCTATCCAAAAACTATCAATGATGAGTATGATAATCGTCACTGATAGTTATTGGTTAGAAGGATCAGTAATGAGGATCATCATCATAGACGGTTTCAGCAAAAAAATCGTCAGTGATGATTATTAGTCATCACTAAGGGTTTTTGGATAGAAGAGTCAGTGATGAGGTGTTATCATAGGTGGTTTTTCAAAACCGTCAATGATGAGAGTCTAATATAAGCTTTTTTTTGTAGCAGTGGATGCAAGGCAAAAACAACAAAATTTAAATGATGGACCAGTTTACGAACAATTGAAGAGACAGCGAGGCTCGAGTTAGACCAGTTTTTGGGTCAGCATGTAGCACGACAGGCACGGCACACATGTTTATATGCTAGGTTGGCCTGGCACAAATGACACGTCATACCGAGCCTCGCGGTTGGGCATGATAGGTGGCACGGCATGGCACGTTTGTATGGACCGTGCTTAGGTTGGCACAGCATGAAATAGGCTCAATGGGCCCAAAGCGGGCACTACACGTGGTAGGCATGATGGCAGGGCATCCTGCCACGGCATTGTGGCATGATGTGGCTATTCCTAATGCCGGTGCCATTGCAGCCTTCGCATGTAGAGAAAGAAAAGACAACGGAGATACCAAAAGGTGAAAAATAAAGATTAGAGAGTACACGCTCACCGACACCGAGCATATGCACAGAGCTGACGCTCCACTGTCTTGACATGCATTTCGCGGAGACTGAGCTTGACATTGAGGATGGCAATGAACTCAACTTGCTCTTGTTGTGGAAGAATCACCAACGTATTTATCCTGTTCTATCGTAATTTATACAGGATGTGCTTGTGGTTCTCATGTCCACTGTCTTGTCAGAAGGTACTTTCAATTCGGTAGAGATGATACTTGAGGTCGTCTCTCATGCCTAAGATGGTTGAAGCAATCATATGCCTCAAAAGGTTGAGAGTGTGCAGATGAGAGAACACAACATCTGACCGAGGATCCGAAGATCATAGAGGTGTTAGCTAACTTTGACCACCTCGACTAGTCTATGTATATGTATATAGTTAGTGTACTCTTTTCCTTATCAGGGGTACCCTACACTGGTGGTAAGGTTTTAACGAGGCATTAACTTTGTACATGTTTAAGAATGAATAAAATTTAGTTCTTTTTATCACAATATTTGTGTCTACTACTTTAGCTCTGTGTATCTCCGGTTCCTTTCCTCTCATCGTAATAGTGCAAATAGTAGGGCCTAAACTAGTACGGCACAAAACTAACATGGCTCACTAATGGACTATGCCTGGACTCATCAAAGACGAGTTAGACCGGTTAGACCATGACGGCATAGCACAGTCCAAAGCCGCACCCCGTTGTACCCATGCCGACCTAACCCGGCACGAAGCCCACCTCTGGCCCGACACACCAAGCACACGTACGGGAGCTACTGTTTTTAGTTGATCATATCCTAGACTGCGTGGTTGGTTGCTTGGTAAATTTGCACGTATGTGTGCACGGTTGGTTCCTTGAATCCTTAATTTCTGTGTGCCATGGCAGCTTGAAACGACGACCGTTTTTGAAGGTTTGGCTGGCATCTTGGCAATTCCGTACTTTCAATCCGTACGTTCTGGACACTAGAAAGCTATGAAATGCAAGCTGCTCCTTTTCCTGATGGCTACAGAAAACAAAGGCGACAGACATTCAAAACCGGTGCGAGAGAGAGAGTATGGCGTGGCGGAGAAAGAAAAACGGCCGGCCGGTGAGGGCTCTTATTCATCGGAGCACCGAGACTTGAAATTAAGGGAGATTAGTGGGAAAGACGGCGTTCATATTGTACTCTTACGCTGCATTCACTTGCCGTGGTCTTCATAGATCAGATGGAAGTTGCTTGGCCTCGTTGTGGCAACACCTACGGCGGCGTCCAAAACAATGTACCGGCCTAGTGCTAGGGCAGAACATTGAACATGATCCATCCCATGACGTGCAAAAATCAGAACACGATTCATCCCATATGGCACAAGCGCAACAAAGAACGCGATACATCCCATATGGGGCGCAAAAGCTGGCCCAATCTAGTGAATTCCCACGACCAGCCGAAGTCAGGCGCAAATCTAGCGAAACATTTAGTTTGCTATTAAATTTGAGCAAGATTCCTTCTTGTTTGACTCCCTAGTTTATTTTCTCACTAATTTTTGATCAAAATATTAGTAACAAATCTGCTAACTAAATTTTGATAAGGTTTAATAAGACAAATCGTCAAATGAAACAGCCCCTAAACTCTAGACGCCACACCATAACGGAGCAAGTGCCGCGCACATTCGCGATGCCTCCTCAGTCCTCACCCCAACGGCCGACGACCACCGCACGGAGGCAACATGCAGAGGCCCTATACATTGACCCATCCGCCCGCCGGAGCCGAGACCTGGAGTGCAAATGCTACAACGAGGAATCCGTGAGTGTGCATTTGTCATGGATCTCCCTGCCGCCTCCGAAGAAGACGATCCATGACCGGTGAGTCGGAGGGGAGAGCTACGAGTTTTTTTCTTCTTCTATTTTTGGTCATTGGGTTAGCGGGTGCGTATCTTCTTGTTTTAAAATAAAAGAAATTTTATGATGTATTATACTGTTACTTCCTCCGTCCTGGAAAGTAAGGTACAGGAGAAATTTTAGGACAGATTATGATTTCTACCAAAAGACTCTAATGCCCCTATTTAATACTGTGTCTCTATTATTGGCAATATGAATGCATTAATTAATCACGATTATAGGGAATGATCTGCCACGTTTTTGTTTTGGAATATGTGTAGTCGCATGTATCTGCATGTATGGGTACAATTTGAGGACACAATTTAAGGGGGGAGAGCTCTCAATCCCTAATATTAGAGGACACAATTTGAACGCCTCTTTCCCTTACTTTTAAGGACGGAGGGAGTAGTATAAAGTGGATAATAAAAATCAAATATAGTCGTTGATTTGTTAAGTATATTTCTACTACTCTATTATCAAAGGAAGTATAAATAAATCTTAGTTAATCTGATCTATTAGATTGAAAAGAATGAACGGTTTGTATTAAATTTAGTGTACCATAGAACCTCAATAATAAATCACTCAACTTACAGAGTGGGCACAAATAACAGTAGTATACAACAGTCAACAACCAGTTATACATATTAATCAAGTAAATTTGCTCAGCACCATTGCAATAGTTTCAGAGTTGGAAAATATCGAAGGAGATCGATTTTCCAATGTACCATTGCAATAGTTACAGAGTTGGAAAATATCGAAGGAGATTGACTTTCCAATGTCATCGCCGAGGGTCAAAATGCAGAAAATTACCATCGTTGTCTATTTACCCCGTTAGTTGCATACAAAATGACCTTCTTCCCCTTGCTCCGTCTCTTCTCCCACAGGCATAATGCTGTTGCTGTCTTCTAATCTTCGTTCACTCCGGTGGCCATCACCGTGCAAGCTCTGCCGAGAGAGATCAAGAACGAGAGGCGGCGAGCACGCGAACACACACAGAGAAAGACGGAGAGAAGACTCTGGATCATGCCACTTGAAGGGTCACGCTGTGCTTCTCGGGTATACTCCGGCGACATCCACTCTGGGCTCTGGCTTCTCCGCGTAGAGCACAAAGAATCGAAACAGAGGAAGCATGTAGAGCATAGCCACAAAAGCATAGAAGATGAAGGAGATTCAAGGCGAGCAAATAGAGGTAGACGAAGAACACAGGCGTACCGAATCCAAGTAATTTCACATCACAATCAAATTCCCAACAAGTCCACAGGAAATTTCTACAAAGCATTTCACACGCTTAATTAACATCCTAGTTTCACACATCGTCAAGAGCACAAACTACATATACATGCTCGCAAGCATCGCATTCCACCGCCCTGCATGCACGCGGACTAACTTTTCACGGAGCTTGAACTCAACCACATGCTCGCAAGCCTGATCTCTTCAATGGTATTTTCTAACTTTACAACGATTGCAACGGTACTGAGCAAATTTACTCGTATTAATATAGAGAAAATGTCGTCAAGTTGGAACAGGAAAGGCAATTCGGATTCAAGATATCCATTTCTTGAAATCTTGACAGGTAGTATACATTAGCATTGATCATATCCCTACTTCACATATCCGTGTATTACTGATACAACCAAAAATCGCACGCCAAGCATCAGAGATGATGATGATGGTAAAGGATGGGGAGCATAGGCTAGGGAGTGGCTGATCAACATACAAAAAAAAAAGCTGACTGTAGGAAGTATGGCAGATGACAGGCAGAGTGCGGTTACAATGGTGGGTAGAAATACGATGATAGAGAGAAACCAAGGAAGAGGAGGCCTCCAATGGTTGCTACAGTGCCCTGGGATATCTTGGAAGCCAGCATGCTACCGCCCACCACAGCGAAGGATGTGCAGATGGTGTGCCCCAGGGTAGCTCCGACAGCAACACCTACCGCATTTTTGTGAGTAGCGAGCTGCATTGAGAAGCATGCTATAAGTTATGAGAACAAGTCGGAAATTTAATTCAAGGGAACTAACCCATACCGCAATTGTGGCTATCTGACTTCGGTCACCCCACTCCGCCAAGAAGGTCAACACAAATGACTGAATTTAGTCAGAAAGCCAGTGTTATCATACATTGCATTGTTGCAGCATCAGAGGAGATATTTTATCAAGCATTGTATACGAACTAGTGTTAGCTGAAGTATTACAAGTTTAAAATGGAATGTCTAAGGATTCCCTATCCATCTGGAATCAGATGGCAATAAAAGTTAGTTCCCACAAACAGCATAAAGGAGGGGAAAATGTACCTCCAGAAAAATAGGAGTACAAAACCTCGAGAAGACGCGCCTAAATGTTGATTTCCCTTGACCTGCTTCCAACTTTTCCTCTACCTGTACATGTCAAGGAACTACAAATATATAAGCTGATCAATGTACCATGCCAAACGATTCAAAACATTAGCAGGTCAGAGCCAGCCATTATGCAATGTAAGAATATCCAAAACAACTACTGATCCAAAAAGGTGTCTTCCTGATAAGAAACAACATGACTCAGAACCATTGTAACTGGTGTAATAGAGAATAGTATATGGTCAGGAAGCACTGAAAATTTATAAACTTAAGAGTCATTTATAGTGTAACAAGCACAGATAGAGATGGTTGCTAAGAGTCATTTACAGTGTAACAAGCACAGATAGAGATGGTTGCCACAAGTTACAAAGTTGAAGAAAATAAGTTGCTCAATGGTCTAATGTTTTTTGTAAATGTAACTACTGCATAGGCATAAATGAAATAAGAAGAGCAAAAAAAAAACTCAGATAATTTGCATTTTATTTGGTAATGAATAAACAAATTTAAATCAAATGCAGCTAACACAAAGCCTGTTTGGTAGAGCTCCAGATCTCAGCTTCACCTGAGATCTGAAACTTGTAGGCTAAAATAAAGTGAATTAAGTTTATATTTTTGGTCTAAAATTTGAAAAGATGATCTATCTAAACACTCTTAATGTACTCACAGCTCCAACTCCACGGATCTGGTGGAGCTAGGAATACCCAGCTCCACCAGATCCACTTAATGTAAGAAATGCACATACCTCTTCGATTTCCTTTTTCTGTGACGCCTTCGAATCTGACCTCCAAGCAATGTACAGAAGCCGGAGACCAAAGAATGCATACAGGACTGAAGCACAAAATACCAAAGACATTAGATTGAGAACATTACTAGACTGAATTATTTGGGTATGTGTGACAGAACTCAGATGATACCCAGATTGCACAAAACACCTTAAAAACCTTTATATTAAAAGTGTACTGTCTATTGTGTAAAGAACAACAAACAATACAGCACAATGGTCGATGGAAGCTCAATAGCACCAGTATGCTGTTTAATGCACACATAGTACAATATTAGAAACATGCTAACTAAATTTCCTTGCTTTCTTTCCACCACTATTTTGTTTCCAATAACAAATTTTGTAAAACTTGCTCTTATGATGAATGCCAGTGGATCATGGGTCATGGGTGGCCTAGCAAAAGATTGTACTCACTTTTTGTGTTAAAGAAAAGGATAGAACCCAGAAATTGATTTGTTATGTACTCCACTTTTTCTATCCCAATTTGGGAAGTACTAGCACAAATTGTGAAAAAGCATAAATATCTATTTGCAGAATTATGAGAATTTGCACAGCTTATATTACATCATATTTCTAGACAAACACTAGTTTCAAAGGATTTTAGCAATGCATCTGCAAGTATCTAACATCTGAACTTTGAGTTGATCAGACATTAAAATAACTCATTTGGTTTCATATAATGTTGTAGCCCTGAGAAGAATGACAATGCTGAACATCTAACGCACCAATTCAGGCACTTGCAAGACTCAATGTTCATCAATTTTGCTTTTAATATGTTTGTCAACATGTTTTGAACAGTTGGGGTGATACTGCTGCACTTCTTCTCGTTACTATTCTCCAACGTGAAGGACCTCCATGCACAATTCAAATCAGACATCTAACATGAGACCAGGTTTATCAATGCACAATAAGGTAACAATCAGAAAAGTCCTACCAGTTGCTGCGCTGTTGGTGTGCTTCCTTGATATCAGATTCGGGACAATTCTGCCAAGCCCGGTTGATAATACCTAGAAGAGCATAGCCACAGAAGGATTAGTTAGGATAAACTGCAATGCCATTTTCCCCGACAAACAGCTACTGCAAAAACTGCAGTTTCACCTACTGTCATGACGACCAGCGCCGAGAGCGCCCCCGAGAGCACCGTCGACTTGGGATGCCGCATCGCCATCAGAGCCGCAATGATGAACGTCTCATCACCAATCTTCACCCAACAAGACATGAACACGCAGCACCCAATAAGCACACAAATACTACATGCATACGCAGACAAGAAAGCAGGTTTACAAACACTGGAGTAGCATCCTGACTCACCTCGCTGACGATAATCATGGACAAGCTGGCGAAGAAGGCGTCGAAGAGCCCCAGCCCCTCCTCCTCCATCCCCTCGGAGCTTCCGCCGCCGCGCGCCCGTGCCGTGTGGAGGAACATCTGAGAAGCAGAACAGACAGGGCGGGCATGATCATCAGAGACCAATCCAGCTCCCGAAATACAATACAATCCAGGCTTTGAGAGAGAGAGAGAGAGAGAGAGAGGGGTCACGCGTGTAGCATGAGGTGTCACCTTGGTGCGGCGGTCCAGGCGGGCGGTGGCGTTGCCGGCGGCGCCATCCGCATCCTGGAGAAAAGAAAGGAACCACGCAAGAGTTAAAAGAGATCTCGCGGGACAGCATGAACAGGGAAGAGACGACGCCTGGTCGGGAAGTGAGCAATGCTGACCTGGTCCCCGCCGGCGGAGGCGACGAGAGACGCGAAGACGGAGAGGACGGCGAGGGCGAGGAGGAGACTAGAGACGCGCTCAGGCATTGGGAATGGGGTGGGGAGAGATCTGCGGCGTGGCCGGTGGGGCTTGCGCTGCGGCGGATGGGGTGGGTGTCGGCGAGGATGGCCGGGATCTCGGAGCAGCAACCCGCGTGCGGCGCGGCGCGGCGCTGCGGAGGGAGTTAAAAAGAGGGTGAGGACGAGAGGCCCGAGTGGAGCGGCCACTGACCCGCTTGGCTTGTCTTCCTCTGACCTATGTCCAGTTCACAGAACCGTTCTTGAAAAAGCCGTTCAAAATCGAGAGAAACCATTTAAAAACTGATCGAAAATTGTCAGAAATCAAAGGGTAAGAAATAAAAAATTTTGAAAAAAAATCGAAAACCGACCGACCAATTGAATATTCCTTAAAGCCGGTTTTCGAACTGTTTACGTCGCATAATTTTTTTGAATTTTTAATTTTTTTAATTAGACTGGTTTACCGATCAGTTTTGAGTCTCAAACCGCAACGGTAAAGTCGAAAACCGTGGTTTTCGTCGGTTTTTGAAACCCTGCCTCTGTCCAGTGCGCGCGCTCGAGCAGTCCAGTCTAGCCTACCACTTACGTGCCACGGCGCCGATTACCGACCAGTCCACCACCGTTTTCGGACAAAATCCAGGCCCAGATTTTGAAAACATGAATTTTCGTAGGATTTGCGTATGAATTATATTTGAGTAGTCCTTTTATTTATCACATTTCTATTATAATTTGTATAGATTTTCAAACAAACAAAGTGATAAGTAATTACTATCCGCAAAGTCTGCCTGTAGCTGTAATGCCATGTTTTATGTAAATTCCATGAATCGGGAAGAATTTCTACATTCTAGACGGAACTGTTGCACAGACCATATTCACACAGTACAACTACTAATTAAAAAATGCAGTCAAGCAAAGCCCACATGGATTTGATCGAAGCCAAACCATTGCGTCTAATTATGCCTATTTTTCCCCAACCTTTTCTCTCACTGTCTCGAGCACTTGTTGCGTTGAGTTGGATTACGCCAACTTTGCCGAACTCCCTACTCTATCAATTCTTTTTACTCGTCCTTTCACGTTTCCGTTAGGTTAGGCCTCACGTAACGACGTTGACGCGTCCACAGACGCGGTGATGTGATGTTTTCTTCGAAGCGGGTGCACCGTCGACGAAAATTTTGTACCTCGTGGAGCGAGTCTCTACACCGCCGTCGTTTTCTCCGCAAAGGGTTCAGATTTTTTTTTTCAATAGTACATATGCTAGAGTAGTGAACAGTAATATAAACAATACATGATAAATATAGAGCGGTAGATCTATATCTAACGATCAGTAGAAGACTAATTAAGTTATAGTCTCACTATAATTGCATAAGAACCTATCCACGAGTCTTTACATTGATTTTTAGTATTACCTCATTTCCTTTTCTAATACACAAAAGATGTAGTATGAACTTTTATATGATCAACATGAATGGAAATGCTAAAGTTAACTTTCATCTAACAATTTTGATGCTGGATCCCCACCTCTCAATCAGAAAGTTGATGTCCGATACTCCGATTGAGGATATGAACATGCATTCTTTTGGCACCCACGGACATAGCCCTGTATGGTTCATTGGCATTAGGCTAAATAAGTAGCTTAATGAAAAAAAGGCCTAGATCTTCATAGGTATTTTCGTTTTTTAATACTAGTAAAATGTTCGTGCGTTACAATGAAAACATATTTTTAAATTAAAAAAAATCAAATCATACTACGTATTTATAAAAATAAAATGGAATAACCCAACCGGGTAGAACAGGTGTGGAGAGAGAGCGATGTGGATGATTTCCTTTTTATTCGTGAGAGGTAGGAGGAACGTGTCGTAACATGCAACCCATATATCAGCACGCTACTTTTCTTAGAGAGAGTTAGAAGGAGAACGGATAACTATCATCAACTCGTATTTATATATTAGTAAAGATATAGCTATCCAAGGAAACAAGATTCAATTTCTCTCCACAACTTTACGCATTTGTTATCCGTCAATTACATCCAGGTTGTAGAATTGTCCCCGATAAATGGAATCGACTCATCAGGTTGTATGACATGAAACCTGACATGGTGCAGTAGCCTTGCACCTGAGTATCTGAGCAATCTCATTGTCAATCAACTCAGTAATTGCACTTGAGAGTTGAGATAGATTAACTATAGAGTTTGACATTCAAAGAACTACAAACTTTTCAGATGACCCAATTTGCTTTATGATAATCCACTTATACGTAGTACCACATAACTCGTTTCCAAAGAAACAAGGAAAAAGAGGTGCTACCGAAGATACAGTTGGCTTTGTATGAGTGTGGTGTTTTTGGAGTTGACCAGCCATCTAGTATCACACTGTTATAACTAAGATGCAAGTTTATGTTCTTTTTCAAAAGAATCACTTAGATATAGAGGTTTGTCATGCTTAAGGTTAAGGGGTTACCTAAAGAAACAAGATGTTATCATAATTTTTTTTCCAGACAACCAAAGAAAGTTTGAAAGTAATATCTTTTGGATATGTGATAAGCGAAAGTATTGGTTAATACACCTGGAATATCCTATGTCAATATGAAGTTAAATGGGTGTAGTAAATTGAAGTTATATCGCATCAAAGATTCTTGTTCTCTAGAAATCACTGTCTCACTGTGTTCATTTAAGGATCACTCTGAACAATGATTCAATCGAAGAGCCAGGTTGCACCACTACAGCATTTGTCCCAGTAACTTGTTATTTGCTCTGTGATTTTTCTTTTCTCAGCAAGCCTCATAGATTCCTGTTATTGCAATGAGCAAAATGCAATGCTTAGAAAACACCACTTGCCAGATTTTATTGCACCCAAATGCACAATGCACTAAGTCACCAATAAATAACACATCCACTAGTGAAAAACAGAACAGCTGGAGCAAAATATAATACATGCATGCATTTGTGTATTTGGATATTACCCTGACATTTCAGATTCTGGTCACTCACTTTTTACATATGATCGTGAAGAACACCATTTAAATCTTATAGATGGGCTCATTATCAAAATTATGACTAAAATAAGATGGTGCATGGAAAAATGCAGATTTTAGGTTTACATTTATCTAGATTTGGAGTTTTCAAATGAGTAGGAAACATGATTGAATTGGTTTCTTGACAAGACTACCGTTAGAGGCTCAGAGCCAATCCGGCTGACCTCAATGGAAATCTTTTGACACACTTAACTGACCAAAAGAAATTACTGGATTTCATACACCAAGTTTCGCTTAGAACTCATGGGGTTATCAACAGTATAAATGGAGAGAGTAACATGCCGTGAACAAAGACTACTATTGGAAACAACTTTCGTATGCCTACTTAAACACTGTTCCAGCAGGATGCTTTGTAACAAACAACAAGATGAAGGCCCGTACCAAATAACCATAAAAGTAGCACTAAGCAAATGATTCTTTCAGAAATTGAAGGCGACAATATGTCATTCTTTCCTTGAAAGTATTGGAGAACAACTAAATATGTTCACCATCACAAAAGAAAACACTCTTAAGTAGTCATACGACGGAAATTAAAAGGAGCACTTCTGGAATGCACTTCAAGAGACATGGCAAAGAAAAATTGATCACACTACAATAAGAGCATCTTATGATTCCTACCCTTTCTAAGGCCAGCGGTCATCCAGATCCGGCTTCTTGACAAAGATCTGGCTGTACTGTGGTCGTGACATCTGTAGGAAAATTTATTCAGTAATTAGTGTAAGACAAAAATTCCACAAAAACCCAGATATAGCAAAATTTATAAACCAAACTACACTTGTTGGTGCTGAGGTAACTAATAACTTATGGGCATTATTTGCTACTGAGCCATATCAAGGTAATATCTAGGTCTACAGGTCAAATTATCTGGTTGACAGGATCATGTCAATGCATAAGAAACATCATATCTCCACCATTAATGGTTTTGATTTGAACAGCATAGTCTATATAGTAAAAAGCATCTACCATGGACCAAATGCCACCTTTCTACCTGTCATTCAACACTATCAAAAACTCCCAAGTTGTGTCCCAACCGGAGAGTTCTTGCATTCACTATGCTAACATAACTTCTATAATTTCAGCTGAGTTCTTTATAGCCATTTCTATAAACTAAAGGCAAGAAAGGATCCACATCTATATAGATTAGGAACTACTGTGCTCTTCAACACCACGCAGTACCAAATTGACCAAAAGTGCCATACCAATCGGGCATGAACCACCCTACTCGATCTCTTTCCGGCAGGCGCGGCATCAAAACTCGACGAAATGCTAGAGGAGAAATGCGCAAGGGGGCAGAGACGAGGGGTGCGTGCTTACGAGATCCTTGAAGAGGAGGAAGGCGATGAGGAAGAAGAGGACGAAAAGGATCTCGAACTCGGCGAGGCGGACGAAGCGGAACACCTTGCCCACCGCCCTCGTCAGCAGCCCGGGCTCCCCCAGCCTTCCGCCTCCGCCTCCTCCGCGCTGCCGCCGCATCCCTCCCGCTGGCGCGCCAACTCCTCTACCTCCAAGAACCCCACACGTCAGCATGCTAACGATCAGAAGATATACCTTCGGGGAAAGAGAGAGCGAGGGGAAGACAGGGGTTACCGGATCGCCGGCTGGCGGCGTGGCACGCGGCGGAGGAGCGGCTTCGATCGGTCGATCCCGAGTTGGTTTCGCGGCGCGGAGGAGGAGGAGGAGGTCGCGCCGACGGAGGAGGGATCGGAGGTGGGAAAGGGACGAACGAACGGGCCCGAATCTTGGGAGCCTCTGCTAATGCTACCAGCTTAGCGTTGGTCCGTCCGATTTTGAATCGAACGATGGAGAAAGATCAAAGCAGGAAGTAGTCAAACTCGACTGTATCTGAACCCCGTCTGATCAATGTGGGAGTGTTCTTATTTATTTGCCTATTTGTGCAACATTACTTCTTGATTGGATGCTATGATTAGAGGTTCATGAGTATCTGTGAAACGAATTTTGTACCAAATATAATCGCCTTAATGCTGCAAAACACAGTGGTCTATGCCAAATAGCTTTCGTGGCAGCTGACAGGCAAGCCAATCTCGTGACGATTCATCAAACATGGTACTCTTGTTCAGCTGAATAGAAACTGAGGCCTGAAAAGGGCAACGAACGGAAGAACCTGGAGAAAAAAAAAAACTTGCATTCATTTCCGGAACATCCTCCCGTCTAGCTTGTATAGGCGAGGGTTAGACCTAATCCCTTCCGAAGCTCCTTAATGGTTAGTAGTATTACGGTGAGCTCAACATGCTTCATCAAATAAAACTTGATGGTAAACATAGACTCATTTCATGAAGGAAGCAACCTTTGTATATGAAGATGAAGCGGCACGGCTGCAGAGGTTACAGCTTCACGATAATCCGTTTGGTTGGCTGTGACAATGCATTCCTGTACATTTCTCCCTTGGCAATTCAGAAAGGTGCTCACTGCAACCTAAACGACTGACTGACTGTAAAAAGCTACTCTACCAAGATGAAGTTTTTGTAATATAACAATTCGTTTTACTCCTCAGAATTTACAAGGCTACTGCGGAGTAAGACAAGAATATATGCTAGCTTATGTTACACTGGAAAGAATCACTAGAGCATAGTTTGTGACTAAAATACAATGATTTACACAATACAGTTATGAAAGGGGGGAAATATTGCATGGAACTGACTGAACCAAGAGATATGATAACTTTCTATGATACAGAGAAAAAGCCATCGTATCAGATGATCCACTTCGAGATGACTTGAGCACTTTGTCGAGGTTTCATGGGAATCTAGGACAAGTTTCTCTTTTTCATGTTTGAGGAGAGACTAGGGCTGAAATAATCTTGGCTTTTCTGTGAAATGGCTGGCACCCTGCAAATGTGGTTTGCTCAAAGGAACGAAGGTATGCAACTCCGAGGGGACCCCTTTTGAAGATTCAACACTTTTAGGTGAATCCCATCTGTTATAATTCACAAAACTCTGTGATCTACCAACTATCTCGGGTCTCTTTTCCTTTGGACTTAGAAAATTTCGGCTATCCCTAGTCTCCGCAGAGTACATTGTCACCTCCCCACTGCTAAAACCATCCCTCTCGTCTCCTAATTCTGATATCTCCAGAGCAGAGGAACTGGACTGCACCTCACTCCAGTAATTTTCCTGGTAAGCAATATTGTGAAGAGTTTCACGGTTCATTCGCTCATTAGCTAGCTGTGATTCATGTGAAACTAAGCATTTCAGATTGACCTTATTCTCATCATACATCATTTGCTTTAGAGGAAGTGGTAGGTAAATAGATCTTGGATGCCCTGAAGGAAAGCTAATATCCATAATTGAAGCAGGTTGCCCGGTCTTGGGTTTGGACATCTGTGAAGTCGGATCTTGTTGCTAGTGAAAAGAGTGTGAATTAACAGAATCGTTTTCACCATATGTAATCTTAGCAGATGCTGAACTGCATGATCCATGCTGCCATGTCGGTCTTGGTGGTATCTGTGATGATGACAATACATCACTGCCCTCTCGCTCCATGGTCTTGATATAATGAAGATGATCAAGAGAAGAATGCTTACTTTGTTGTACGGCAGATATTAATCGTGCAGGAGGCATCATTGGCTTGCTAACATCTTGCAAGCTACCACTTCAGCATCAACAAGGAAGAATTTATTTAACACATGAAACATTACCCTTACCATTACAAACATTACAGTTATATAACTAAAATCGCTAATAGTACATATTTTAGTATGTATTACCTGGTGGGATCTTATGGCTGTCATCCCTATCTAATACATCAGCAAGTATGAGAGCACCATGTGCCGACCCTTCCCACCAAGTAAGGACATAGGTGAACCTAAGATCAAAGTCGACCGCAACCAGGACATTTTGTGTAGTTACGCCCTTCCTACCCCTAATGGCTGTTGAAATTTCGGCTAGGACTCTTGCAAGCACATAGGTGCCATCAATAGCCCAACGCAATCCTAAGAAAGAAACCAAAATTTATTTCAAAGTACTGCACAAGGTCAGTATTAAGTTAGGTGACATGTATGCGTGCCACGTCTATTTACCTTGAAGTAAGGGTAGAACCTCAAACTGTTGAGGATTTTAGGGTGCACAACACTGGAGGGTGATTGGATCATGTCATTGCGCAGCTCACCAATAGCGAAAAGAACCTCATGAAAGTATCGACTAATGGTTTCAATTAATCTCTGAAATATGGGCTACAGTGCTCTGAACCCATCGTTATGGCCCATAACTAAGAGAAACATGGCAAGTTGTTCCTCCACGTAGGTGTTGATATTATCTCGTAGCAATGACCTTTCACGAAGCAATTTACATAGCTCAAAAAAGGGTCACTTGACATCCTAAGTTGCTCAAAGCAATGGGTGTCATCAGAATGGTAGATCCACCGCAAGTTTGATTGCCTTGCGATGTCCCTTTCGAACATAGGATTATGGGTAATACGTGCCTCACGTGCTCTTCATCTTTTCACAGGATGAGGACCACGTACACACACATGACAACGACTACACAAGCCCCTCTAACAATGAGCATGTGCCTTCTACGTGCCAATTCATCCATCTGCGTAGAAAACACAGTAGTATGAAATGATTAGTCCTAAATATTACAGGATGGTGCTCACATAACCTTATTGCAATCACAATTTCTTCACCCCAAATGCATGAATTCTATGGCTGCAACATCAAAGGATGCGCCTCCCGATGGCATGCCATCATAGACCAATGGATGCAATGCTCAAATTTTTTTTATACTTTTAACAAACTTGTGCATCATTTGCTCAAAATGTATTCAAGAGCATCAGCACAATCAACTAGCAAACATAGCATACTACAAATATTAATAAGGCAAAGCAAACATAACATATTGACGGTCATGTGCTGGTTATTTTGCATGGGCTAGTGCGATGCAGGCCTAACCAAGCAACCAAACAGGACCAGTTCATGAGGAAGTATGTACAGTTGAATCAAGACAAAAAATAAGCAGAGTTCGGTTAATCTAGTGTCCAATTTGAGTCTTTTATGCTAAGAAAGAGCAAGTAGCATCTTTTACCTCGCTTCATGAAAATAAACCATACTTGGGCATACATATGGATGTTCAGAATACAGAGTACCTTATGATCCATGATATAACTCAGAATATCATTATTAAGGCATTTTTATCCAAACCATAAATCACCACATCTAACTGGGGAAGATGGATTTCCTAGCCCAATCTCTACTATTCCCTAACAGTTCTACCGAACATTCTTCCCAAATTACCGGATCTAACGGATCCACATACATTTGTGCTGAAATCAAAGTAAAACAACATTGCAAAAGGGAATAAAACACAGAAGAATGGGGAGAGAACAAGCCTTGAGCGCACCAGTCCAAAGAGACGGGGAGGATGGATCTGGTGAGGGCACCCGGAGTACCTTACGTGCACCATGGCAACGGCGCGGATCTTCGATGAGGACAGATATGGGGAGGACACCCGAAGAACCTTGTGGTGTCGAGAGTTGCCAAAAACCTAGCGAGGGAGCGAGAGTTCGAGAGATGGCACACGAATGAATGGGGGCGGCGACTCAGGGTTGACCACAAACGCACCTCGGGAGGTCGTTCGTTGCACACGTGGGTGCAGGTGAGTCAGTACCGACACATCTTGAGGGCCAATCTCCGAAAAAATGTTGGATTTGCTCGTATCTCTCGAGCCAGGTTGAGAGCCAATTTTTGCATGCCTCAGGCTTGGCCTTTTCCTCCACCCAAGTAACCAAACAGGCTAGATCTTGCATGTGCTGGTGCGATGCAGGCCTACCCAGGCATCCAAACATACCCTAAATGGTAATGGGACCTCACGTCATCCTAAAATAGTGAGGATGCTTAAATTATATTTAAATGATTTGACAAAAAAACATAATTTTATTTTTTAGAATAGATTGTCGAAGGATTTCGTTTATGATATTTTAATATTATATATTATGTGAGAAAATACTCGCTCTATATATATAGTACTTATCACCTGTGACCAATACTTTCTTGCACAAATACTTGCATAGCAAAGCAGTAAACATACATAACACAACATTTTTCTTTTATGTCATCATCATCATCTCTTTTTATTATTGTAATACTTGTCTATACTACATGATCATAATGCACATCACATAGCTTATACTAGTATAGCCAAGTGAATACTCATTGATGTATCATACTCTGAATCCCTCCATCCCGTAGAGGTCTACTAAATAAAAGGTCAAAATATTTTCTTTTTGTGAGAATTTTTATCATATTCTATTTTGAGAGGTGCTTTTATGCTTTTTTTTCTTCTATTTTTTATTAGCAACTGTAAACTACCTGTCGTCAACTTTTATTATATAACAGATTTTGAATCCATATATATATATATATATATAGTACAATTACCTATAGCACTATGGTGCCCGGGCTCCATGATCCAAAACAGGTATTTCCGCTATGTATTTTCATGTGATCTTTTTTGAATTTTTTAGAATGCTGAGTTTAACCAGTTTACTAACTAGTTCAAACAAGTTTGAACTGAAATTCAAACTAGAGTTTCCCTTTTTGATGATAGTTCAGTTGTAGGTATGTACTGATTATATATATAAATCAGCAAAGCATGTGATCCACACTCATTCAAAATCTTTGAATTCAAATATTTTTTTTTCAAAGGTATGTGTTTCATTTGAATTGTTATAGATGGGTATATACCCTAAAACTAAAATTTTGGAAAAATATACTCAAATATAGCTTGAATTCGCGCATTTGAAATCATGGTGCCCATGCACCATAGTGTCTCATTTCAGCTTCCTATATATATAATTCATTATCTTATTTTTTTCCCCAAATTAGTATATTTTGGAATTTTAATTATGAATAAAACCAAATTTTCTATTTTTCACATGAAAACCGTATGTGCAAAATTGTGCGGAATTGCCGGCGCAATTTGCGCGGGTAGAAATTGCAACACACTTTGTTTACTATACAACTCTAATGGCTATGAAAAATATAGTTGTGTTTGTTATACAATTGTAGCATATGAAAAATATCTATATCCGATTAATTCATACTGTTATAATTTGGCCCTACAAAAAATATGGCCTAGATTCTTCTTCTTTTTCTATCCATTAATGAGTGAATTTATTTTTTTCTCCTTAATACTGTTAGTGTGAGAACTATTACTCTCAAAGCGCAGGATGTGACATAAACCATGTTTATATATATATATATAAGCCAATGTTTTGCGTTGGATTGTATACTACTAGGTAGAGAAGCGCGCGATGCCGCGCTGCGCGAAAAAAATTGGTCCAGATTTTTTTTCTGCAAAAAATCATAATTTTGTTTTTCTTGGCGGTGTTTTTTTAAAAAATTGGCTAGCTAGGAGGTAGAGAAGCGCGCGATGCCGTGCCATGCGAAAAAAAATTGATCCGGATTTTTTCTGCAAAAAATCGTAATTTCATTTTTCTCCGCGGTGTTTTTCAAAAAAAATGGCGGCTAGGAGACGTCGACGATGAGCGAAAAAAATCTGATCCAAGTTTTTTTCCTGAAAAAAACGTAATTTCGTTTTCCGCAGCAGTGTTTTTTTAAATTTAACTAGCTAAGAGCCGTCGGGAAATTTGTGTAACCACGTTTTTTTTTCTATAAGGACCCACCCGAAATCTCTTGAGTTTAAAGAACCGGGTTAAAAATTGGCTAGATAGTCTAGGTTTAAAGAACCGATGTCCATGTCGAATCTGTGGAAGCATTTTTTTTATGAAATAAATGGAACTAAACATAATTTCGAATCTTTTTATCGAAAGAACCGACGTACGTGTTGAATTTGCGGAACTACAGGGTCCTTTTTAAAAAATAACCGGCAGAAGGACCTGTTCGTGTTTTTAAAATGAATTAACCGAACCTAAACGTAATTTCAAATCTTTCGGATCGAAAGAACCGGCGTCCGTGTTGAATCCGCAGAACTACGGGGTCTTTTTTGCAAAATAACATATGAAAGGACCTATTCGTGATTTCTAAATCTTGAGGCCAAAAGAACCGGCGTTCAGGTCGAAATTGCGAAATTACAGTGTCCTTTTTGCAAAATAACCGTGGAAGGACTTATTCGCGATGTCAAAATTTACAGAGTCCTTTTTACAAAAAATCGGTGGAAGCACCTCTTGTATGTGATATCAAGTTGGTAGAGGTTTTTGCTTGATCACACATACTTCTTCTCATCTCATCTCACTCTATTCAAACTGTATCTAATTTTGGATCCAATGGTTATAGTTCATAATTAGGATTTATCAAATTAAGAGACAAGTATATTATTTAACAATATCCGTTGGCTATTTCTTCACTTCATATTTCCAATATTTACCTTCCAATTTGTCAATCTACATCTATTCCCATCCTTTTAGCAAGTACTATATGATTTAATAGCATAGTTCTAGTTGTTTGTGCACCGCTTAGTACAGAGAAATTTTGTATGGAATAAAACATCCAACATACAAGACCAAATGACTAGTTTACGGTCAACCGCACGTAGCTTTTTTTGCGGTCGTATCGGGCGTGTGACACGTGGAGCATGCGCACTGCGACCTCGTGGAGAGAAAGAGCCAGCAGGCCCACTTTTTTGCTTTTTCTGACCAATCTGTAAACGAATTTTTTTGTTTTTTTTTCAAACAAAAAATTTGTTGAATAGAAATTTTTTGATTCGAAAGTTTTTCGGAGTCGAACTCTTCATTTTAAATTTTCCTAGTTGAGACTATCTAATTTGAAAATTTTAATCAAACTTTTTCGAATCGAAAGTTTTCTGAGTTAAAACTTTTCGATTTGAAAATTTTCAATTTAAAATATTTTCAGTTGAAACTTTTCAATTTTAAACCTTTCAAATTGAAACTTTCTAATTTGAAATTTTTTTATTTCAATTTTTTCGAGATGATTTTTTTTCAAATTGAAACTTCCTATTTTTAATTTTTTCCGGATTGAAATTTCGTCATTTGAAGGAAGCGGACACTGAAGGGGGACTCCGTGCGGTGAAGGGAGCAAACAACACGTGGCAAAAGTAAAGCTGAGACAAACGCGACCGTAAAGAAAACATGATGAACTCGATGGTACATTAGTTGCACCCACATACAAAAGGCATGTCTCGTACCTCAAATTTGTGTTACCTTTTGTTCTTGAACAACGGTGATGTTTGCAACAATAGATGGGAGACGGAATCGACTCGTAAGGGTGGCAGCCGCTTATGTAAGTAGTGCACGGTGAAACGGTCAGCATGTCCCAAAATTTATGAACTGAACCGGTGTTGTGCCGCTCATATGGATTGTCATGGTATCTCTACTACTTCTAATTACGATTTAGTGGCAGCGGTCCGTTCTTCATATTCTCCCTATCCCTCTCCCTCTTTCCTTCTATTCGCTTAGCCCGCCCCCTCTTTCCTTCTGTTCGTTCAGTCTTTCCTTGTTCTTGTCTCATGTTGAGGCTTGTTAAAATTATGCTAGCATGAATGATTAACGGATAATTTGAAGTACTCTTAAGTAGCTGACAAGTTCGCTTCATGCGTGTCTTTCTCATCAACTAACTTAACTGTTGCTTTGAAAATCTTTTCTTAATAAATTTGTGTTTGAGAATCTTCGTAGCAACGTCGCACATGCACTTAACTAGTTTAGATAAAGTGCGTCCATCATCTCCCAATATTTACTACTCATTTCGATCACATATAGTTATCATTTGAACATCGACACGATCTTCAAAACTCAACTTTGACCACTAATTTATATTATAATATATTTAAAAGTTTCAACAAAATTATAATATTATAAAGTACGTTTCGAGACGAATCTACACATATGATTTTCATACATTAAATCTAAATATTTAGAAATATATCGATAACTAAAGTTTCAAAAGTTTGACTGTACTTATCCTAAACCATAATAATTTTTATGAATCGGAGGGAGATCTTATAGCGGAAAGAATCCTCACCCTCCCAGGGAATGCCTTACAGAGCTGCCCTCCGCGGCCAATCACGCCTGGCTCGGCGTCCTAGTGCCTTTTCTCTTAGTTTCTTTCACAACAGGTTAAGAAAAAAAAGAAGGCTAGACAACATGGCTTGAAGGGGATTAGGGCATTGGAATGGAAGGATGGATGTAAAAATATTTAGGAGGGAAGAGATTAATTCTTCTTAGGATTTCTAACTTAATAACTTTTCTAATATGTATAGAATCCTAATGTTTATTTCTTACTTATCTCTAACTGAACTCCTGGACACAACATCAATCTTACGTCGTGTCTTTCTATCCATTTAGTCCCGTAGCCTTTTTTGATAGTCTTCAAGGTGTCGCACCGGTTGTCCGTCATGAACACAAGGGAGCACATCAATATTCAACATCGCTATATTTTCTTCTGCCTATGTCACTATCCATCTCCTTGAGCTGACAGGGACTCTCCTTCTGGTTGCATGTTTTTGAGTTGCTTAGGGACTCTTGCCGCACCGCATGTTGTTACATGTTGTTGCTACCCATACGGTAGATATCAAATAGGTAAGTATATCTTGTCTTAATTGGACTACTACTACTTGATGTAGGATCCTAGCCATTATAATTACGTGTGGGTCGTCTAATGGATGCTTGAGATATTTCCTTTTTCTCATGATTAATAGAAGAATTTCTAAAATTTTGTCTTCTTTTTTTGTGATTTAAGGATTATTGTGGAAATTTTTAGTACTTAAAACAAAGGTGGTGCCTTTAATCTCACATGTTGTTTGTAGATATATAGATTAGGTTACATCCTTGCTTCCAAAATTCCATCAATCATAAAATCTTTCAAGATGGGGACATGAGTATGTTTGGTTTCTTTTTTAGGCATCTTCCTTTAATAAAAGTTTTACAAATTTTGAAGTAAACGAAGGAGCAAGTAATCACGATCTACTTTTTACTCGTATTTTAATATTTATATAATTTTTAATAAGACTCCAATGAGCATGTTTAGTTGGGAACGTAAATTTCATTAATCTACACACGCACACGCATACACTTTCTTTTTACCAGAGTGTGGTGCAAAGGTGCAAGTGTGAAAAAATTTAATTAGAAAGCATAATTAGTGTTACCACAATATAAGGATAAGAAAGTGTGACTATGGACCGGTGTGGTATGATATCAAACACTAAACCAAGAAAGACAAACTTGTTTAAGGAAGTTTTGTCGAGTTATGGCAATGATTCGAATTTCCTTTGTTTTATGGTTGAATCATTGTTTTTTTTTCTAACTTTGGCTCGTCACAGCCTAAGGATATGTACCACAGGGTCAGGAAGCAATACGATTAATCGAAAAGTATTATCAGAATTCTAAGCTCCAAACGGATCCAAACTTTTAACCAGCACAATTTTTGCTCAAAAATTGGTTGACGCATTCAATCGATCATATTTATCGATCAACGTCAACACATTGGAGAAATGACACAAAAGAAAAGACTTTGTCACATTTTTGTCACGCCTCAAGTTAGGCAAGTTTGACTGAGTTAGGCCTCCGTTTGGTTTATAGCCACACCTGTGGCAAGATTTCTTCTTACCGTCCAGATCCTACGTGTCATTGACTCAAAAAAGTGTGGCAAAATTCATTTTTCTAGCCAAAGCGTAGCTTCAATTTTGATAACTTAACTTTAAGCAAGTTTAGCAAAAAAAAAATATGACTAAATATGACAACCTTAATATATGAACCAAACAGGCCCTAAAAAGGATTGAGAGATGTTTTCCTAGAAAAATGCTTCAAAAGCCCACGCTAACCCTCGCAAGTCGCAACTCGACCACCAAGCAGAACAGTCTGAGGACGGCGAAGAAACTTCGCCGGCGATCACCGCCGTGACGATGTTGGGCATAAGAAAACAAACTAATCGGAGATCTAGTGAGCTTTTGATTAGAAACAGGTAGTAAATAAATTTAAGCAGGTGAGTAGCATAACCAGAAAAAAATGCAATTCGAAGCGAGAAAAGTAATGAGATAGTAAAAAAGAAAAAAAAAGAATTAAAAGAAGGAATGGAATGGAAAGTCAGAAAGCTTTCTCAAAAGAAAAGGAAAGGAAAGGAAAAAACAGATCAGTAGCTTCTCCTTCCCCGTCGTTCTTGCCGTCGGCGGTCGGTCTACCGCTGGATCGGGCGGCATCTTCTCGACCGGTGAGTTCTCCGAAATAGAACTCATTTGCCCTTTCTCCATTGTTCTTCCTCTTCTGACCTCTTCGGTTTTGACAGGTTCTTCCTGTCTGTCAATTATCCCCAAATTTCTCCAATCTCTTCCCAATCCTCCTCAAGTTAGTCCCAATTACTCAAGCAATTGTAGCCAGTAGCAGCAGGAGCTGGTGGTGGAGTGGGAGATCCATCCAGGCTGATTTCTTCTGTTGGCACGGAAACCCTAGCGTAGCTTGCTTGGATTGTCGAGTGTTTCGTTCTTTGCTGTGGGCAACCAAATCCATATCTTTCTCTTTTTCCCTTATATACTCGGATCCATCCAATTAGCTTGTTTCCCCAAAAGTTTGCCCACTTAAGTCCCCTGTTTTTAATATACTCTCTGATTTACTCTTTGTAGAAGAAGAAGCTGAAAGGGGAGAAGCATTTCTTTGTTCTTCCTACTATATATTGGAGATGGCTACCCTGGGTACTAGTGCAATGCCTGCCGGATCTTTAGGTGGTGACGGTGAAGTAGAGGCAGGGTTTGCAAAGCTTCAGGGTGAGGATTTCGAGTACTACATGCAAACTTACTCAATCATGCTGGGGCGCAACAGCAAGAAATCAACAGTGGATGTGGATCTGTCGAGCCTTGGTGGAGGCATGAACATCTCCCGCCACCACGCGCGGATATTCTACGACTTTCAGCGCCGCCGATTTGCGCTCGATGTCATTGGCAAGAATGGCTGCCTTGTTGAGGGTGTTCTACACCTCCCTGGGAACCCGCCTGTTAAACTTGACTCTCAGGACCTCCTTCAGATTGGCGACAAGAAGTTTTATTTTTTACTGCCCATTCGCTCTATCTTTGCCTCAGCTGCCGCGGCTCGACATGCTCCTATTATCCCATCACAGCTCCCACCACCATCCTATGTGCGGCCAGGCCGCCCTCGTTTGTCCGATTTTCATGACCGCTCCTTTGAAGGTGATTATGGCCGGGAGGGTGATGACATTGGCAATGGTGTCAATGAAAGTGGAATGAGGGGAAAGTTGATAAAGAGAACCAAGAAGTCTTCCGGGGAGTCGGACATCTATGGTGGGCACCGAATCAATGTTGAAGCAATAGGAACACTGGGTGAAGGTGGTACATAATCCTTGCTCTGCACTTCTACTGGATATACTTTCCCTTCCTCATCCTCTATCTTTTTCTTGTAAAAGATAAGTAGAGTCGATGATAATTTTGCTTGGTTAATCACTCAATCTAGCTGTACGTTCTCGTATAGTAATTTGCATGTTGCAACTTATGGCCACCAAAGTAAGATTAGTTATGTCAACATTCCATATTAGATTGCGAAAAGATATATAATATACACATTATAACATAAATATATTGTTATAGGAAATTTTTAACTCTCATAGTTCTGTTAAAGAACTCTGATCATATACTTACTGCACAAGAATATGGCATTATCTACATGCTATCGTAAATCCTGTGTGAAAAAGCAATTCTGTAAGAACAATATCTTTTATATCTGAGTGGACACATCTTGATGTGTGTCGATGTGCAAATATAATTACATCTAAGTTTCTTTTAATCCGATTATCCAGCAATAAATTAAATGCATGACCTAGGCTACTCCTATCACTATAGCACTACAGTATAAATCAAGAACTAAAATTAGTAAATGGTATGGTGTAAAGTCTGCTATCCCTTGTTCTTGTTTGTAATTATGGATCTTCCATTTTGAAAATTGTTACCGTATTCTGTTTGTTTGGTGCTATGTCCATTGAAAGACCAAAATTGTTATTTTTACCACACATAGTGAGATATTTGTTTGATCTGACCTCAAGTGGCTTCTTTTGTTTGTGCGCATAATAGATCGTAAATGAGATCAAGGGGTGACAGGGAGATGGACAACCAACACATCCTGCAAACAGAAGAGAAGGATGTCGTGTCATCTGTTGCGACAGTGTTATCTGACCTCTGTGGTCCTGGGGATTGGATGCCCATGGCAAAACTCCACACAGAGGTTTGTTATCGAAAAACATATTCCTATCTAATTTCTATACTGAAGTAAAAGTATAATTTATTACCCCTGATTAGTCCAAATTGTCTTCTGTTAAACAATTGAATTATCATCTGTGGCTTGGAAAAGGCAAGTCTACATTGAAGGGATGTACCATGTGATTGCAATTTACAACATTAAGAAAGGAAATTTTGATTGAAATGAGTGATAACATGAACAGACATTTTAAGAATATCAACTAGGATAGAAGTCAGGTGCTAGTTTCCCTGCCCTGTCAATCTGAACCAGATAATCCAGATCATGAGCAGCACCATTCCATATTAGCACATATGATCTGGACTTTGGTCTGGGTTATGTTGGCTACTTGTTCCATTAGCAGTCATTGTCATACCTTAATAAATAGCTTATTTGCAGGTGTATCTATGGTAATATGTCAAAACTATCATATAAAGGAATGCAATTTTGGGCCTGTGTTCTATAAAACTGTTAGCAAATGCATTACTTTGACTGCTAGCACAGTAGTACCCTCCCACTAGCATGACCATTATTGAGAATCACAACTTCACAAATCAGAGAGATTATCTAACTTGTTTTTTTTTTTCAAAATACAAGAACAAAAACCAGTACATTTGTAAAATACAATTTACTTGTCACTTGAAACATGTTTTAGCACTGAATCTTGTGACTGAAGATTTTCTACTGATAGATACAGAATTGCTTCTACAAGTAATGGGAAGACAATAAGTAAATTCTGCAGTTGCCCTTTGTCATTTGAACAAAATAAACAATTAAAAAAAGAATCTAACTGTATATGTCAACATGGGGCTTAGCAGGACAGATGCATGCATAAGAATTGTAAATGAGTTTCTAACCCATTATTTTCTTAAGCTTCTGTAGTGTATCAGTAACCCGCATTAAAAGTCCCAAAAAATTTAAAATAAAATATAAGACTAAGGTTTTCTATTACTTAGAAATATCTAGACCTTCAATTTTTAGAGTGGGTTGATCATTTGCTGGTTTGTTACCAGCACCCAGAAAGTTAGCTTTGGTTCTTTTTTTGACATGAAGATGGTGATTTCTTTTCTTTTAGACCTCAGTAGCTGCCTAAAGAATTTGGGAAGCTAGTTTTAATTTGACCCCTTATGCTACAGATATATTATTTTCATCCGCTTGTCATTGATTATTTATTGTTTCTTTCTATAAATTCAGAACTTCTATCAGTACCCCTTTTTCTGAGTATCTCCTTTTCTTCACTCAGCCTGTCATCTAATAATTCAGCAATAAAACATGAATGCACTGTTGTTACACAGTTACGGTGGCAATCCTATCGGTGCCCCTGCCATAATATCTGCATATTTTTCCGCATAAGCTGATCTTGGGTTTCACCTAGCCATCTCATCTTCCTTGCTGCCTTTCCTTGCACATATATGCACACACACACACACACTGCCATGTGCACACGTGCAAAGTTCGTTGTTGGCAATTTGGCATGCAGACTCTTAACTCGTTTTACTACTTGCAGCTTCTTGAACATTTTGGCAATGTGTGGCACCACAGCAGGGTGAGGAAATACTTAACTCCAGAGGACTGGTCGCCGACTGAAACAAAGGGGAAGCCATGGTATGGCCTTCTGGCGCTGCTCAGAAAGTACCCAGAACATTTTGTCATCAACACAAGATCGAAAGGCAGAGTGACATCGGAGTTTGTTTCGCTAGTCTCCTTGCTGTCCTAGAGGGAGCTACGGACCGAGACCGTCCCTAAGCTTGTTTTCATGCCATTCTGGGCTTGCTGAAGAAACAACCGGCACATTCCGTTGTCAGCCCATGTCCAGGAGTCGGAGTGCTATCCTCATTTCTCTCTCTGGTTTCCATAACTGAAATGAACCTTGTTGTACTGTACCCGAGTACCCCAGCGTTTACGTTTAGCTCTGTAATGTCGAGAATGAACAGACAGTGAACTGAAACCTTTATCCATTGGACCAGGCTGTTGTTTACTGTCTTTTGAATCGCAAATAGCTCGAAATCGCGACGTCCTGATGCTTTGAATGTTGGCCCAGCTCCCGGGGAGAACTCACACATAGTTCTCTCTATTTAGAACACACCAATGAGGAAGAACACACAAGAGCTTTGGTGCAGCGCTGTAACTGCTTAGCGCTACTCTTCTTTCTTCTGTTATTCAACTCTCCTTACTTCCACGCGGAATACAATGAGTACAAGGCACAGATATATATATAACCAATCACGCGCCATCACAGCGAGCAGCTAACGGCACGTCTGGAACTCAACGTAGTCGTCTAACAGCACGACTTCTTGATCCGGTTCTTTTGCTACGAGCTAACTAACTAAACACTTCATCCATGACCTGACAATGTGCGTGGCTAACAACCTTAGCCAAACAAACTAACTACATGCAAAACTAACTGACTAACTATCAATCCACGCATGCACCGCTAACTACTCTATACATGCATGATTCAACTGGATAGACTCTCTTCGTCGACGCATGCAAACACTAATACAACAAGATTTTTTCCAACATTGAACTTCTCGCTAAGACACTATAACTGTCAGCTTATGTTCCCCTGAGAAAAAAATGTCACGCATGACGAGCTTGCAGTTGCATGGCACAGCACGACAGACTCCGGTAGCGCGTCCTGATCGCGCGACAGGCCACGCACACTCGACGGCGGCGGCAGTGAGCCAGCGACACGCTGACACTGGCACCGCGGCGTCATGGTTCCCAGCAGCTGCGCGGAGGCCACGCGCGTGTGCTGGCCGGCACTGCCCTCTCCCCGTCTCTCTCCCCTCGCTTTGCCGTGCACCGCGTGTTGCGGCCGCCGCGCGCTCTAGTGTCGTGGATCGGTGGGCGTGTCGCTTGGCAACGTGACGTTGTACTGAGCGCTGGCGCGCCCACTCGCGACGCGGGGCTGGAGGCCACTGCGGCGCGCGGCGAGGAAGGGGCGTGCTCACACGCGCACGCCGAATGCGGCATGTGTGCGGTCCCCACAGCAAATTAAAAATAGCAATTTTTCACTGTTCAAAAACAGTGTTATGGTAATGTAGTAACGCTGTTTATCTTTTTTTTAGTTGATCCGATCTATTTGTCGATTCGATTGGACGGTCCACACCTGTAGGGACTGTGTAAGTTACAGTCCCGTGAGCTCTATCCACCCAGTAATGCCATTTTGCTGTTTAGAAGAGGCGTCGTCGCTTTTGCAACGCATGAGAATTCAGAGTTATGATCTAGCTACTCCGCTCTCCTCTGCGCTGGGGAATTCTTCTCAAATCAAACATTCCGGCAATGGTGCGCGCACTGACGTACGCATGCATTGTAGTATGAGCTATTGAGAAAATACGGTAGGCCTCGCCTTAGACGTACGGCGGCACAAGTTTCTGTCGGTTCAGGACTCGTGAATTGGCATACGATACGGTGGCTTATCACTGATTAACGGCCACGTTACTAGGTTAGGAGTGTATTGAGGCAACCTGTACTGCTGCTATACACCAATGCCGTTCTAATGCATCTGTTGTCTGCAGATGAGTTAATTTATGGGGAATTAATATGATGAAGACATCCTATACGAGAGGAACGATCGGATGCCTCACTCAGACTCACTCTCGCACCGCTCATTCTCGTCTCTCATGCCTCCTCTCTCCCACCTCCTCCCTACTCCCCCTCTCTCTCTCCAACACACGGTGCTATAGCCCACTAGAGCCCTTCATGCCTCCCGCGCTTAGCCGCTACTTCGAGATGCCGTCTGAGGAAGGTTGTGGTTGGATCGATCGCCACCGCAGTTGGAATTCATCAGATTTGGAGGGGCTGAGGACGACGGAGCTCGGGATGCGGATAGCGAGCGATAGAAATCTTCCACTATAGCAAATCATCGCCTCTTTCTAGTCACACAGACCGGAAGAGGACCGATCAACCTCATCCCCGCCAGATCTAGATCCCAAGCGACCGTTATTTCTATAGCAAACCCACTACCATTTGCAACATGCACTACACCACAATCAATTAGCTTGTTCTCCCCTTCTTCCTCCCACCTGACCTCCTTATTCTCTACCCAAAATCTATCCCATAATGCAGCCCCTACGGGCCAAAGTATGGGCCTGATGTGCCAGCAGTCGCTGCAATCACTACTCGTTGGCATCATATGTTGTGGATCCCCTTCCTTCACATTGCAAACGACACCTCCACCACACAGTTGCCCCCAAATCACCAAGTTGATGGCCGAAGGAGCCAGGACGGAATGCCATCGCCACCAAATCACCTTGTAGATCTAGGAACCGAGGTGGCGGATATTGAGTGAAAGTGATGGTATCGAGCAGTCGTGTGGGGCGGAGACAAGGCCTTAGGTAGGCCACCGCCTCTTCCTCGACGAGGTCGGCCCATTGCTGGCCGCTATGCACTCTTCTCCTTAGGTAAGCTTTTGTTGTAGTCCATTTTTGGAATTTTTGCAATACATTTTTTTAGTTATTATATGAAGTATTTAATTTTGTTGCAACTTGTTTTCTAATTTTTTTTTGCAGTCCATTTGGTCAGATATCACCTCTTCGTTTGTGCTCATCCAAAATGTTGCAACAAGTCAAATTTGTGTTTGTATTTTGTGTTTATTGTACACGAGGTGATTGTTTGTTGCAAACCAAGTAGCTTATTGTTGAGTTTCACGAATTTTTGTTTCATCGGACGAACGGTTGAGATCAGTAGTCCTCTTAAGTGAGATTCGACGGTGATCGAAGCGTACGATAGGAGTGCTTCTACCGTACACTCGGGCGCTAGTCTCTCCCTAATCAGCGTCGTGATATCTTGCATATATTGCATGCTTCCAAAAAATCGTGATCCTAATTCACCTACGAACAAGAAAACATGTCAGCGCTCTCAAAAATAGAACACAATTCAGCCAGTATATGTACGATTTTGGAACACGGTTCAGAGCACATAGCAATGGTATGATTTAAAATGACAGCCAAATCCAAAATATCTTAATCTGCTAAGCAGCAAGAGGAAGCAGAGACAGGAGGAGACTAGCTAGTGATGGTTCAAATTGCCTATCATTCATTAATTGTTCTTAAGAAAACACAACTAAGTCGACAATAATCTTTGCCGTGTCATTGAATCTAGCTAGTGGGCTCAAATCGAGGTGCCAAGAAAAGCATGCACCTCGGAGGAACGAAGAGCACAAGACAGATATATAGCCATGCGTAGATCGGTAGGGAGTATTGAGTTGCATGCACCAGCCAGTTCAGTTTTGGGGTGAATTGGCTGGTGCATGCAACTCAATATGGTATCAGAGTCAAGAGGTCTCAAGTTTAAGATCCGGTTGACGCAATTAAAAAAAATAATTGCAGTCCACTTTTATTCTACGTTCTAGGCCTAAGGGACCCTACACGTGAGGGGAGTGTTGAAGTATAAGTGAATTGCCCATCTTTCCTTATAAGCTTAAGCTTTTAGATGAACTGGTTGATGCATGCAACTCAATAGAGAGGATATATATAATGGAACCAGGATTGGCTGAGAGAGGCAAGATAGACTAGAGGAACAGCTAGCATAAGAAACCACCATAATGGTGCAGCCATCGTACAACCATATCAACAAATCATGTCACTTATTAAAGCCGAAAAACACGAGAAATCATATAAAACTAGCTACTATCAATGTTCTATCATGTTTGTTAGTGAAAAGGGCACTTGATCCATCAAAAAATGTTTGAAGTGTCTGTCTCCTTTGTAGGATGGCAGTTTTACCTGTGGGTACCCGACACGATAAGAGTAGATATGGGTAGCACTTTAAACTTATGGATTTTCAAGATGACGTGGGTGTTGATTTTGTTGGGAAACCCTAATGGCCCATGAAGGCCCATGCTGATCCCTTAAGCCTAAATCCTAGGAGAGCGCTACAAAAGGAGGAGGGGGTCCCCCTATGTACCAGAAATCATTAGCAATAAATAATTTCCGCTGTTGCTCTCCCTAAACACGTGTCTCTCTCTCTTTCTGTTCTCCAATTCAGATCTGTTTGGGAACCCCGGACTATTCGATAGCGAGGTTCCTTAACACGTTATCAGCACGAATTGCTCTACGGAGATCAGAATTGAAAAGAAATCGTGTAGCGCCCAAATGGAAGAGATATGCATTGTTGATAGTGGCACAACAAATACCATCTTAAGAGAGTCTAAGTATTTCCAATGATCAAGAAGAACATAAAGATTACTACGATCGCAGGAAGCGACTCATATGTAATCGGCTCAGGAAGAGCCACTATTATATTGCCTATGGGTACAACTTTGGTAATTGAAGAAGCCCTTTTGTACCCTGAATCAACACGCACTCTCTTAAGCTTTAAAGACATCCGCGCCAATGGTTTTCACGTAGAAACCAATGAAGAAAATGGCAAAGAATACTTGTGCATTGTGAAGCACGCGGTATGTGGAAAAATGGTATTAGAAAAATGTCCCTCATATGAATCTAGGTTGTACTACACGAATATTCATGCACCCGAAGTGTATACTTCCTTGAAGACTGTTTTTAGAAGCTCTGAGTTATTTTCTTTATGGCATGGTAGATTAGGTCATCCTGGTCTTAGAATGATGAGGAATATAGTGAACAACTCACAGGGTCATGGCATTAATGTTAAAAATTTTGAATCATGAAGATTTTGTGTGCCTGCATGTGCCTCCGGAAATTAATAACTAGACCTCTGTCATGAAAGTGCAAAGTGAAATCCTGCATTCTGGAACGCATCCGGGGATATTTGCGGTCCGATTCAGCCCCCGTAGCCGCCGATACTTTATGGTGCTCATCGATACTTCCTCGAAATGGTCGCATGTATGCTTGTTGTCAACAAGAAACCATGCTTTTGCAAAGCTGATCTCGCAGATCATAAGAATTAAGAATGCTTTCCCTGATCATCGCGTGAAGTCCATTAGAATGGACAATGCCGAGAATTTACTTCAAAGGCATTTGATGATTATTGCACAACAACAGGGATAGCAGGTTGAGCACTCCGTACCGCACGTCTATACGCAGAATGGACTAGCAGAAGCACTAATAAAGAGGATTAAGTTCATTGCCGCACCGCTTTGCGAGTTGTAACCCGCCCAACACTTGTTGGGGACACGCGATCTGCACGCAGCAGCTCTTATCAATTTTAGACCGTCGGCCTACAACATCCATTCTCCTATGCAATTTGTGCACGGATCATCCCAAGATCTCCCATCTTAGAAAATTTGGGTGTATGGTATATGTACCTATACCACCCCTCGTGATCGCAATGGGCCCTCTCCGCAAGTCCGGGATATACGTTGGTTATGAGAGTGCATCCATAATCAAGTATTTGGAACCCATGATCGAGACTTGCATACACCCGATTCATTGATTGCATCTTTGACGAGGATCGCTTTCCGTCATTAGGGGAGGAAATCAACCTTTGATGAAAAATGCCGGAAATCATATGGCATTCCACCGATCCCGCACATGACCCCGCGACTAATGAAGCAAATCAAGAAGTCGAGAAGATAATTGATTTGCGAATTTAGCAAATGAACTGCTGATCATTTTTATGATCCAAGGGCGTGGTTAAGTCGCATGTACCCACAAGGAATGCACCGAGAGGGTGGAAATACCAAAGAAAATAGAAGGTATCCTCAACCTGCTCGAGGCCTCAAAGAAAAGAACAGAAACCCGCTCCTCAAACCCAAAGTACCCGAGACGTCCGGAGAAAATCAAGCGAGAGGACTTACCACAACCAATCACGAAAATGCCCCAAGGAAAGAAGGGGCCAGCTTGAGACTGCACCGGAAAGAAGCCAACAGAAAGGCAATTCCTGACTTGAATCTTCCATCGCAGAAGCCACGGAAATAATGTGTGCGCACACATAGGCGATGAAAAGCTAAAGGAACTTGCTCTGCGATAGGGAAAAGTAGTGAAGAGCAAGTAGAAGTGCATGAAGCACCCCATGAAGAAATGGCCATAAACTTTGTAATAACAGAGAATCCTCGAATAGAGCAACACCAACATTGATGCATACTTTGCAAAGAAGATTGCCTCGATCATTGATCATGATCCACGAGCTGCATCTCGCAGAGTGCAAGAAAAGGTTAGATTGGGAAGAATGGAAAAGGCAATCATCTGCAGAGTTAGTCTCTCCAACAAGAGAGAGTGTTTGGGCAGATGCCGCACACCTCCCCATATAAACCCCGTAGGTCACAAATGGGTCTTTGTTCGGAAGAGGAATGAAAACAACGGTTGTAAGGTACAAAGCAAGGCTTGTAGCTCAAGGTTTCACTCAACGTCCGGAGTTGATTATGAAGAAACCTATTCTCCGGTCATGGGAGGAATTACCTTTAGATATTTGATCTCAATGGCGGTCAACTTGAAGTTGAGAATGAAGCTAATGGATGTTGTCACAGATATTTGTATGGAAACTTGGATTCGGAGATATACATGAAAGTACCTAAGGAATCCTATCCCGAACCAAGACGGAGCAAATAGAAACCTGTATAGTGTGAAATTGGAGAAATCACCGTATGGGTCAAGCGATCAGAAGGATGTGGTACAATCGCTTGAGTGACTTTCTCTGCAAGAAAGGCTACACAAACAGCGAAGATTGTCCATGTGTGTTTATACAGCGATCCCCGAATGCATGTGTGTTTATCGGCTAGCTCACGCGCTCGTGCGGATCGGTGACCCGACTGGTCACGAGGTCCTCCTCGAGCGGTAATCCTCTCGACCCGAGTGCTATGGCCTACGCCCCAGCGGCTATGGTTCTGGCACTTCGCGGAAGAAGGAAATGCCCAAGTGGAGCGATCTTTTGTCGGTCGGGAACACTCCTATCCCTCACAAGTGCGCATAACTGCTGAGTAACCAAGATTCCTATCCTCTTAGCCCCTCTCGAAGCAACCCGACCTACGCATAAGTGACCCTTGCGGTCCTTAAGGCTATGGCCGGTCAAACGTTCACCAAAAACACAAAAGGGGCAAGAGGCGTACTGGAACTTGTTAACCTTAAAGATTGTTTACGAGCATAATAGTCTTTACAATTAAAAAGGAGGATAAATCTAACTGCTTTGTTCTTCCTCGAGGGCGACCTGCGGCGAGATGTGGCTGGCAATCTCCCGAGCGTGCGGCTCGACCAAGAGCTCGAACCTGTCGATCTCTCCGTCGGTCCGGTTCCCGGCGACGCCGCTGCTCACCACCGCGAGGTCAATTCCATCGTAGTGCGAGATGGTGTTGACCAGCGCCGAGGAAGCTCCAAGCGCCGCGCCAGCAATCACCGCCCTCTCGACGCGCTCCGGCACTCGGGCTAGCGAGGGCGCCAGAGCGCTCGGGCCCGCCGCTGCTCCAAGGACCCGGGCGCAGACGTCCTGGCCGGCCTTGCGAAGGGCCTCCGGCTTCGTAGCGGCTCGGCCCGACCATCTTCGGCAACCTTCAGCGCCGCCAGAGCCGCGTCCCGCGCCGTGACCGCCTTGTCACGGGCCTGCTGGGCGTCCTTCCGCTCCTCAACGGCGAGGCCCAAGTTCTTCTGCACCTCTGTAGATGGCAACGGCGCCAGATGATCGCGACTTACGAAAAGTGCCCACAGAATCAAATAAGAAGTTGAGACCCTTACCGGCCGCAGAGTTCGCCAGGTTGCCGACTTCTTGCCTGACCGCCTCGTAGGAGGTCAGGTCCTTCCGAGCGGCCTCCCGCTCGGAGCGGACTCGGTCGGCGTCCTTCCGAGCCTGGTCTCGCTCGGTCCGCAGACGGGTTGCATGTGCTTGCGCTGCCCCCTCTGCGGTGGCGGCGGCGTCCCTAGCGCTGGTGGCCTCTGCTAGGGAGGACTCGAGCTCCGCCACCTCCGTTCTCAGGGACTGGGCCCCCAGGCGCTCATCGAAGAGAGCCTTAGTGGCCCCCTCCAACTCCTGGCAGACCTTCGTCGCCTCCGACCGCCTCACGCTCAGCGCCTCTTGAGCTAAGCGCAACTCAAGGCGCAGCCGGTCGCACTCTTCCACGGCAGCCGCCCGCTGGCTGTCCGAGCGCCGTAGAAGTTCAGCTTTGCCCTCCGAGCAAGCCCGCAGATGCTGCAAGATGCGAACTATCCGTTAGTCTCACGGCGCGTGCGTCAGAATTTTACAAGTTGGGTTCTTTCGTCAACTTACCAAGCTGATCGGCCGGACTCCCCCGGCCATCGCGTCCAACGCTCGGCTGGAAGATTCTAGACAAAGAGTCAGACCCTTTCGGACCTGCTCCATCTCGCCTTGGCGTCCCGGCGCGCTTTGTCAAGAGCGACCCACTTGCTCTCTTCCGTTCCGCCCACCGACCCCGACTCAGGGGCCACTCCCGGCAGCGGGCCCCTGGTCGTCTGCTCGGGCGGGGCGCTACCCGTCCAGAGCACCATCGGCAACGATGGTGGAACTGGTCCCCCGGGGGTCCCCTCGGCGACCTGCGCCTGCGGGACCTCGGTCGGCACCTCCCGGGGCGGGGTCGCACCTCGGCACCAAGACCGTCTCTGCCGCCGCGCGATCGCGCGGCGGCCGCCGTCTCTTCCTCCGTGAGGATGACCACGTCAGACGGCGGTGTCCCCAATCGAGGCGTCGAGCTCCTCGCCAGCCTCGGCCTCGAGGGCGACGCCCGGACCGCCGCCGGTCAGCGGGTCAGAAGGGAACCCACAGTATGCGTGACCGGGGGTGCTTCCGCTGCTGTCGGTGGAGGTTGCACCCACGGCAGTGGCCTCCGACACGTCCTCACCACGCGCGGCCCTCGCCGCGCGCTCCTTCTCCTTCTTCTTCCTCCTCTCCTCCTTCCGCTTCTTGCGGGAGGAGTCGAGCTCTATGACCTTCGCTCATGCTCTTGCCTCGCCTCCTTATCTCCCGGAGCGGCGCCGGAGGACATGCCAAGAGCCCTAGAAGATAAAAACACCGGTCGGACCAGCGTTAAAAGCAAATAAAGAGGCGGGAAGAAGTCCGCCGACTTACGATTTGGAGGGTGGGCGGCCGAGAATGGCTCCGGGTGGCCGCCCACCGCCTCATAGCGCTTCCTCCCATGACGGCGGCCACCCGGGCTTCGACCTCCGTCGCGGCCAGCTCGGGCTCCGCCATCCTCATCCGGTCGGATGCCCCCTCGTACTGGAACAGGGGGCGGGGTCTGTGCGCAAGAGGTTGCACGCGCATCCTCATGAAGGCACGCACGACCACATTCCCGGTGAGCCCTTGCCTCCTTAGGGCCCTGACCTGCTCTACGATCAGGGCCACCTTTTTCTTCTCTCGCTTCGACGCCCGCCCTCTCCTCTCCCGCCACGGGAAGTTTGCCGGTGAAGGGCGGGGCGCTGTCTCCGACGTTCTGAGCATAGAACCACTCAGAGCGCCATCCCTTGTTGGACGATGGCAGCTTGACCTCGAGATACTCCGTGCTCGGCGGACCGGCCGGAGGGCCAGCCACCAATGGCGCCGCGGCCCGGCGGTCGGCTTGTCCTTCGAGCCTCGCTTGGAAGAAATGCCTCCACAAATACCAATGCGGCTCGATTCCCAGAAAGCCTCGCAAGCGTGATGAATATGGTGATGTGGAGGACCCCGTTGGGGTTAAGATGGTGCGCCTCCGCCTTGTAGTGGAAGAGCAGCCCCCGGACGAACGGGTGCAGCGGCAAGCCGAAGCCGCGCTCGAAGAACGAGGCTAGCACCATGACCTCGTCGTCCCCCGGCGAGGGGGCAGCAGCTCCGTCGGCACCCTCCAACCGGAGAGATCTTGCGCAGGAAGGAAGCCCTTCTTCACCAAGCGGCCTTGGCCGGCTGAGGCGAGCACTCCGGCCACGACATCCTTGCAAAAGAGGCGACGGAAAGGCGAGGAGAAGAGAAGGCTGAGTTTTCTTTTTCCTTGGCTCTTTGTTGTTCCTTTTTGTCTTAGGGACGGGAGGCGAGGAAGGCAAGCAAGCGTAACTACTCAAAGCGCCCCAGCAACGTATATATAGAAGACGTGCAGGCGCCGACCGAACAGGCACCCCCTCGAGCGAAGCGTCGTGTCCACTCACGCCAGCCTGGTAACTCCCGGTTTTCAATTCCACTCAGCATTTAATCCTGACGAAACGGCAGAGCCATAAAGACGCCGCCCCCGGGCAGTGCGTCCTGTAACCTCTCGGTCTCCGCCTTGAGGCCAGGACGGTTGCTCTGGGGCGCGTGCGAGAGGCCCACTAGGCCGCTGCAGCCCCGAAACGGCAAAGACTTTGTGGCTTGCGCCGGGGGCCCGGCTAAAAGCTGTGGGTTCAAAAGGCCAACCCCACCAGATGGGCATAAGGCCGCCCCAGCAAAACTTGAGCGAGGGGCAAGTATGAGGTGAGCCCCACGGTGGGCCCTCGGTTAGGTCGGTGACGACCTAATCACCTCTACTCACGCCCGAGACCATACTTCACACTCTCCCGGAGCTCATCGATGAGCGACAGCCACTATGCCACGGGTCGGCGGACGACCCAGGCCCATCTGGATTGAGTAGAGAAAGGTTTCTTATGGGTCGCCCACGCAGGGGCGGGACACCCTACTGCGGACCGTCGCTCGAAGGGTCCCCTTGGCGGGACCTCCCGAGACCCACTCGGACTACATTATAAGCTCCACGAGCACGGCGTTCAAACCAACGCGGGTAAACGCACGTCGCTCACCCCCTCCAGGTCCCACACCTGCGGATGGGGTATACGTGTGGGATAGACGGCGACCACTCCTCTCGCAGCTACCCTCGCCAGACGAGGACTCGGGATGGATGCCCCACGTCCAACTACGACGTAAAACGAGCCCACGTCCAGCTACGACGTAAAACGAGCCCACGTCCAGCTACGACGTTAAACGGGCTCTCGGACACCCGAACCCCGCGCGAGGGCATCGCGGTCATCCCTGCCGACCAAGGCACACTCGAACACCCGAACCCCGCGCAGGGGCATCGCGGTCGTCCCTGCCGACCAAGGCACGCTCGGACACCCGAACCCCACGTAGGGGCATCTCGGTCGTCCCTGCCGACCAAGCCACGGCACTCGGACACCCGAACCCCGCGCAGGGGCATCGCGGTCGTCCCTGCCGACCAAGGCACGGCACTCGGACACCCGAACCTCGCGCAGGGGCATCGCGGTTGTCCCTACCGACCAAGGCACGGCACTCGACACCGAACCTCGCAGCGGGGCATCGCGGTCGTCCCTGTCGACCAAGACACAGCACTCGGACACCTGAACCCCGCGCAGGGGCATCGCGGTCGTCCCTGCCGACCAAGGCACGACACTCGGACACCCGAACCCCGCGTAGGGGCATCGCGGTCGTCCCTGCCGACCAAGGCATCCCTGTCGACCAAGGCACGGTCTAGCTACGACAATTAAACGAGCAACTCGGACAACTCAAACGAAGCAAACTCATCACGAAGACATTCATAAAGAAAAAGGAGATTTCATTATAGGCCAACAGGCTCAAACTTTACACAACTTTACAATATAGTACCCAACAGACACAAGAATAGCTACGCTACACTACGGCAGGACTTTATCCGCGCCAAGACCTCTTAAACATCCGTGCGGCATCGGTGGCACCGACGGCATGCTGGTAGGCCCTTGCCTGGTCGATGGGACAACCGCCGCAGCTGCGGAACCGTAAGCCGACGCGCTTCCTGCCGTTCAGCGACATCGACGCAGCCGCACCAACTACAGTCGGCGCCCTCGCGCCATCGCCTCTAGAAGGGCCCCCCTTGCTACCTCGAGCCTCGGGACGACCTCGAGCAGCGCATCGACGGCAGCAGCATCACGGGCTACAGCTTCTTCCTCCCGGAGTTCGGCCATCGCCTGGTCGTACTCAGCCCAAAGCTCGGCCAAAGGATCTTCTTCTTCTACCGCGACATCATCACCAAAGCCGAAGACTAGAAGGTGCCCCGAAGCCATTTCAAGGAGCAAAAGAAAGGATTCTCGTCTAAAGGTCTATCGCTCAAGCAAGCCGTAGCGTCCTTATATACCCAGACGGAGGGAGATTAAACGTCTCCAGAATAAACGCAAGCGTCGGAAAACGAAGCGCCCTTCACGTAACCCGGCGATCCGAGGCGACGGCGGGAGGCGCGCGCCAACGCGTCTGGCGTACTGAGGTGATTCAAAGCCCGGCGGTTGAATGCCCTGTGCAAAATTCGGGGCAGCCGTCGGATGCGTCGGGGTACACCTGGCAGAAATCGTTTGACCTAATCAGTCGGACCGACCACTCGGGCCCAGTCACCATTCTCATCCAAGCTCAACCCCCAACCGAATCTGCCGAAATCGCTCGGGGGTTCGGGGGCTACTGACGAATACTTATAACAGGGGTACCCCAACGGCCCGAAGTGACGAGCCGACGGCCTCAAGCACAGCTCAAGCCCAACAGGCCGCTCCCAGCCCACTACCGACCGAAGCACCTGCAAGGCCACGCGAGACATCCCTTCCCGACCGATCGAGGGAAGCGTCTCCGACCAAGCTGAGCTCCCGACCCCCGCAGCGGGTCGGGATCCCCCGACTCCGATCGTGCCAAGACAACCCCTGCCAAGGGCCGCGTGTCAAAGCCTCTACCAGCCAACAGCCACGTACCCCACGAACGGGGTCAATCGAAGTGACTATACAAGGGCAGGTGGCTCCTTCCCAAGAAGGTTTAATGACTGACCGAAGTCATGCTCCCAGTCTCATCAGCCGGTCACATACAGTACTAAGACACGCTCTCTCCCGAGGCAACACCCACGTCATGCGCAGCAACGTCAACACTCGTAAGGTTCGCAGAGGGTAGGTACGCCGTTTCCCGGGGAAATACCTAACCGCCCTGGCCAACTAGGCTACCGACCCAACATGGGCAAGACGGGTGGTGATCAGTCAGCAGAACGAAGGACCGAAGCCCCTAGTGTAGGTCATCTCGTCCTCTCCTAATTCTCGATGTAACCTGCCCCTTCCTTTCGTATAAAAGGAGGCAGGAACCCCCGTAGGAGGGGCGATCGAACCCATCTCGCTAAGCCATTAGCACCCTCGTTTGTAAACTTTGTGCAGTCATCTGTACTAAAGGGAATACAACGCCACCACACGAACTGGAGTAGGGACCTTCGGCCCGAACCAGTATACATCTTGGACTTCTGAGTCTAACCATTCAGGGAGTGGAACGCGCGGCCCCTTAGACTTACAAATTTACTTGCCGGTGCTCGAAACGCCGACAACCACCGAGTCCAACTGGACGGAAGGCTGCAAAAGGTCGCAGACGAAGATACCAGGTGGGACTGGCCCTCTGCTGGAGGCAAGATTGGCTAGGTAATCGGCCTCACCGTTGTAGCGTCTGTAGCTATGGTGGAGCTCGAAACCCTTGAACCGCTCCTCGAGCTTGCGCACTTCCGGCGATCTGACGCACCATGCGGCGCCTCGGGGCTCAAGCCTTCATGACTGATCAACGACAAGCTTGGAGTCCCGTGGACGTAGTCGACGAGCGCCGAGGTCGGCGGCGATCCGAGACCGCTGACGAGCCTCGTGCTCGGCGACGTTGTTGGTCGCGTCGAAGAGCAACTCGATGGCGATTGAAGTCCGTTCTCGAGCGGGAAGCGATGATTTACTCCGCGCCGCGCCGTTCTTGGTGTAGGACCCATCGAAGCACATTGTCCAGTACTCGGGGTTTTCAATCACCGGTGGTGCCTGGGCTTCGGTCCACTCGGCGACGAAGTCGGCCAGGGCCTGCGACTTGATCGCCATCCGAGGGACGTACAATATGTCGTGACCACTAAGCTCGAGCGCCCACTTGGCTATCCTTCCTGAGGCGTCGCGGTTGTGGATGATCTCGCGGAGTGGCGATGTGGTCACCACGGTGATGGGGTGCTGGTCGAAGTAATGGACCAATTTCCTTTTCGCGATGAGCACCGCGTAGAGCAGCTTCTACACCTGCGGGTACCGAGCCTTGGACTCGGAAAGCACCTCGCTGATGAAGTAGACTGGCCGTTGTACCTTGAGTTCACGGCCTTCTTCCTTCGTTCACCACAAGGGCCGCGACTGACGACTTGGGCAGTGGCGGCGATGTAGAGGAGCAGCGGTTCGCCTGGTGCCGGAGCCACCAGGATCGGAGGTGAGGACAAGAAGACCTTCAGGCGGGTGAGGGCTTCCTGAGCCTCCTGGGTCCAGCTGAAGCGGTCGGATTTCTTAAGCGGCCAGAGCGGGCATTCGCCGCCAAGGCGGGACACGAAACGGCTCAAGGCTGCAAGGCATCCAGTTAGCCTCTGGACCCCTTTGAGGTTGCCAACCGGGCCCATCCTTGCGATTGCTGAGATCTTCTCATGATTGGCCTCGATGCCGCGCTCGGAGACGATGAAGCCGAGGAGCTTCCCCTTGGGGATCCCGAAGACGCACTTCTCGGGGTTGAGCTTTATGCGGAACCGCCGGAGATTCGCGAAAGTCTCTCCCAGGTCGGTGATAAGGTCGTCGGCATTCTTGGTCTTCACGACGATGTCGTCGACGTACGCCTCAACGTTGCGGCCGATCTGGTCGTTGAAACACGTTTGTATACATCGCTGGTATGTAGCGCCCGCGTTTTTAGGCCGAACGGCATTGTAACGTAGCAGAACGAGCCAAACGGAGTGATGAAGGAAGTCGCGAGCTGGTCGGACTCCTTCAGCGCTATCTGGTGGTAACCCGAGTAGGCATCCAGAAAGGAAAGAGACTCGCACCCCGCGGTGGAGTCGATGATCGTCGATCTTGGGGCAAGGGAACGGTCCTTGGGACACGCTTTGTTGAGACTCGTATAGTCAATACACATTCTCCATTGCCCATTCTTCTTTTTTACAAGTACAGGGTTGGCTAGCCACTCAGGGTGGCGCACCTCTTTTACAAACCCTGCAGCCAAAAGCTTGGCGATCTCCTCCCCTATGATCCCGCGCCTCTCCTCGTCGAAGCGACGCAGGCGTTGGGCGACCGACTTTGAGCCTGGTCGGATGCTCAAGGAGTGCTCGGCGACTTCCCTTGGGATTCCTGGCATGTCGGAGGACCTCCATGCGAAAACGTCTTTGTTGGCGCGGAGGAAGTCGACGAGCGCGCTTTCCTATTTGGCGGGGAGCGTGGCTCCGACCCGCACGGTTTTGGCCAGATCGCTGGGATCGACCGCAAACTTCTTCGTGTCCTCGGCGGACTTGAAGGATCCTGCCTCCGACTTGCTAGATTCGGGGGCGGACTCGGAGGCCTCCCTCCGGAGGTTGGCGAACTCGGCGGACGCGATGACCGCCGAGGCTAGCTCACAACTGCTCCTCACGGTTGTAAGCAAGCTGGAAAGATGAGGCCACAGTGATAACTCCTCGCGGCTCGGGCATCTTCAGCTTGAGATAGGCGTAGCTGGGGACCGCCATGAACTTGGCGTAGCATGGCCTCCCCAGGATAGCGTGGTAGGAGCCGGGGAAATCCACGACCTCAAAAGTGAGGGTCTCGGTGCGGAAATTTCCCGATCCTCCAAAGGTCGGTCCTCCAAAGGTGACGGGCAGGTCGATCTGCCCGAACGGGTGGGCCTGCTGGCCAGGGATGACGCCGTGGAAAGGCGCCTTGCTCGGTCGGAGACTCGAGCGAGGGATCCCCATGGCGTCGAGCGTCTCAACATAGAGGATGTTGAGGCCGCTGCCGCCATCCATGAGCACCTTGGTGAGGCGCTTCTTCCCCACGATGGGGTCGACTACCAGCGGGTATCTTCCCGGCTGTGGGATGTGGTCGGGGTGATCAGTCCGATCGAAGGTGATCGGAGACTCTGACCACCGAAGGTATTGAGGGGCGGCTGGTGAGGCGGTGTGGACCTCACGGTAGGCGAGCTTGAGCCGACGCTTGTCGGCGTAGCACGCCGGTCCGCCAAAGATCATGAGGCAGCCGTCGGGTTCGGGGAACTCGTCGTCCGCCTTTTTCTCCACGGCCCGTGGGGCCGTGGCCGGCTTCTTTCCTTTGCCTCGCGGCGCCGTGGGGGCGCCGGAGAGGAAGCGCCTCAGGACCTCGCAGTCCCGGTACTTGTGTTTGACGGGGAACCCGTGGTTTGAGCACGGCCGTCCATCAATTTTTCGGTGGTCGGGTGCAGCGGTCGGTCGCGACTCGCCGCTTAAGCGTATGGTCGGCAACCGCGACCACTTGGGCCTCGCGGACCTGCTTTCCATGCCGCTTCCGTTTGTCGGAGCGGTCGGAAGGGACCGGCTCGGCGCCGGCTCTTCTTGGCTTCAAGATGGCCCCCATAGCCTCCTCGCCGGAGGCGTGGTTGGTGGCGATATCCAGAAGCTCCTTGGTGGTCCTGGGCTTGACACAGCCCAGTTTGTGCACCAAGGCCTTGCAGGAGGTGCCATAGATGAACGCCCCCACGACATCGGCGTCGGAGATGTCGGGGAGCTCGTTGCATTGGCGGGAGAATCACCGGATGTAGTCCCGGAGAGTTTCCCCTGGCTGCTGCTTGCAGCCCTTCAGGTCCCAGGAGTTACCAGGGCACTTGTAGGTGCCCTGGAAGTTGCCGACGAAGAGGTCTTCAAGTCGGCCGCCTCTGATGGTTTTCGCGGGCAAGTACTCGAGCCAGGCTCGAGCCGAGTCCGCAAGGTAGATGGGGAGGTATTGGATAATGAAAAGATCATCCGTTGCTCCCCCCGCCCGGCATGCGAGCCGGTAGTCTTCAAGCCATACGCCGGGGTTTGTGGCCCCGGTGTATTTGGCAATGTTGGTCGGTGCCCTGAATCTGGCAGGGAAATCCGCATGGCGAATCCCCTGGCAGAAGGCCCGTGGTCCTGGACCATCGGGGCTCGGGCTACGGTTGTAGTGGCGTCCGCTGTCCGCGATACGCGAGTGGGCGGCCTCATCCGCCGCCTTTCTCCGCGCCTCGAGGGTGGCGCGAATGTCATAGGCGTCGTCGAGGCGCTGGCGCACCGGGGTGCGCGAGGCCTGGGGTGGTTCGTGGTGCGCCGCTGCCTTTGCCGGACCCAACCGGCCGGCGGCGGCGGGCCAGCGACGGAGGTGGCGCCGAGCGGTAGGAGCCGGAGGCTGCATGTCATTGCCGCAGACGGCCAGACGCTCCACCACCCGGAGGTTACGATGCGTGGATTTGGCCTCCGGGTCAACCGGCTCAGGATGGCCTCGGAGCAGCATCGCAGCCGCAGCCACGTTCTGACTTGCATGGGGAAGAACTGAGGATCGTCAGACTCTTCCTCCAGCTTGTGATGTACCTGGTGAGCGCGCCCGTGCGTGCCGCCAAGCATCTGCGGGGGCTCGGGCTCATCCTGCTCCAGGTTGGCCTGGAGCTGGTCGAGCTCGGCCCTTTGCTCCTCCAGCTCTTCGCGCCGTCGCTGAAGTTCGACGCGGCGAGCTTGAGCGCGTTCAGCACGCTCGCGTTGGTATTCTTCCTCCTACGCCTTAGTGCGCCGGATGGGGCCCCGTAGCCGCGGGGGTTACGGTCAAGTCGACCGCGCCCGCCATGTTGCACTCGCGGGAGTGCCGCCTGCGAGCAGGGTGCTCCGTGTCGGAGCTGGAGTCGTGGCTGGAAGAGTCTTCCAGCAGCTCGTGGACAGAGGCCGGCATGTAGCCGGCCATCGCCACAAGTTGCGAGCCTGCTGGAGGTGACAAGGCCACCCGCCCGGACCCACGGGAGCTATTGGCAGAAGTGGCAGAGTGCTCCTCGGGTTCCGGCTTTGGGGCCTGTAGAGGCGCCCCAAGCCGGAGTTTGGCGAGGTTGCCGGAGATGGCGCCCAGGCTCCCAACAGGCGCCTGGTCTCCGGAGACGGCAGGGATGGGCTCGAGCCCTCCTACCGAGGTGACGGCGAAGTTGAGGGAGCCGAAGCGGATCTGGCTCCCCGTCGCAGTCATGCCGTCATGGGTGAAAGATGCTATCAGGGAGGCAAACGGGAGTCCGGAGACGTTGATGAAGACGCGCAAAGGCCCCTACCTGGCGCGCCAACTGTCGGCGTTTCGAGCACCGGCAAGTAAATTTGTAAGTCTAAGGGGCCGCGCGTTCCCTCTCCCTGAATGGTTAGACTCGGAAGCCCAAGATGTATACTGGTTCGGGCCGAAAGTCCCTACTCTAGTTCGTGTGGTGGTGTTGTATTGCCTTCGGTGCAGGTGACTGCACAAAGTTTACAAGCGAGAGTTTTTTGGACCCTAGCGCAAGAGTGCTAATGGCTTAATGAGAAGAGTCCCCCCTTCCCCGGGGTTCCTGCCTCCCTTTATACAGTAGGAAGGGGCAGGTTACATCGAGAATTGGGGAAGGGCGAGGTGACCTATGCTAAGAGCTTCGGTCCTTCGTTCTGTCGACTGGTCACCGCTCGTCTTGCCCACGCTGGGTCGGTAGTCTCGTTGGTCAGGGCGGTTAGGTATTTCACCGGGAAACGGCGTACTTGCCTTCTGTGGGCCTGACGAGTGTTGACGTTGCTGTGCATGACGTGGGTGCTGCCTCGGGAGGGAGCGTGTCTTCGTACTGTACGTGACCGGTTGATGGGACTGGAAGCATGACTTCGGCAGCCATTAAACCATCTTGGGAAGGGCCACCGCTCTCGTCTGATCCGCCGATTGACCCGTCCGTGGGGCACGTGGCTGTCGGCTGGTGGAGGCTTCGACACGCGGCCCTTGGCGGAGGTTGCCTCGGCTTGATCGGAGTCGGGGGATCCCGACCCGCTGCGGAGGTCGGGAGCCCTGCTTGGTCGGAGTCGGGGGATCCCGTCCCGCTGCGGAGGTCGGGAGCCCTTCTTGGTCGGGGATGCCTCCCCCGATCGGTCGGGAATGGGCGTCCTGTGTGGCCTCGCAGGTACTTTGGTCGGTAGTACTTTGATCGGTAGCGGGCCTGGAGCGGCCTGTTGGGCTCGAGCTTTGCTTGAGGCAGCCTGCTCGTCACTCCGGGCCGTTGGGGTACCCCTGTTATAAGTATTCGTCAGCTGTCGCCCCTACCTCATTCCTCTCCTCCATTAGACCACCACCGTGTCAACTGCCGCATCCCCGCGCCAGATCTACCGTCGCCCCCACCTTGTTTCCCTTCTCTACCTAGCCCCCACCTCTCGTTCTGTTCCACCACCACGTCACACTACTACAGAAAAAGTCATCACAGACGATTTTATGAACCGTCTGTAAACATGTATCATTGATGACAACGGTGTATCACAGACGATTCTTAAACCGTCTGTGAAACTCACATTATAGACGGTTCCTTACTAGTACCGTCTGTGGTATGTTATATATCATAGACGGTTGCTTATACGATATCGTCTGTGATATTGTTTTTTACCGCTGAATATTTTTCTATTTATTGGCTAGCCTCAGGAAATGCTAGCCATGTCCTCTGATACAAGCAAATTACACAGAGTATATCACAAGCAGATTACAGATATTATATCGCAAGCAGATTACACACATCAGAAGCTGATTATATCACAGATTACACAACCATTACAAAAATCAACTCAAATATTATATTAACCAATAGATCAGAAGCTGATTATATCACAGATTACACAACCATTTTAGAAATTAACTCAAATATTATATTAACCAATGGAATGCGCAATTGTAATTCACAAATTCACACAAGTTTCATAAAATAACCAATAAAATTTCTTGTCCCCCCATGTTAGATTGTAACAACCCTCATTTTTGCATAAAAAGCGAAAATAAGAATCTATGTACATACAGTACTAGTCCCATGATCAGTGGCTAGTATGCACATTTACAACAATTACAATCACAACTATACACAATATTATGAAAGCGGAAGCTATTTATACAATATATTTTTACAATTCGGAGTAGATTGCAACAGAAAGAAACAAAGTCTTGTAGTGTGCCCATCCAACTCTTAGGAAACTGACAAGGCATAAACCCTAAAACTAGTTAATAATATTCCTGCAACCTGCGTCAAGGAACGTGTCGTCTGGGGGATCGCTATCTTCACCTAAACCAACAAAAAGGCACGGGTGAGTACTTTCGTACTCGGCAAGACTTAAGGTGGTATTTGCAAAATACAGTTAATGCAGGCTTATGTAAAAGGAGACTTCTACGGTTAATTTGCATTAAGCGAGATTTAATTTGGAAATCAAGTAGTAATTTATAAAAGGAATTTGTAAATGCAAGATTGACTGATATAAAAATAACAAGTGTGTAAAGCATAAGTAACAATTCACAGTCCTCCACGACGTGAGTTCCGAATCGTTCATTGCCATCACATGGCATATATCCAGTTCTTGCCAACACATGACACAACAGCTGATACCAATACTTGCCAACACATGGTATAGTATTGAATCATCTGCAAGGTAAGCTTTCCAAAACATACCTTTTTGGAAATAATGAAACATCTAACTAGTGTCAGTTCACCAAGTCTCTCATAACCATAGGCACGGTTTTTCCAAAAGATTTTTGCTCTCCAAAGGTGTATAGCTTTACCCACAAGAAATGATCAACCTCTTTTGCCAGGCCAATAACACACTTCCTTTTATGTGTCGACAAGGAGATCATAACATAACCATTACATTACTTAGACATGACTTTGCACCAGCTCGGTGACGACAACCCTTACTATGGAGGCAGAAACACACACCCAATACATGATGTCGGGACCAAAATATGCAAATCCGGACCCTCTGTGTATTCCGCATTAGTTCAGGATTACGCTAGTGCACACAGGCTCAACATAGATGGATATCACAATCATACCCAACAATAACATAATAAAGACTTCATCAAGTTAAATGTAACTGTTAAACGGCCTTATGGTCCACCTTATATGAGTACGCCTCGCACGGCTTAGACTGAAAAGTAAATAAACAGCAGCGGAAATAACATAAGCGTAGAAAACCCTTTAATCCGCCACAGGCAACTGACAAGGTTCGCACTCTAGTTATTCGTCTCCTCCTGATACTCCTCAAAAGCATGCAAATCTTCTTCTCCAACTAGTGATGTTTTGTTATAAAGGGGTGAGTACATAAAGCACTAAACAAGTTGTGCACATAATGCAAGTCTAATATACTATATGCATGGCTCATTACAAAGGAAAGGCTGACATGGCTATTTTGCATAACAACATTTATAAAGGAATAACATAAGTATATTGAAATACAATAAAACAAATAATAACAATAATAACTTTCTCATTTTTTTTCTAATATCCAACTCATAACCTTATTCCATGCTTCGACATCCATACCCACATTTGTTTTAATAAAATCTAACCCTTGACTGTAATCACCGAGCAATGCTCAACACTGCGAGCACAGCTATTCGAATAGGTTTTACACTCTGCAGAGGTTTATACAATTTACCCACAAGATACAACCATACACCACAAAGGCAAGTGATTATAACAAATACTTTCCAATGCCTATCTAAACCAGTTACTATCTGTTAAGGTTTCAACACTGGTGGGACTGGTTACCACATCCAGGACCCCCCTCTTGCGCCATGTGAACCTACCCGTGCGAGGACTGGTTACCACAACCCGGGTCTCACACCACCACTAATAGTACCAAAGCTTAGACACAACAAATTAATTAGCTAGGTCTGTCCCATACCAGACTTGTGGTTGTATGAATGACTCAGTTCAAATTCTTGCAAGGTTAAGTCCTTAATTGACCAAGGCAAGACTAACCAAAAATCATCATTATCATAAGCCATCATATACCATTAACAAGCAATGCGACTGCCGAAATGCCACATTGGCCCACCACAAATTCTTGCCACTTGCCTCAGTCTAAATCATTTACCACCCCCATTGTTTTACCATGCACCATGTGCCATCAAGTGTGAAAACACCCAACACAAGTTAATAAACATGTTCCATAATCATTAAGCAAGATTAATCATTTTTACATAAAATGATGACTTGCCGCATGGCTAAGCATACTACTAGCGTTCTAACTACCCACATTGGCATTTATAGCTAGCAACTAGTATGGAACCCTTCTAGGGTGACAAATGAAATACGACGTATGACATGGCAATGTGGATATATCACAATTGGATGAATAACTATACCCAACATAATTGAAACAAGCGATATTTGAATTATCATGCAATACTTTGAAACAATATAATATTTAAAGCATAGGTTCAACATGAACAAAGCACAACTTGCCTTCAAAAAGCTCTGAATCCTGCTCTGGACCTTGATCTTGCACCGGCTCCTCGATCACAAACTCACCGGACAACTCGATGTCTACGCGAAACGAGAGAGAAAGTAATAAATACCAAAACCAGAGAGCAATACCAACTCCAAAAATAAAATATAATTCATCATGAAATAGAGCTTGATTTTATAAATTTTTAGAAACTGGAATCACCTCAATCGGAGCTCGAATGCAAAAGATATAGCTATCTAAAGTTTGAAATAAAAGATAAATCAGAAAATTGAAAAACCCAAATTAACCGAATTAATTTTATACTAAAAAATAGCATTTACGACGTCATGCTGATGTCAGCACCGAATATGATTTTTGGATAATTATTTTTCCTGAAGAAAACCTGGTTATGACGTCAAGCTGACGTCACTAGACACATGGCAGCATCTCAGCGTGACACATGGCTTAACCACAACGTGACAAGTGGACGGTGCATTGTAACGACCCCCATTTTTACAAACTTGCAAAAATGGAAATCTAATGTGCATTTCCGTACTAGTCCCATGATCAGTAGCTAGTACGCACATACACCAATTGGAATCACAACCATACAACAAATAATATTAGCGGAAGCTATTACATAAAAAAACTCTTACAAATCGAGAGATAAAGCAGCATAAGAAGCAAAGTCTTGTAGTGTGCCCATCCAACACCCGCAGGCAACCGACAAGGCATAATCCCTAGAAAGATTCGACGAAGAAAAATCCCGCATCGCACAAGAAAAATCCCGCAACCTGCGATGGAAGAAACCTCGAAGCTTCGACAACTTAACCACCTAAAAACCACATATAAGCAAGGGTGAGTACAATCGTACTCCATAAGACTTGAGCAAAGCCTAATATATATGCGAGCCATTTCAAAGGAGGCTACTACAGTTCATTTGCATAAGCGAAATTGACATTGTAAAACAAGTTATTTGCAAACGGAATTTGTAAAAGCATAATTGGTGATATGAAATAAGTAAAGCATAAGTAATATTCACAACCCATCGTGAATAACGAATAATCCGAAATGGAATCCATCAATGTCGATCCTTTGACATGAAAACAAAAGTCGCTAAACAAGTTCCAAATCAAAACCCAATTTTGGAAATACAAAAGCATTCTAACATTGGAATGACTTCACCAAGTGTCCTTGACCGTGGACACGGCTAATCGATTAGATTTACACTCTGCAGAGGTGTACACTTTACCCACAAGGAATGATCAACCTCTTTTGCGGATCGGTTAACACACTTCCTTTGGTGTGTCGGCAAGGAGATCATCTGAGCCGTTACATTATCTAGATGTGGCTTTGAACCAGCCGGGACGTTGAGCCTCGCCATAGAAACAGAAACACACACCCAAGACGTGGTTCCTTTCACGCAACACCCCACACCACGTTTCTGTTCATGGCAAGGCGTACACCGTTGCATTGGTAAGTAGACCCCCTACAGACAGATCAAACCGGAATGCCTGTGCAGAACTCCCGCCTTCCTTAGATGCAAAGCCACACCTAAACAACTTAATAGGCTAAGACCCGCCCATACAAGCCCTCGTGGTTGTACGAAGTTCTTGGATCTATAGCGTCCCATTGCTCGGTCCTTAATCCGACACGGGCGATACTCCACCCTAACTACGTGCAAATCCCTCTGCACCTCCGGCTATTGCCAATAATCGCCCGCATCAAAACCATAGTTTTATTTTGGGTTTTTAATCAACATACCCATAACCAACAGCTTTATTTCCATCATTTTCCATTTCTTAAGAAACAAGTTTTGATCTGATCATCATTCTCAGTTGTTCTAAAAGCATGGCTAAGCATGGATAAAAGTAATCGTATATACCCAGGGCGACATTAAGTAATTGTCTAAGCTTAATCTATGGTTATCAAGGTTCACATATTGATACTTATCAAGGAAGTTTCATGAGACAAAAGGTATAACTACCAGTACCACAAAATAGCAATTTACAAAAAGTAAACGTATGCATAAAACATTTTAATAAACAATGCAAATTAAATTCTGGGATCAAGATGGTCAAAGGGGGTGCTTGCCTTGCTCATATATCGTTTACGACGAAGACGCGATCGCGAGCAGCGGAGGCAACGGCGGAGGAAGGGCGTCGAATTCTACGTCGATTGATCGGAAAATAGCAAATAATAAACTTCAATAAAGGCGAAAAGAAGACAGACAGAAAATCAAATAAAGATTCATTGCAGAAAACAGGAACACTTAGGGTTGAATTATTTACGACCTCATGATTTAGATACTTACAAATTCATATTCTTAATGGTTTTGAGATAACGAAACAGGGTTTCTTTTATAGATTATCTTCTCTTGATTTACGAATTCAAGAGGCTAAAATTATGAATTCTAATATTTATTACTTCGAATTATAGATGCTAAAATTATTTGGATTAAAAGAGTTGAAACACTAGTTAAGGTTACGCTAATAGCACTTGGCCTTAAGATTTTGCATATGAAGGGTTTTAAATAAGTTATGATTGACAAGCTAGCTAATTAGATTTATTTATAGATTTAAGAAGGTTCTGGTGATACAAATATATTAACTACAAATTTCTTATTACTAGGATCACTTATTCTTGCTATGACAAGGTTTATTAAACATACAACTAAGGGTTATTTGACTATTAAAGTTTTTAAGCAAAACATGATGGAATAAGGTTATTTCTTCGGAACTTAATAGCATATACTTTGAATAACATATCTAAGCTGATTTCATATATTTTTGAGTTTAGACGAGACATTATTTTCATAGATGAAAATGCTTATATGATATTAAAGACTATAACAATTATAACCTTCAAGAGTATTTGACTAGCAAGATTTAATTGAAACAAAGGTTGTAAATGAAATATTTTTCTAGAATATGGTAGACCATATCCTAAATATCATTTCTAAACTGATTTCTATTACATTTGCGTTTAGACGAGAGGTTCTGCGGATTGATGAAAAAGCTTGATAGTTCAATTTATTACTCGATAAGGGTTCAGCTTTTGATATTAGATTGCGACTACACCGCCTAGGATAATCTACTCATTTTTCAGGCATTAATAGGGCATGATATTAGAAGTAATTTAAGGTTGGTTTCGCGACAATTGGCTTTTATCCGCGATGTTTTTCCTATAAACGATCATTAGGGTTTAACATTATTTTGTTTCAACTTAGCACCAACATAAGGTATTTTTGCCTAAACAGCAAGGGTACTATTTTTCAAAGCTATATAATTTGGTTTTATCAAATTCAGAGTTTAGTGGTGATAGTTATAGCTATTTAAATCATACAATTTATTAACACTTTGACTATTAATCATTTACTGTTTTATATAGTAAACTTTAAATATTATTTTATATCCGGAATCTTTGTGCTACTAGGAATATAGCAAAACTGTTTTGATGTTCATTTGACTTCATTTGACTCATGTTTTAAATATTCAACTTTCTATCCATATACATTTACACATTTTATGTTTAAGTTATTTCATCCTTTTTAATTTAATTCAAGGCGAGTTCATTTATTAATTATTTTGGAAAATTAAGGTATTATACTGCCATGATAATGTTTAGAAATCAATTTTTATTTATTCTATATTTCTTTTATTCAAATAATGTATATTGGAATTTCTATTGCATTGAAAGCAATCTTTAATAGAAAGTAATTCAAACAATAATGAAATTTAAATATTTTTATATATTTGAGTTCCTGGTAATATAAGGATTCTAGAAAAATTAGTTTCATAAATTTTCAAGTTTATTTACAGAAATTTTGTATAGAGCATATCTCTACCCTTTTAACTCAAATTTGAATTTCAAAATTTTCCAGAGATGATCTTCAAAATATTTTTCCATATTATGAATCTACGGAATTTTTCATGAATTTAGAAATTGGTTTCACTATTTTTGACCAGATGATTCAAAAGTTATGGACATTTGAAGTGGCTCGGTTTTGAGATTAAAAAAAAGAAATTCGAAAATACGTTTTCTCCGAAAGAAAACGTCTTTATTTTTTTGCCAGCATGATTTGAGCGTGGCCGCACCAGCGACAAGTCGGCCCGCCCGTCAGTGACCGCGCTATGCGACCCGCGACTGACGAGCACGGCCCACCTGTCGGCGAGCGCGCGGTGGAGGGCAACTGGCTCGTGGGCCTTTGGCATAGTGAGGTCATCAAGCTTGGCCCACGTCGCCGTGATCTCCTAACACCTAGAGACTGACCACCGGGGCTCGCTTGTCAGTGAGACAAAGCAGGGCCGACGCTAGGGCATCACGCCGGCGGCGCGCGCGCGGCCCGGCCGGCCAAGGTTACGAGCACCGATGGACTATAGGGAACACTCGGTGGGGTAGTGGCGGTGTTAGTAGCGGAAGTGCACCACCACCGAGAAAGCGCAGCGAGAGGCAAGAGCTCGCCGAAGAAAGCGATGAGCTAATTTTGGCTCGAATGGGTATTAGATTAAGCATCGGCATGCTCTAGAGATCCCATTTTACCTAAAAATTCGCTCGTGAAGGTCTGGATAGGGTCGACCACGAGCGCGGAGTGGGAAGAGACACGGCGGAGAGGAGCATCGCATCTGAAAAATGATGGAATCAAGGTATCTTTGGATAACTCATGGTGCTTAATGAAGCTCGGTGAAACTATTACAAGCAATTACCCACGGATTGACTCGAATTGGATTTCACCCCTTTCTGAGCTCTCGGCGGAAAAGGCGGGGAGAAAGAAGAACGGCAATTCTTTGGGTTCAGCGAAGAGCAAGAGAGTGTCAAGCCTCAATGGAGCGCGCGACGAGGTATTTATAGCCCAAGAGACGGTCTCTCCGGTGTTTGAGCGGAGGAGGAAAAAGCTGCACTTCGGTTCGGTTTTGACCGCTCGGCGAAGTGGCGCGAGGGTTCACCGGCGAGAAATGACGGGATGGGCAAGGTATGGTGCGGAACTCGAGACTCGGCGTGGCAGCGACCAGCAGCCGGGGCGGCGCGAACGCACCGAGACGCAGAAGTCGGCGAAGGAACGAGAGCTCGAGCTCTCCTCGGGCGAAAAGGAAAAGAAGCGAGCGAGAGGAGAAAGGAGGCGGCGGGTGGGTCCGACCCACCGGGCAGCGAGAGGAAGGTCCACGCTACTTGCCAGCTCGCCAAGCCATCCCAGCGCCCGGGCCCGCATGTCAGGGGACAGAGTGAATTAGGAGATAGGCTCTGCTTCGGACAGCTCCATGTGGGCATTAAAACCACCGTCAAATCACTTTGAACATTTTCCAAACTTTTTTAATGGGTTTATCTGGTAGTTCTCGGAGTTCATTTAAATTTTCATAGTAAAATACATTATGGTTAATTTATAAAAATTCTGACACTGTGGACGGGTACAGAAATTGAATTTCGGAATTCTATTTATTTAAAGGTGTAAAAATTATTAATTATTTTCCAAACTTTTTGGGGAGGTTCATTTGGTCCCATGGACGTCTCTATAAAAATTTCAAGTCAATAACTCAAGTGAATATTTTATAAAAATTCTGACATGAAGATTTCTTGTTTTTAATAGCCTCTGTTTTTGAATTTTTAGAAGGCTTTGCCGACATGATAAATTGCTGAGATTTTTACCAGATGTATCTACTGCTCTAAGGGTTCTTTGGTAATTTTTGGGGCTCCTTTTCAATTTCGGTCATTTTTAATTAATTCAAACTTTACTGTTTTTAGTCAAAGGAAAGAATTGAAACATTTATTCTTGCTCCAATTCAGCACTAAAGATTTTTACTAAGTATTTTTACTGGTTTAACAGATTGGTCATGGTCAAATGGAAATTTTTATAATTTTTACTTTTACCTTCTTACTATTTTTCATTTGACCATTCTATTAATTGGATTTTTCATACAAAGCATAAATCCAAGAAAATCCAATAAAACCAATAACATCAAGAAAATCCAGAAATAAATATATTTTAATCCAAAATATTCATTTCCATTTTATTGTCTACTGTTTTTCATTTTCAGGCTGTTACATGCATGGGCTCGGTCCACGGCACAGAACACGCGCACGGTGGACATGGTCCATGACGCTTCAGGCATCGCGCATGCCACACGGCGGCACGTGACTGGTCACAGCGCTGGTGTGATTTGGTCCGCACGGATCTGATCCGACGGCTACGGATCGCGAACACGCGGAGCGGCTTTAACCAATCGATCGTGATCTGGCGGCCCAAGTCAGAAGATGAGGTTGAGACCGGGGCGATTAGGATTGTGACACGCGGCACGATCTGATCTGATCGGCGTGGATCCAACGACGGCGGCAGACGGAGTGGCAGCGCTGACGCAGCGAGATCTGAACCGCACAAAGATAAATCGAACGGTCGAGAGAGCTCACGAGGTTGACGATGGCGCGGTGGCTCAACATGATGGTGCTCTCACCAGAGAGGAAGACGACGACGCAGTCGACGGCGTTCCAGGGCTCCTCCGGCGATGCGAGATGACGGGATTGGCGCGTCTCGACGAGGCGAACTCGGATCCAAACACGGGCACGACGGGGATCGACGGACGGTGATGGCAACGACGAAAAACCATGGTGGCACTGCTTTCGAACTTCGGTGAGATTTTTCAGGCGAACGGCGGTGGTTCGGGAGGCATGCGCTAGGGCTGCTGGTGCGTATCGAAGTGCGCAACCCAGAGGTGGCAGCGGCACATTAAATAGGGGTTTCGGCTTACGGTGAGCTAACGTGGCACAATCCAGGTCATCCACGCGGATCTGATCGAACGACACGCACTACTCGGCGACGCGGGCGAAAGGCGACCGTTGGATTAAGATTCGACGATAGCAGCGCGATGCGGCTAGGGTTTTGCGACGGCGGGCTGTGTGGGTCGACGGCGTGAGAGGGTTGGGCCGGACCGAAGCGATTTTGGCCCAAACACTAATAACGCGATTTAAAATCATTTTTGAATTAAAATAAATCAACAAAATAGAATAAGCCAAATAAAATAGCAAAAATACCATGAAAAATCCAAAAAATTCCAAAAAATACTTTAAGACAGTTAGAACTCAAATAAATTATTTCCAACAAAAGATAATCAGTACTTTTCACTAAATAAATAAAAAGATAGCAAAAGGCTTAATTCAATAATTCAAAATAAATTAAATAAATTCCCAAAAAATTCATAAAAAGGAAAAATAATAATAAATCCAATAAAGCAAATTTTGGGATGTTACACATGATATCATTTACACCGTAGCTAAGGCTGTCGGACCTGCCATCACCGTTTCTCCCCATAGCAAGGCGTACACCGTTACATTGGTATTTAGAAACCCCTACAAGCAGACCTAACCGGAATACCTATGCTACTCTAGCCTTCCAATGTGCAATGCCACATCTATGTAACTTAATAGGTTAAGGCCGTCCCATACCAACACTTGTGGTTATACGGATATCCCTTGGATCATACAACACTACGTTCGGTCCTTAATTCGACACAGGCGATAATCTCCCCCTACACTACGTGCAAATCCATCTGCACCTCCGGCTATTGCCAATAATCGCTCGCGTCAAAACAATAGTTTTATTTTGAGTTTTTAATCAAAATACCAACATCCATCCATGTCATATCCACCCTTTTTAAGTTCTCAAGAAGCAGTTTAATCTGTTTATCTAAATTGTTACTACTAAAGCATGGCTAAACATGGTTAATATGTAATCGCATATACCTATGTTGACATTACCTACTGTCTAACCTTATTCTAGGGTTATCAAGGTTCACATGTCCATACTCATTAAGGCAGTTCAATGAGACAACAGTTATATCTACCAGTACCACGATATAGCAAGTTTACAGAATGTACGCATGCATAAATTGATTTGATAAAAAATGAATATCAAAACCACTAGGATCAATATGATCAAAGGGGGTGCTTGCCTTGCTAATCATTATTTTTGACAAAGTCGATGTCGTAGTTGATGTTGTCAGTGACGTTGAGTTCTACACGTCGTTTAACGAAAATATAGCAAATAACAAACTTTATTAAGGGCAAAAAGAAATCAGATGGAAAATCAAATAAAAATTTGCGATAGAAAACAAGCATGATTTATGTTAGGGTTGTATGATTTCATGCACTCGTGTTTTAGTTGATCATATATATATATATATATATATATTATTAACAACTTTAGGTTAAGCGATGATACGCTCCTTTTTATAGACTATCTATTCTTGTTTTACAAATTCAAGAGGCTAAAATTTTATATTCTTATATTTATAATTTCGAATTGAAGAGGCTGAAATTATTCGGATTAATAGAATTAAGACATTAGTCATTTTGTTATATGTTATGCATGAATAATACTCGACGACCTTAAACAATTTTGCACGGAAAGTAGTTTTGCATATGTTAGATCTGTTAAGTTTAGGCTACCGGTTATATATTTATGATTTTAAGGTCTTGGTGATACAACTATTTGGATTACTGATTTCTTGCTTATTAAGTTTGTTTATTCATATTACAGATTTTAGTGTTCATAATACTTAGGGTTATAGTTTTAACAGGATTCAGATGCAAAGCATGTTGTAATGAGATTATTTATTCAGAATAGGATAGTCTTGGCCTTAGAGAGCATTTCTTCGTTGTTTTTATTAATATTAGTGTGTAGCCAAGATGTTTTATTTGTTACTGAAATAGCATATATAGTCTTAATGTTTATGTTATAAGAGATTAGACTTTGTTTTAGGTTTGCGATTGTACTTTACATGATTATGCAAAAAAAAAATTGGCATTAGCAGTGTTTTAAAACTGATTTTGCATCTTTTTGCTTTTAGCCGCGATAGTTTATATGCACATGAAGAATGAAGTCTTTTATAATCTTAATTCAAATTATATCTTTTTGCCATCTAAGGTGATCTTATCTTATAAATGTTTTGATATTAGCTCTACATGATTTATCTTTTTAATTTATGATATTTTATTCGTATTGGTTTGTTTATATTTCGACTCCTGAAGTATATATTACATAAAGGTATGTCTTAATCAAGAGTTTAAGTGTAAATTATAACTCATTTTAATGATTTTTATTATATTAAGCAATCTGGTCCTTTAAAGCCTTTTTCTTTTATATTTGCTCTTATTTATGGATTTTGTTTACACATTAATTGTATATATATATATATATATATATATACATACTTAAAGCAAGATCATTTTCAAACTTGATTTAAACTCAAACAAATATGAAATATTTTTGTATAAACAGGGGTACTATGATATTACTAAGACCTAGGAATTTATTTTATCATTATTTGAATTTATATGCTCAAGTTATCACTATTTTGATTTCTATGTATTGAAATACAATCCTTCTTTAAAATTTAAACCAAACTGAATTAAAATCTAAATGTTTTTTGCAGAAATGGAGTACCTCTGGTGCTAGGATTTTCCAAAATTAATTTCATGATTTTGGGAGTGATAGTTTAGGTACTTTTAATAGTAACCATACTAGGGTTAAGTTTTAACCTAAATAATTCAAAATTTGTTTGAAAATTAATTATTTTTGCACAAATGAGTTTATCATGGCCTCAGGAGCTTACAAAAATTATTTCATTATTTTATAATTAGTGCTTTACATAATCTCTATTATGGTCCATAATAGTATTTTAATTAAATTTGAGTTCAAACAATTTGATCTTAGGTTCAAAATTAAATATTTTTGCATAATATGAAAATAGATGATTTTATATAAATTTAGTTTACTTAAATTGGAGTTATTTTGCAAAAGTTACAAACTATTGAACAGTTTAGGTCTTGGAAAATAATTGGAAAAAGGAAATACGCTTTCAAAACCGAAAAGCGTACTCAGAATTTTACCCCTTCGTGCTCAAGTCATTCGGCTGACACCCCGGTGAAAGCATCTAGGCCCAAAATTCATTTTGATTTTCCTTGCTGTATGCATCATATATTCTAATTTCTAATTATTTTTCCTCACGGCCTAATTGTGTTTCATGTGTTGTTTAAAATCTGGACCGTGCATATGCTTGTGCGTCATAGGCCATCGAATGGTGTTCGCCGCTCTAACGGCTGCTGTACCACTGTTGTCGCTCACCTTCATACCATTTTCACAGATAAGTGTCTGCTCCTCTACCTAGCATATTACTTCTGCATGATTCGGTATGGAATTTGGGCCACCAGATGAGCGTCCTATATTTATTGGTTGTAGAAAGGACTAGATGAGCGTCCTGTATTTATTCGTCCTTTCTGTGGCCAATGCAACAGAAGCATTTGACTGCAATTTTGACATTTCAAAATTTTTCCCTCGTGCACTGACCCAAATCCTCCTTGTCTATCCTTTTTGCTGAAGTTATTTGTTGCTTCTTTCAGTTATTCGTAGGAGGACTAGAGGTGGGCGTCGTGCCATCTTGGGCCGGCCGACGCGAATATCGTGCCGGGCGGAACCGTGCGGGCGCGTCGGCCGTCGTGCTGCCGTCTTGCGGCCGTCGCGGCCGGCTTCGCCTTCGCGAGCCAAGCACGGCCCATTTACGCCGTGCCTACTTCGTGCGTGCGGTCGGGCCGGTCCATTTACACTATTGCGGCGAGAGGAAATGACCCAAATTTGCTTGTAGTAGCGTCGTGCTGCGATGCTACGATGCAGCGAATGTATAGCCACCTTGATTAAATAAATATGTAAATCTACAATCGAGCAACACGCATGGGCGAGAGATCCTTGGCGATCACGGTGGTATCAAGTTTGCGATTGATAGGCATCCAACCGTCGGATCGAGCGAATCGGCGGTCGGATTAATAAAGCGGTCTTGCTACGATAAATAAATACAGTATTGTCACGCTACTGATAAATTGCTGCGATTTGCTATAGTAAATTGCTCTTTGTTTGCTCTGATAAATTGCTCGATTTTGCTACTGATGATTGCCGATTAATTAGATCGTTATTAGCGAACACGCATTCGTTCTCTTGTGTATCTCTGGAGAAATTAGCAAAGTAAGTAAATAAATGACAAGAAGAAATGTACATAAAAGCAATGACTAAATGAAAGCATGCGAAAGAAACATCTGTGTAGATATCGGTATTGCTAGCAATGGACACAAATATTGGGGAAAAGAAGTAAATTTTATTAAATCTTGAACATGTACAAAGTTCTTGCCTCGTTAAAACCTTACACCCGGTGTGGGGTACCCCGTAAGGAAAAGAGTACAATAACTACATTTATATACATAGACTACAGAAGGTGAGATTGTCAAAGTCCGCTACGCGTCAGTGATCTCTGATCCTCTGGTGATGTTGTGTCCTCGATCACTGACGCTCCCGATCTTTGAGGCATGTAATTGCCTCAACCATCTCAGTGTGAGAGCGACCTCCTTGGCTCAAGTATCCTCCCCACCGAATGAAAGTGGATTCAGCGAGGCGGTGGACACCGGAACCGTAAGTACATCCCGTGCGAAATGGGATAGCACGGGTAAATATGTTGGTTATTCTTCCACCACAAAAGCAAGTTAGGTTGATTTTCCTCATCCATGTCAAGCTCGGACTCCATTAAAGGCGTGTCGAGGTAGTGGTTGATCTCTACAGTGGATTCCATTGTGGTGCGCTTTCGGCGTTTGGAAGATGAACGGAAGATTTGCCTTTCGACTTCTTCCACATGTTTGAAGCCATCGAACCGCCTCGTGCTTGTTGCGTTGTTGAGGTAGATCTTAGTGCTTCATACGGTGCCAAACTTCTCGTAGTATTTGTCGAAAACTCTGAAAAACTCGTTATAAACATGAGTATAGGCCTCGGAGAAATCAAGATCGAATGTCTCACCTATTCACGCGTAGGCGCCCTGCAAGTCAGAAAATTTTCTCCGAGGATCCAAAATGACAGCAAAACAGTACAAATGTGGAATAGCTTGAAAATATTTTAAAAATTTTTGCTCCATTGGTTCTATAATGGAACGTAAAACATAATTATCTCTATTTTCTTTAAAAGCATTAGCAATAAGCCAAAGCCACTCGATAACTAAGCAAGAAGTTGGGTAATAAACAGGATAATTTTTTAGTTGCGTCGTAAATTTTTTAAAAATTACGAAAATGACTAACAATTATCAATCGCGTCGATAACCAATACCTCACCATTATTGCAGTTGGCGAAGAGCGGTGATAATGTGCTCGTAGCCTTCGCACCGTTGCGACATAGTATAAGTTGAGTTCCATCTAACCTTCATATCTAGGTTGAATCTTCTTGGTACCATATTATTGGCCTTGCGATTACTCAAAAGCGGGCAAACTTCACGGTGAATTAGTAATAAAATCGATAGCATTACGTATGCCCTCCAAAGTAGGTTTCACTACATGCATACCGCTGTACAATGAGATTAATAATATGGCATACGCATCTCGGTGGAGTACAAAACCTCAATATAAGACTCTAGGCGCGGTGAGAGATGCTCCATAGCCGTTGTGTTAGTGATGCATTGTCAAGAGTAATGGAAACAATTCTACTTTCTATTTTAAATTCATTAACAACCTCGAGTATACGGGTGGCGATAGCATGTCCGGTGTGTGACTCGAGATTGGCCTAAACCCTATAACTCTTTTATTTAGTACGTGCTCGTCATCTAGATAGTGCGCAACAATACTAATATATCTTTGCTCTTTGGTGAGAGAAGTCCATATATCGATGTTAATGCGAATGAAAAACTAAGCGTCATAAAGGTGCATTTTAACATTTCTAGTTTAGTTGTAAACATTTTATTAACATCACGTGTAGTTGTTCTTCTACTAACATGTTGGTATTGCGGGCAAAAACCACGTTGCACCATTCTCTCAAAATTAGAGCTCTCACCCGTTCTAAGCGGAAGATCCTCTGTAACTATGTAGCGTGCAATTTCTTCTCTAGCTACGTCGGCGTTGTATACCCATGTGCTTACCGAACCGTCGGTGTTGAAGTTGAGTGTGTATCACGCGCCCTCGCCGACCTCCGTCCGGCCGATATCTTCCTCAAGCAATTCTCGCGTGTCTCTTTAGATGACTGTACCACCACATGCGTGCGAGATAGTTTAGATTGCGGATTTGCAAGCAGCATACACTACCTCATGTCCGTCAACGATTTAACCGGTTACATCCATATGTTGCCGGCACCACGCTCGTCATTGCCGGCTATGGGCGCCCGTCTTTGGCTGCATAGATATGTCGGGCTGCGTGTTGGTGTGAATACCGACGCCGTCCGCATGCACCGAGGTAGCGGCATCCGAGCTCGGTGCATCCGAGTGTATGAGGCATCCTCGATCCCGTCGTCGTGCCGTCGGATGCGGTCATCCATGCCGTAGTCTCCCATCTTTGGGGAGAGTTGGCGTGGATCGATCTCTTGATCTGACGAGGGGACTAGGAGGCGCGGCGTGCTCTCCTGCTTTGCTTTGCGAAACATTTTATTTCTAGCGAGAGAGCAAAAACTAGAAAGTAAATAGAGAGCGAACAAAGAGAGAACGTGTGTGGTTAACTCGGAGAGAAAGAATGTTTTGGGTGCTTAAATGCAGAATAACTGACCGCTAGATAGATTTTTATAGCCAACGCCTGTTGCGCGCTGGTTCATTTCAAATTTTCAATCGCGCGGACTGCATGCATTGAAAAATTAAAAGTACCTTTATTTCAATCACCTTTATTCCCCGTCTTTCAGTCACTTCTTTCAGTCACTTCTTTCAGTCACTTTTTCACGATGCGTAGCTCTGCGCTGAACGCTCCTTCCTCCGTTCAAATTTTCTCGCGGATGCATGCATTCAAAAATTAAAAGTACCTTTATTTCAATCACCTTTATTCCACTGTCTTTCATCCACTTCTTCACGCGACTCTGCACGAACGTGCTCTGTTTCAAATTTTCAATCACGCGTTCTGCTCTTGCTGTCTTTTTCACCCACCGGACCTCTCTCTCTCCTCCTCTCTCTCTCACTTTTTCCCCCACGCGGCGCTTTGGCCCGCGCTCGCTTCCCAGCGCGCGCTGCCCCTGCCCTTCTTTTCCCAGCGGCTTTCTCTCCTCGGGCCCAGCGCTCTCGCTTCCCCGCCCCTCGCTTCTCCCGCCCCGCCTCTCCTGGCTCCCGTCGTCCCGCCCCTCGCTTCTCCGCCCGCCCGTCTCGCCCGGCTCCCGTCGTCATCCTCGCCTCGCTTTGCCACGGCCTCGCGCTCCTCCTCGCCGCCCGGCCCCATGATCGCCTCGCCCGCTTTGCCGCCCGGCCTCGCCGCTCCCGCCCGCCCGCCTCGCCCGACTCCTCGCCGGCTCGCTTCCCCCCCAGCCGCCTCGCCCGGCCCCACCGCCTCCTCGCTCTCTCTCTCCTCGCCGGCTCGCTTCCCCGCCCCGCCTCCTCTCTCGCCCGGCCTCCCAGCTTCCTCTCCCTCGCTCGCGCCGCTTCTCTCCTCGGCTCGGCCATGGCGCGAGGCGGCCAAGAAGACACCCGCCAACACGGCGGGGGCGATGATGACGCGAGCGGCGTGGCGCGGCAGCGGCGGCAGCGCGCGGCGCGCCACGAGCTTCGAGCGCGCGGCGACAGCGCGGCGTGGCGTGGCTTCGAGCGGCAGGCGGCACGCGGCGCGGCGTGGCGGTTGAGCCCGCCCCGGCCATGGTGTGTGCCTTCCCTCCTCCCCTCACGGCGCAGCGCGGCTGGCGCGCGGCGGGCGCGGCGCTGGCGCTGGCGTGGCGGGCGGCGCTGCATGCGGCGCGGCGCAGCTGCGTGCTGCTCGGGCGTGCTGCGTGCTGCTCGGCCGGGCTAGCACGCAGCCCAAGCAGGCGTCTTGCGGCCGTCTGCCGCCCGTCGTGCTCGGGTTTTGGGCCCGGCGCGGCCCGATGTCTGATAACGGGCGGCGCACGCACGGCACGCCGCTAACGTCTTGGGGCGGGCTTTGGCGTCTGCGTGCCTGCGTGCTCGGGCCGCCAACGGGCCCGGCCCATGTGCCCAGGACTAAGGAGGACCGTGTGAGGATCCCAGCAACTCCTTTAAATGAATCATCCTCTTGCATCGTCTTTGCTATTGTTTTTTATGATGAGAATGGATAGCCAGATGAACCCATCCTCGCACGCTCCACCACTGTGATGTCTCCTCGCATGTCAGCCCGCCCCAATAAAGAGGTCAGGTATTTTATTTTGTTGTTGGACCAGTTTTAGGCTGGCTATGTTTGTAGTCACCGTACTTTATCTTATGTTGTATACAAAATTATGCTTTGAGCCCAGTCTTCCACTGTTCTCTGCCGCTGAACAGGATTATACATCGTTACTGCTCATGGGATATTACAACGTAACAATTGTAATGCATTTTTACTCTTATCTGTTAAACAGGCAAAAGTGATGCTACTACATTGATGTATACCTTTAACAAACTCAGGTAGCTCTCATGACCATAATCACTTCATTTAATCATTAATCTTAGAAACTTGAGTTAAGTTATTGTTCAGAAATAGGCTAAGACATTCGAAAGTAATTTCGGATCACATTCATTCATAAGGATCTATAACTTGCGATCATATATTTGAAATATATGTTTCTCTTAGCATGTGATCTGTGTGTACATTTCAAATTAGGCAATGATGCATACATTTATTTAAGTACTTTAGTGACTCTAGAACCAATATGATGCCTTGTGCTATTTTGTTTGGCCACAAAGGAATGCAAAACACCCTATTGAGTTGTCTGTCATTCCACATTCTGTTCAAGCTAGGCCTAAGTATTATTAGCAATCATTCCCTTCCACTTGGTCAAGGCAGATACGAATATTTTTCTCGTCATTCTATCATGTAGAAAGCTTCAATCGCCAAGTGTCATTAAGTCGTATTAATGCATGAGCAGACTCGAGTGGAGCAAATTACCAAGGAACTGAACTCCGGAGCTTTTAAAATAGAAGGAAAATCTTGCAACTCTCCTTCTAATCAAATCACGGTTTGCCGTTTTCAAAAAAAAATAAGAAAATAGAATGAAATGAAGGTTCAATGTCTACTGCATAGGGGTTTAATTATGATGGTACTGACAATCCTAAAGAGGATGAGGTATTCTTGCCTCCTTTCTCTTGGCATTTCTTATTATCTATATATTCTTGACCCGGCTATTACATCAGATTATTGTGCATGTAGTCCATATATATATAGCATAAAGGTCTAGAGAACTATATGTATATTATTTTTTTAAGCAGAGCTACCTTCTTATTGAAAAAACTCTTTATAAAAATTCCAGTACGTTAATAAAAAACTGCATTACGAACTAATGTTTCTTACCGCCCTTTTCATAATATATTTTCATCCATCGCCGCATAGCGAACCTACCTAGTAACTACATATTTTCTATTGATTTCGAGCCGCGGCGCATTAACTTCGAATCGCGCACTTTTAGACGACGTGCGTACGTGCAGTCACCGCCTAGTCTAGCACCAGGCAATGACATGCACTAGCAGGAATGAGTACGTGTACGTCCTGCTCTGATTGACCTTGCCAAGTTTGTCTCTTCGAAGCCTTGGTGTATATAGTCATCCAGCCTACTCTTTTTTTCTTCATATTTAGCTATCTTTAAATAGCAAATTTAGCTCACTTCTTAACGTAAAAGTACCAATAAATAATACATATCACCTACAGCGTTAGAATGATAGGTCGCCAGCATCACGACGGCTTCGTCTACCGTAGTAGCTCCCCGATAAGTGCGGTGGGCCCTACCTTTCTATCGAGCTCAAGTACAGCGACAAGTATTTGAGCTTAAGTACCGTGGTACCCTGTCTTGTGAGTTCAGGTACCACTGTAGGCTCTACGGTGGTGCCAACGACCTAACACAGTAAAGGAACACAGCATGGACATATATCGCCTGTCGATGCTTCCGCGGTCGAGAAAGTAGCTAGATTTATAAATATTTTTAAAAAGAACCGAAAAACAAAAGAGGATGAAGGGCGAAATAGGCAAAGCTCCTATGTTTTCAACGTCAGGTATTTCCAGAAAACAAAATCTACATACTGTATGTTTTGTCCGCTCAAACTTTATTGCTCTGCTCATAAACAAATAACTCAGGGATTGCTACGTATATTATGTGATTCAACCATTCAACTCCACCTCCACACGCGTACGTTATAATTTACATCTCAGCTAGGTTGTGTAACACTATTATATGTACTAAGCAGTTCCTCATCAAACGATGTCCAGAACTGCATAATATGCAATGAGCACAGGCAAAGAAACCAGTGTTCCGAATATAACCCTGCAGCATGCACAATTATGTTATATCCAAGTTAGTCCTTGAACATATATATACTATAACGCAAGGAAAAAACACGACATAATTACTGTGACACCGATGAGGAGACTTACGCCGTGCTAAGTACATCGGCATGAAGCCCGTACTCCTTTGCAAAGACGAAGGAAGCAATAGATTGAGGCAGTGCGGCCTGCATGTGTGGTGAACGATCGAGCAGTAAAAATTAATCTTCAGAACGTCGTCTCAATTAGTCGAATTAATTTAATATCAAGCATGATATATGGTGCCATTTTACGCTTTTAACATGTATGCTAGCTTATTAGTAGTTCGTTGCATTTTTCACGTCATGTAACGATGGATATATTTCTTTTATCGTTTTTACTGAACGATATGATCCAGGTATTACTCCCATCTCTTATATATGTCACTTGTTCGTTTCATATATGGCTGCTGGTATCTAAAGCCAAAAGTTACGTACCACTCATCACCAACTTGCCTACAGAGAAATGACAATTTTAGGAAACGTTAAAGTCAGTTACTAGCGGCCGATGGATCGAGCTCATCAGTTCTTCGCAACAGAAAAAGAGATCGTCTGACGCAGAAGTAGCTCCAGCTCTACGCGGGTAGAGCAACACTTGTACAGTTGTACTGCGCGCGATCTCAGTTGCATGAACCGATCGAGCCGCCCTAATAAATTTTTTTTTGGAAATAAAGAGTACGAAGGGCCAAATGGGCCAAAGTTCCAATCTTTTCGATGTCCGTATTTCCAGAAAACAAAATCTAGAGTACTATATGTTTTGTTCGCTAAAAAACTAGCGTGCAGTTCACATACATAGCGATCGAAAAGGGCGATGCGACGCGTGACATGACGTTAGTTCCGTGCGGCTCCCAGAGATCGACGACAAGGCAAAAATTACGCAGTGCGGCCGGTAGGTACGTACCTGTATGATGGCGAGATGCAGCACATCGCCGCGGAGGCCGAGCGCGACGGCTCCGACCAGCGTGGCGAGTGGGCCGGCGACAAACCGCAGCACCATCCCTAGCACCGTCAGCCCCGCCCGGCACGCCATGATCTTCTCCTGCTGCGCCATGAACAAGCCTGGGCACGCACGCATGAACGTACACATTGAAGAACAGTTAATCTAGCTTGCTGAGACGTCACTACTACAAAAAAAAAAACTTTTCTCGCCGGTCTATCGCTGCCGATTCGGGTAGAACCGACAGTGATAACATTATCAATGCCGGTTCATAAGTTAGACCGACACAAATGCTCGACCGAAGAAGAACCGGCAGTGGTACTGAAGAACCGGCAGTGATAATGGAGGAAGTATCACTGCCGATTCGGCTTACGAACCGGCAGTGATAATAGTATCACTGCCGGTTCGGAATTTTTGAAAAATCATAACTTTTTCATACGAAGTCGGATGGAGAAAAAAAAATATGAAAATTGTAGCTCTCAATGAGATCAACAACTTTGTAGTTAACAACTTTTTTATTTGAAGTCATTTAGATATCAAAATAATCATTGAAACTTTCGGATACGAAAGGATAAAAAAATATATCTTATAGTAGTTGAAAAGTGCATGTTAGGTGAGATAGTAAGGAAGAATCACGCGAGGTGAGAGGTCCTAGGTTCGAGTGCTCGAATTGCACGCGCGCGAAAATCGCGTGACTTGTGACTTATGATTTTACCGAGTGATTTACGAACCAGACTATCAGTACCAATCACTGCCGGTTCCAATATTCAACAATGATATCAGTTTGGAACCAGCAGTGATATGGTGTTTTATAGTAGTGCACATATTAATCCTTCTACATGAGTTGCACGTCCTTACCCATGCTGAACATGGCCATTCCCGTGCCGGTCTTGGACATGACCTGCAGCGAACCCGTCACGATGCCCGGCATGCTGAGGTGCCACCTGCATGCCGCAACCGTACGTACGCCGCCATGGACGCACGCACGTAAAGCACTTGTGAACTTCCCGGTATACGATGACGCATGCATGTGATGTTCGTAACGCGCGTATGGGGTACGAGGCGGCAGAGTTTGTACGTACGTACCTGTAGGCGATGCACGCCCACACGACGCCGAGGACGCTGGCGTACACGTTGGGGTTCCTCGCGAGCTTCAGCCCGACGGTCCTCGCCGTCGGCCAGAACAGGACACCACTAGCACTGGCAGCTGGCGCTTCCACGCTCATCTCGACGTCGCCGTCCTTCTCCGGCGACGACGACAGGGGCTCGACGCGGCGTCCTCGGTCACTAGCGGTGGAGCCGTCGTCGACGTCGGCCGTGGACGGGAGGATGACGCCGACGACCCAGGCTTTGCGCATCTCGAAGGCGAGCAGCAGGAGCGGGAACCACACCATGGCCTGCACGACGGCGATCTGCACGATGAGGTCCTGCGCCCACTTGCCGTACATGGCGTTGAGCAGCGGCACGCCGACGACGAGCGTGTTGTTGAGGGTGGCGAGGGAGAAGCCGGTGATGGACCAGGAGTAGGCGCCCGCCTTGGCGCAGCAGCGCGCCCAGGCGGCCATCGCGAGGATGGTGAGGAGCTTGGAGACGGCGTCGGCGGCGATGACGCGGTAGTTCATGGAGAAGGGGTCGGTGCGGACGATGAAGTCGAAGGCGAAGAATGGCATGGAGAAGTAGACCACCAGCGTGTTGATGACGCCGCACTGCTCCGGCGTGAAGAACCGCCACCACCGCACCGAGCCGTACCCCAGGCCGAGCGCGAAGTAGAGCGGCGCCATTGCCGCCACCACCTTGTACATGTCGCCCCACGCTATCATCTTTAACTCTCTCTCTAGGTACGTACTACTCAGTTAAATCAAGTGTATGATCAATAGCTAGCTTTACGAAAGGAAATCAACAATGGAGTGTACGTGTTTCCGTCTCGTTCTTGTTGTGTCGTCCGAGGCTCTGAGCTAGCTAGGAATGAATGTGTGCGCCGCCCTTGCTGCTCTTATATAGCTAGGAAAGAAGGAATCAGAGGACACTGGAGAACGATGGAATGTGCTGGGAATTGGGTTCCCAAGCCAAGAGCAAGCTGCATGTACGTCTTATCTGGTTGCCTGCCTGCCTCGGCTTGCAAATTAAACCAGAGGGATTAATTGGGAGATTGGGAATGGATTGCACGTCACTGAGACCAAAATGAGGTGACGGGAAAGCCGACACGGAGAGGGAGAAACATATATACATACTAGTACATAATACATGCAAATATTGTTCGATCGAGAGCAGCATATATGTGGAATCGAATTCTTGTTATCGATCGTAGCTGCTGGTTTCGTCTGCATAAATTCAACGTTGCATAACACTACTACTGTATAGTCGATATTAAAAATCAGATCTAATCGTTAATTTGTTAAAAGTATTCCTAATACTCTATTATCATAAAAAATATAAATAAATACTAATTAATCTAATTTATTAAATCGAAACGAATGAACTATCAAGATTGAATTTAGTGCACCGTAGAAGAGCTTGTCCGTGTTTGCTTTATGTAATTCCAGTGAGGTTTGTGGGAGATGTTGGAGTTCTTGTGGTGGAGGGTCGAGAAGCGAGATACATACACGCAGTACAGCACTACAGCCCATGGCAAGAATAATGGTGGCACACTGGCACTGGCACACCAGCACAGAGATATACACAACTTGCAATCTTACATGCATGCACCGATGTACGGGCGACGACGTATATGCGCATTGCAACCGAACGTTCCTGTGCCGTTTTGACATGCGCGATCGATAGATTCGCTTCATTACGTGCGACACTGACCTGAATCATATGCGTATTAGATTCTAGTTTACTAGTAGCTATAGTGGCATTGAACGGTGTATATAAATAAGAAGTTTGAACACATCATTACTGTAAGGTGCAATCATGTTATACTCTGTCATCCTCTGATTTAATACTTCCTCGATCACAAATAGTTGTCGTTTTAGATATCAACATAGTCTTCAAAACATAGTTTTGATCACTAATTTCTATCATAATATATTTATGAAACGTAATAAAATTATAATATTATGAAAGTATCTTTCGAGACAAATCTATACATATGATTTTCATGTGAGCAATGCTTCAATACTTTCCCTCCCAATACAAGTTACACAAATTTTGAAGCAAACGAAGGGGTAAGTAATCATCATCTACCCTTCATTCATGCTTTAATATTTGTGCAACTGTAACAAAGAAAAGCATAGAAACATCTCTCTTTCCATGTATCCAATTTAAATACTTAAAAAGATATTGATAGTTAAAGTTTTAAAATTTTAACTGTACGTTTGCCTAAAACAACAACTATGTTTATTTGTGAGCGGATGGAGTACTAGCCGGGAGTAGTAGCTAGCTCTAGCTAGCATTGCCTTCGGATTTTATATGCAGCCAACTTTTGGTGCGGCGCACTATCAGAAATTCAGAATAACCCAGGGCCTACAACTAGGATGGATCTTTCCTACTAAGCGCGAGGCTTTGTTCACTTTCAGAAGATTGAGCGGGAAAATTAAGAAGACTATTACCCGTCAATTAAATCAGCAGGAAGCTGCTGCCTGCTCCACTGCCGCAGATCCAGAGACGATTCATCCATTGCGAACCTATGTGCTTGCAATAGGAAGCTTCAGTATATTCTCGGTGCTCATACGAGATCTCCTAGCTAGGCTAATTAACTTGAGTTGGGCATGCACCATCGCTATATACATGTGTTCAGTGGCATAGTCACGAGAAAAATATAGGGGCTGCACTTCCTTAGATTCACGATGAATGGCCGGTACGACATCTTGAAGGTCACTCAAAAATAGTTACAGAACTAAACGGTATCAGAGACACGATGATTAAAACCGATACTTTAGTCCCCATCTGCACACAAAGTGCCTGCATATATGCCATGCTCAATTTTCCTTCGTCGTAAATCAAGTCGCTGGCAGGCCGGCCGTCCAGTTTGCCTGTTCCTCTACTCTCTCAAGTATCTGCACGCTATATGTGTATGTCTTAAATATTAATTTCAACTAGCTACCAAGCTAGATACCAGTTCATCTATGATCAAGCTGTGGAGTATCGCGTCAGGGTTGGGAAAGATGCTGTAATTGTCAGTGGAGTGGATGATGACTTCGTGTACATGCATGTGTGTATAAACCACCTTCAAATCAAGCGCACCAATTAAACCATGGTTTCAGTATCGGAGAGCACACCAGCTGCATGCCTTCGCAAGGGCAAGTGCTAGCTTCTTTCGGCATCGCTTTTCCTTAAGAGAGAAGCGAAGTCAGCGTTGGAATATCTTGTCTGAGTGCACAATCAGTCCGACCAATCTCTATCATGCGTTGAGTATATACATAATTGAAACGACGTTTACATCATGTGCCACTGTCATGCATGTTCACTGTGTGCCTGCCATCTACCATTTTTCCAGTCCAACGAAACAAAGCTACCATTGGGCCTAAATCCAATCCAAATATGAAGCAATTAGTATCCAATTTGATATCAATTGGTACCCACTTGTGATTGGTTCATAAAGTTTTCAAGGACCTTGGAATTTCTCGTGGCTTGACATATAAGCTCTTGTGCGTGTGTGTGACTGTGTGTGAGAGGGAGAGAGCAGAACGAAAGGAAAATGACAACTGGGCCGACACGAGAAACAGAGGACAAGTAAAGGACGGTTCTACTTCTAGCTAAATGGTAAGGAAAAGAAAAAATGTGCAGGTGGCCATGGTTGGAGGTAGCACTGGTGTTCAGTACGTAGTGGTGACTCCTCTTACCGCATTTACCGCACACACCACCCTACAAATGCTACTCGATCGCAGTTGGTGGCAAACACAAAAATTCGGTAGGTAAAGAAAGAAGAAAGCGCACTTCAACGTCACCGTTAAATTAGTACCCACTCCGTTGATTTTTATAAGGCATGGTTTGATTTGGTGTAATTTTTAAAGTTAAACTTTAATCGGTAATTTTTTTATAATGCTTTGTTCATAGCTACAAAATCATAAATATAGAAAAATGCTTTTAAATATAAATCTAATAATATCACTTTTGTGTCATATAATTTATGTATTATTAGACTAATTGTTGATCAAATTTTATAAACTTAAAATCTTGAAATACGTGAGTACCTTGTAAAATAAATAAGGGGAGTACTAATTAAGACGGCCCGCTTATCAGCCGTGGGCACTACCACACGATGGAGCTGAGCTGCTCCACCGTTCTGGCTATTCAAGGTGACAAGGACTTGAACAGCAGTACTAACCAAGTGCATACCTCCCTTCTCCAAAGAAAGATTCTGTCGTTTTGTTGATCGAATGCAACTCCGGAATAATCACCTCCATGACTGAAATGAATTTGTATCTTTTGTTTGCTCCATGATACGCTTCTTCTCCCAATGCACTGTAGCCAGGCGTTGACGCTTCACTGAAATCCAACAAGAACCGCATAAGAGAGAAGGCCTTGGAAGTTACTCTCTCTATCTTAAAAATATAAGGTGTATTTTAATTTTGCACAAAAATGAAGGTTACGTAAAAATTGATAAAATTATAAGAGAAAATGACTTAAATGCTCTCACTTAATTGTTTTGGAAGATGAGAGATAATACTTTGTATGGGTAATAATGGATAAATACATATGGTTGAGAGAAAATAAATAGGGATATAGAAAGAAATGCCTCATTAAATCTACATGCAAATTTTATATTTATAGACAAAGTCATTCAAAAAATAAACCTTATAAATTTGGACGGAGAGAGTATATATTAATTAGAGGACATCAGGACTCTGAAGGGCACATTTAGGTTAATGTCAGCTATCCAATCTGAATCTTCGTAGCAAATCCAAAGCTGATACGAACCTCCAAGCTGAATTTGTACCCTTTGGATCCCTTGATTGCCTGAAGCGTGTGGCTCAGGCACTGGTCCCCTAGGTGATCGCATAGCTTGCTCTCGCCTAGCTGTTTATGACGATTTATCTTAACTAGTTACTTAGCCCATCTAATCGGTAATTAGACGTTAGTCATGGCACCTGGTGCCTTGGTGAACACTGGGCTCATAGTAGATATGGCCAATTAGGTTGGGCTAAACGGGTATGCCTGAGACACGCCACTAATGACACGACTCAAGCACAGTTCGGCCTAGCCGTAAACGGGTCGTACCAACATGGTACGTGAGCCCGTGTCGTGCTTGGGTCGGCATCTCGTATGGCTGGCCGGCACGGCACGACCCGTTTAGTTTGAAAAATATCTGTTTTATAACCGTTGGAGGCTTTAAAAAATAAAAAAAATTGAAAAAAATTCTGAAAACCCCCAAAAAAATTTCTATAAATAGTTGGCTATCCCTTCATTTCCACACCAGTAAAGTTACATTCTCTTCTCTTCATTCTCTTGTGAAAACTCTTTTGCTCTTGGTGGTAATTTGGCAAAATTCAAAATAGTTTTGCCAAAAAATCCGAAATTCGGCTTCCGGCTTCTGTCAAGAAATCAAGGTAATAATTGTGATTTATTTTTTCATTTTGTTAGTATTTTAAATCATATTTTAGTACTAATAGCGTATTTATTTCTTGCAGCTTTATTTAACGAGGATTTCCGTCCTTCCCGGCTTCTGATTTCGAGATTTCACCCGAGAAGCTTCTTGCATCCTATGAAGCTTAAGAAGCTGCAGCACCTTACCATCCTCAGGCTCTACAAGTGGTACTGCATCGGCAAGCACCGGGGCGAAAAGATCAAGACGCAGTACATCGGGAGTCTGAGAAAATTTTGAGCAGATTTTTGAGACATCAGATGCGTTCAGAGCAGGTATACTATTTGTAAATATTGTAAGAATAAATTAATTGCGAATCTACAGGTAGAACGGACACTTGAAGAGGCATGCTAACAGCACTAAAAAAAGCGGGGTGGCTTTGAGACAGACGCAGCTGCAGTACAACCCCGATGGTACGATACGTAACTGGGACTACAATCCCGAGGTAGCTCGTGAATCTATTTGTCGTTTAATCGCTTCTCAAGATCTTCCTTTAAACTTTGGTGAGTCACTTGCATTTGAAAACTATATTAGGACCGTTAATAATCCTATGCTTTTTACAGTTTTTAGAAAGACAACAACTAAAGATTTGATTAAATACTATAATAATTGTCATAATAAGCTAAAAGAGTAATTTAGTACCTGTACTTTTTTCTGTGTCTTTGACTTCTGACATATGAAGTAGTAGAGCTAAAGAGGATTACCTTAGTGTAGTTGCTCATTATGTAAACAATAAGTGGCAACTAGAGAAGAGAATTATAGGATTTAAATTAATTGATGTAGCACACACTGGTGAAAATATTGCTGATTGTATTGTAAAAGTTGTGAAAGATTTTGGTCTTACTGATAAGATTTTTGCAATAATATTAGATAATGCTTCAGCAAATACTTTTGCCATGAACATTCTTACTTCGCTTTTTAATTCGTATGCCGAATCTTTCTTATTACATCAACGTTGTGCCTGCCATATTATTAATCTTATAGTTAAATCTGGTTTGAAGAGGTTAGACCAGTACATTGAACCTTTTCACACTGCAATATCTTTCTTAAATAATTCTAATCAATGAGTAGCAGCGTATAAGACTTATTGTATTGTAATGGATGTGTGTCTGCATAAGTTTGGTTTGGATATGCTTGTTAGATGGAACTCTACTTATTTGATGCTTAAGTTTCTCATACCCTATCAAAGCATATTTTCTGTTTTTATTAACACACACTATCGTAAACAGGATGGTCAACTGCTACTCACAGAGCAACATTGGTATATTGCTAAATACTTGCTGTCATTTTTAGAACTTTTTTATGATTCCACTGTTGTTTTATACGGAGTTTATTACTCGACCTCTCCTTTAATTGTGTATCCTATTTTAGAAATTGCTACCCACTTAAGGAGCCACGAAAATGATAATATCTTGCGTGAATCTGTTTATGCTATGAAAACTAAATTTTTGAAATATTGGCAAGAAATTCCTATGTTATATGCATTTGCATTTATTTTAGATCGTAGAGCTAAAGTTTGAGGATTTTCTAATGTTCTTTCACTTCTAAGTGATGCGGTAGGTATTGATTATTCTAATTATTTTTCAAATATCCGTTCTAACTTATCTCAAATTTATGCTAAGTATGATCAGAAGTATGCTGGAGTTTGCATGCAGTGACCTCCACCAACACTCACAATAGGTAAGAAGAAAACTGCGTGGGGAAAGATTCCTAAAGCAGTTTGACTACAACAACGTCAAGTGCGAACACAACAAGTGGTGGGGAGCTAGCTACCTATGTCAACATCAACACTGTCAACTACCAAGAGCAATAAGAGGAGAACTTCAGCATTTTGCAGTGGTTGCACGAGCACAAGGTAACATACCCGGTGCTTTTCATATTAGCAAGGGATGTGTTAACAGTTCCTGTCTCCACGGTTTCTTCGGAGTCTACTTTCAGTCTATCCGAATGAATAATCGAGGAGAGAAGAACAAATATGACAAGTGAGATGGTGAAAATACTTCTCACTTGAAAGATTGGGAACAAGCTGATCAAAGAGCTCAACATACTACAGAAAATGTTGAGCTGGCGAAGACGTTTGAAAATCTTTATCTAGATAATCAGAAATAATAATTGTAATCTTCATTTTTTTTCCTGTATCACTAAGCTATAGGTTGTACTCTTTTTTCTTTGCCAAGGTTTTCTCATGTTAAGTTTTTACTTAGCAAAGTTTTTAACGAGGCAACCAAACATCAATAAAGCTCATTGTTTAGTTTTAATTATTTGTCTCATTTTAGAATTTATTTCATATTTTAGCTTTTTCTTAATTTACATATATCTTTTAAAAGTTTTCCTAATTATTCTAAATTTTCCCGATTTTTTTCTGAATTTTTCATATTTTTCTGTATTTTTTTCATACTTTTTCTGGTTCTTTTTAATTTTATTGCGCTAACGGGCCGCCCTGACTTGTTTAGACCCGTCGGATCCGTACCGACACAACAGACCGTGCTTAGGCCGACAAGGCACGACCCGTTTAATAGTTGGGCCGAAACGGGTCGTGCTTCCGTTTGGCCCACACTAGCTCACGGACACAACACAAGAGTACAAATCAAACGACAGCAGAAGCAAAGGCATTTGTTGATGGGCTAGTTACCCTCCAATGGGCCATAAAAACCTGGTTACTGTGGCTTTGAGGCCCAGCCCGGCCTACTTACGGCTCTGGTTTGTCTTAACACCGAGGCAGCGACCGCGCCGGACTTCTTCTTGCAGCACAAGAAGAGAACGACTCCGGCGGCGTCTCCGCCTTATAGGCGAAGCCGCCTCCTCCTCATTGCGCTTCCTATCCAAGAGCAGAAAGAAGAAGAAAGAGCAGCGCGGAGACATCAGAAGGGACGAGAGAGAGAGAGAGAGAGAGAGTGAATCGCGATCCTTCTCTCTGAGCGGAGGCGATGGCGAGGTTCGATCCGTACGAGAACAACGGCGGCACGTGCGTGGCCATTGCGGGGGCCGACTACTGCGTCGTCGCCGCCGACACGCGCCTCTCCGTGGGATACAGCATCCTCAGCCGCGACCACTCCAAGATCGCCAGCCTGTATGTTTCCTTCCAACCCTCTCTCTGTCCCATGTATGATTGTTGATTGGAGGAGAGATTGGGTGCGGATTGGCGAGATCCTAATCCCACTGCTTGGTTTTGGTTGCCCTGTGTCTGTGTTTTAAGAAGGGCGCTACGGTTAGTGCTGTAATAATCCTTGCGTACGGATGGAGTGTGATTCTTAGCTGGCTGGGAGGTAAATTAGTGAGTTTATTTATGCAGTGCTTACTGTTTGGGAATCAGTGGTTCTATATGTTCTGCGACATATGTTACACAGCTCGGTGAGAAATTGCAAAGACTGATCATGCTCTGTTGCTGAAATCTTGCCTACTGCGCGGAAAAAATGAGCTAGTGCTAGTGATGAATTGAAGATCCATTTTGTGTAGTTGAAACCGTATAAAATGCTAGAAATAAACGGGACGTTTCACCTGATAAAAAAATTAGTCCAAATCCTTTATCCTATGATCTACGAGTTTGCAAGTAACTGTTGTAAACAGAAGTAGGTCTGTTGGAACTTGGACCCAACATAGTGAGTTTTATCATTTTTTTATGCAAACATTGAGCCAACCTGCCTATTCTAATTAATCTGAAAGCTTGCTTTATTGTTGAATGATTGTGCTATTGTTGTTTTCTCTTCTCCCCTTCAATTAGGGCGGACAAATGTGTTTTGGCCTCATCTGGATTTCAAGGCGATATCAAAGCTTTGCAGAAGAACCTGGCTGCAAAGGAATTGGTAAGTCTAATAACTGAGTGAGCTCTCAAACCATCTATTAACCCTCTTTCAATGAACTTATTGTGATATTCCAATAAATTATCCGGCGATTGTGATCCAATGTTCTGTTTTTATATTAACTTCAACCACCATGAGGTTTGAAGATTGTTTGTTCTTACATGGTCCACTATTCAGTTTAATGTGGGTTTGCAGACTGTACGAGTAACATTTATGTAATCCTGAATCATAACAGTACAAGTTTATGGTGTGTTGACATTTCTGGGTTTTTAGGTCTATGAGCACAACCATAACAAGAAGATGAGCTGCCCTGCGATGGCGCAATTACTGTCAAACACTCTCTACTATAAAAGATTCTTCCCATACTATGCTTTCAATGTGTTGGGTGGACTGGACAGCCAAGGTATTGTTCAGGTTACTTCTTTTTTACATTGATCGCTCAGTATGATCACGCCTCTGAGCATTTCTTCTCCTTCACAGGTAAAGGCTGTGTCTTCACATACGATGCTGTTGGCTCATATGAGCGTACTGGTTATAGTGCTCAGGGAACAGGTTCAGCGTTAATGATGCCTGTTCTAGACAATCAGTTGAAATCACCTAGTCCTCTACTACTGCCAGCTCGGGTAAGTTATATATAACTCCAGTGTTAATAAATGGTTGGCACACTAGACGTATTTTTTGGTTTAATCCTCTTCTGAGATGTTTTGTTAGCCCTGCAGTGGCCAATTGTAGTTGATAATGATTGGCTCTTTAGAAGCAAATAGTTATATATGAAAATGAAATAACAAAATAACCTTTTGCTGTGATTTGCAATATATAATTCTTTTCATGTATCAGAACTCTAATGCCATGCTAATTATGCAGGATGCAGTGACGCCCTTGTCTGAATCGGATGCAGTTGATCTGGTGAAGGACGTCTTTGCATCAGCCACAGAGCGAGATATATACACTGTATGCTGCTTTGTTGACCCTTAGATGCTCAATGATTACTATTGACTAATTAAATATTCTGACCCAAATACTATTGCTCCATGAATTTTACAGGGAGATAGATTGGAAATTGTAGTCATCAACAGCTCCGGCGCCCACCGTGAGTGCATTGATTTAAGGAAGGATTAGTGCGGGATGCCTGTGAAACAACATTACCATCACAACAAAATATCACTTGCTATCACAGGCCTCCCCCAGAAGCGGAATGATACGATTTTTTCCCCTTCTGTCAGATGATTTGAATTCCTGTTTGTTCACTGTTGCAAGAGTGACTATACAATACATTGTATTTTATCCTTATCTGGTATACTTACTAAGTACCTTTGCGAATTGTTTACAGAATCACTCCTAACCTAAATTCAGCTAATTTGTCAAACTTATGCAGCAGAAAACAATCAGGAGACGACATAATTGACCTTGCTCTTTTGAAAAGATAGAGAAAGAACAAACTACATATAAGATTGGAGTCAAGGCTTCAACAAGCCAAGCTCAACACTTATTTTGTCTCCTTTTTCTTAACCTAAACGAATTATCATCTATCTAATAGAAAAATCATCGAAAGAGCTTTACGGTTAACATAGTTCTAACTAGTAAATCAATCAGTTGTTGTGCTTGCAATGTAATCTCACCAGCTAATAGGGCTTGATTTTTTAGTTCCTTGCTACTCTATGCCAACTGCCTAGCTGCTCTGGTGGCAAATCAATCAAGAAAACAGTGCGCCCCAAAATCCATCCAATTGCCAAAATTTCCTAAACGCAAAATGAATCTGCAGCCTCCAATCAGGATGGAGGAACAACACCCATGGTGACTGCATTGAAGATTTGCATGTACTCCAACAATGCCAACCAAGACGGCTTCCTCAGCTTTGCCACCTCCAGTGACCCAGAGGTGCGCGGCCCTGTGCGACAGCATCTGCGCCATGACGGCAGCGAGCGAGCTCGTAGTCTTGCAGGTCAGCACCACGCTCTTAACTCGTCCGGTTGCTCGCCACCATCTGGCTGGCAATGGTCGCCGAGAACCCAATTCTCCGGCTGCTGAAACCCGTAGAACTTGGAAAAGGCACAATGTCATTCTCTTCTTGTCGTGTTTGACGAGATCAAACCTTTTCTTAATTTGACATTCTAAAATTATACTTTTATAATATCATAATTTTATCCCTACATTTTAATATAGAGTTATAAAGAGTAAGAGTTGAAGTTACATCTCAAAGACCGTAATAAACTTGCTCACTAATTTTTTTAAAGATGCTTTGCCCCTAACGGCCTAACTCTGGAATCAACCACGGTACCTCCATTCGACATTTTTTTTACAGAGGTCCTTAGGAAGTACTCCATAGAGTTACAAGAGAGTCCCTAGAACATTCTAGAACATCAAAGCACCAAAGGGTGAAGAAGAAGAACAATTAGGTCATCGACGAACACTAGCACAGTAGCTGTACTGCAACAAAATTAGCTGCGCTCGACGCCGTGTACTGACTGCATCGGGCCTCTTCTACTTCTTCGGTTGTGTTGATTAACGTTGAAGGTTGAACGAGAGAATGGTTGTAAACATGGATCGTCAACGTCCATGTAACGCATCAGAAATCTACACCAACATTCTTGTCGTCGACAAGGACCTTCGCTGATTGTATTGTCTGCCTAGTTGTTCACGATGCAAGGAATGGATTTGCTCTTTCTCTTGTCCATAATACTCCCTCTATTAAAGATGGGAGACTTCCCGGCCTGTGGTGCATTTGAGCCGAGAGGGAGCTGGCTCGGCTCACGGCTCGAACCGGGCCGCGATTTTTTTTTTTGTTGAGTCTTTTTTCAAAAAAAAATTATATTTAGATCTTTTTTTGGAAAAAATATTATAGTTAGGTCCTTCTTTTGGGAAAGAAAAAATATATTACACTTATATTCTTTTTGCGTTTTTAAGCCTTGCGCTCAGGTCCTTCTTCGGAAAATTAAAATTATGTTTAGATCCTTTTTCGGGAAAAAACACGGTTAGATCTTTTTATGAAAATATATATATATACTACGTTTAGGTCCTTTTTTCAGTTTTTTTTAGCGTTCTGTTTATGTCCTTTTTGAAAAAAAAAACCTGTTCAGGTCCTTTTCTGCCAAATAAACGCGAAAAAATGCGATTACGTTTGTATCCTTTCAGCCGTTTCGCGTGTTTCCTCGATTTTCTCGCGTGGGAAGCGGCAATCGCAAAAAAAAAACCCGTTTAGGTCCTTTTCCGCCGAATAAATGCGAAAAAAACGCGATTACGTTTGTATCCTTTCAACCGTTTCGCGTGTTTCCTCGATTTTCTCGCGTGGGAAGCGGCAATCGCACGTTTTCTCGATTTTCTCGTGTAGGGAGCGACGGTCGCGACGTGGCACGCCGCAGTCAATTATTTAGTTTTCCTTAGAGGAGAAGCAGCAGGATATGTGAGTAATTATCTCGATCTTTGTCTCTCTCAGGAATCTTACGGTGTTCCTCAAATTTTGATACGGTTCAATATGAGGGTTTCGAATTTTGTTTTATTTTTTTCTACGCCCACCGAAATTTGAATTTTGGATAATTTTTTACCAAAATTAAAAAAAAAATGGATAAAATTTGAATGAACTCACCGAAATATAAAGAACCGAATTTCATCGAAATTCGAAACCCTGTTTAATACAAGCTTGCATATAGAGCTGTCCATATGGGCGGGCCCGCCGTGCGCCACGGCCCGTTCGTCGTGGCACGGCCACGCGACGCAAGACGGCAAGCACGGCGGGCGGCGGCGGCAGGCCGCACGAGGCCGTGCGTGGGCGGGCGCCGCCGCCATGAGCCAAACGCGCCGCAAGACGCAGCCGCGGCACGCACGACAGTGAGGACCGGCCGGCCCGGCACCTGCATGGGCCAAAGGCACGGCCAAGACGACACGCACGCGAGGAGAGGCGTCCGCACGCGGTGGGAGGAGGAGAGGCGGGCACACGCAGACAATGGGCGGCCACGCGACCCGTTGCTCGCCGCCGTGCCGACCGTTGCGCGCGGTAGTCTTGGCGGCCGGCACGAACGCGGTCCGTTTTTCCGATTTTCCGACCGCTTTATAGCCGTTAGGGGTTAAAAATTGATAAAAATTGAAAAACGGCAAAAATTCAATTTTTCCTATAAATAGGAGGACCCTCTCCTCATACAAAGACCCATTCACTCATCATCTTCTCTAATCTGTATTGATCATCTTGTGAAAATTGTGATACTGTTTGTAGTTATTTAGCAAAATTCGGAGAAATTTTGCTAAAATTTCAGAGAAATTCAAACTCGAGCTTTCGGTAACACAAGAGGTTTGTCATACTGAATTTTGCTAATTGTATTGTTTTTATTATTTTTACTAATATTCGAAATATTCATTTGCAGTTTTTTGCATGGATCATTTCCCCATCTCCGATTTCGGGATCGCTCCGGAGGACCTTGAATCCTTCCAAGATTTGTCAGCCGTACCCGAAACAGAAGCACCTGAAGAACATCATGGATAAGAAGAACCATCAGGCTCCATGACCATGAGTGCTTCTGGGTCGACATCCACTGGAGCGAAGAGAGCGAGGCAGACATCGAGAGTTTGGGATTTTTCGACAAGCAAGCGAGGACAGATCTGAAAGGAAAAGAGGTAAGAGTTGCTGTTTGTAAACAATGTCATCATGTTTTATCTGCAAAATCTCTGAGAGTGCAGGACACTTGCATAGGCATATTGAAAGTTGCAATGCGAAAATAGGAGCAATGCTATGAGAGCAGACACAACTAATATACAACCGGACGGTTCGGTCCAGAATCGGGAATATAGTGGCGATGTAGCTAGGCAATCTCTTGTACGCTTAATTGCATCACAGATTTACCTTTAAACTTTGGCGAGAGTGCTGATTTTGAAAATTACATTAAGCGTGCACATAATCCAAAATTTAGTAAAGTATCTAGACAGGACAACTAGTAGAGATGTAGTTAAGTATTACAATAGTTGTCGTGAAAATTTAAAACCATGTTCAAGATTTGCACATTTTCCATATCTTTGACTTCGACATATGGAGTGGTAGGGCTAAGCAAGATTGTATTAGCGTAGTTGCTCATTATGTCAACCAAAACTCGCAACTAGAAAAAGAATTATAGATTTCAAACTAATTGATGTCGCATATACTTGGAGAGAATATTGCTTTGAGTATTATTAGGGTGGTGGAGGACTTTGGTCTCGATGATAAGATTTTTGCTATAACTTTAGATAATGCCTCCGCAAATACCTCCGCAATGAATATTCTCACTCCAATATTTGGTACTTATGTCAATCATTTTGCTTCATCAACGTTGTGCTCGTCATATTATTAACCTTATAGTTAAAAGTGGACTTGCCCGTTAGAACGTTACATTGCACCTTTCCGTATGGCAATTTCTTTTATGAATCATTCTAATGCTAGAATAGCATCTTATAAGAATTTTGCATTGCAATGGGCGACGTCCAAGAATATTTGGTTTAGATATACCAATAAGATGGAATTCTACTTACTTAATGCTTAAGAACCTTCTGCCATATAAGAGCACATTTGAGGTTTTCATTCAAACACATCACCCTCAACGTGATTTATTATCTGAAGAACATTGGTATGTTGCATCAAAGTTACTTCAGTTTCTTGAAGTTTTTTATGACTCCACAGTTGCTTTATCCGCAGTTTATGAACCCACATCTTCTCTAATTGTGCATCATATCTTAGATATGGCTACCCATTTTAAGAACAACGAAAATGACATGATTTTAAGAGATTCTGTCATCGCAATGAAATCCAAATATTTGAAATATTGGAAAGAAATTCCACTTCTATATGCCTTCGCTTTTATTTTAGATCCTAGAGCAAAACTTAGAGGATTTGGTAACGTCCTCTCCCTTTTAGGTGATGTTCTAGGGGAAGATTATTCAATTTATTTTACTACTGTTCGTACTAAACTAACCGAAGTTTACAATAAGTACGAACAAAAGCATCAAGGAGTTCGTTTGCAACGACCTCCTGTACCTATCGCGGTAAGAAAAGATCGCGTGGGGCAAAATCGGGGTTCTTCTTCTTCTTGATGCGTGTTCTCGACGGTGGTGATACAAGCCACAGCCAACAAGTCTCCTCTGGGAACTATCTGCCTATATGGACAGCGACGCGTTGGATTACCAACAAGAAGGAGACGATGCCTTCAATATTGTTCAATGGTGGCATGAGCACAAGCTAACATATCCCGTGCTATCCATATTAGTTCGAGATGTGTTAACTGTTCCAGTCTCGACGGTTTCCTCCGAGTCTGCCTTCAGTCTCTCCGGCAGAATATTGGAGGAGAGAAGAACAATCCTATCGAGTGATATGGTGGAGATGCTCATGACTATCAAAGACTGGGAACACGCTGATTCAAGAACTCAACATTCCGCTGAAAACCAAGAACTAGAGGAAGCCTTCGAAAATCTCTACCTCGACAATGACGAAGACCCTCCATCTACCTCTTAGTATGTATTAGAGGCTTAGAGCTTTAGTTGTACTCTTTTCTTTGTCAAGGTTTTCTCTAGATGAGTTTTACTTGACAAAGTTTTTAACGAGGCAACCATCCAAACATTAATAAAGCTCTTTGTTACATGTTCTACATTTTTTTGTCTCAATTTATTGTACGTCATTTTATGCTATTTTCTAACTCTACATATTTTTCCTAATTTTTCAATATTTTTCCTATTTTTCTCTATTTTTCCTATTTTTTTGCACACGGCACGGTGGCGACCCGAGGCCCACTGTGCCTATTCGGTTCCGGCCAAGACGGCACGACCCATGCCCCGACGTGCGTGCACTGGGCCTCTACCCCGGCCCATGGGCGGGCACGGCACGGCACGACCGGGCCTTCGTGCCTAGATGGGCCGTGCCTCTGCCGGGCCGGGCCATGCCGTGCCGGGCCGCCCATCTGGCCAACTCTACTTGCATACATGCATTTGCTTTAAGAGAGGTGCTTCTATTCATTTTTTTTAAGTTATATAAATGCTAAAACAAAATAAGTGGTGAAGCTGACTTTTTATTCTTCACTTGCATCTTGTACAAACTTGTATCGAGAAGAAACTGATGGAAGCACCGCTCCGCCGGCGCCGAGACGACTCCGCTAGTAGGCCTGACTTGTGCACCTGGGCTTGCATGCCGGCGCGTGGAGTTTGTGTGGTCGCCCCAACCCATGCGCGGCTGCACAGTCCAGAGCGCACTTTTGCACGTAGCCCGCCCGTACTAAACGCGCAGGCACACGGAACGTCGTGCAACCGCCGAGCGTAACTAGCCCCACTGCGCCGCCCACCGGCACCACGCCATCCGGCCTGCAACCCGATCAGCCGCCCGCCAGGCACCGTGGTCCGTCGTTCATGTTGGGAAACCACGTGGCCCAATAAAAAATCTACGATGGTTCTTTAGCTGAAATCCTAGGTGAACGCTATATAAGGAGGAGGGGGTCCCTCCTATGTACAAGAATCACAAAAGCAATAAAGAATTCCGTCGTCGCTCCCCATATACCTGTGTCTCTCTCTGTTCTCCACTTTAGATCTGCTGGGAACCCTGACTATTCGATAGCGAGGTTCCTTAACACGTTATCGCGCCGAAGCTCACCGAGTTCGTAATTGAAAAGGTGAAAAGGTGAGAATTAGCGATTGAATCTAATCGGTTCTTTTCTATGCACGCATCTATCCTACGTGACACGGTTACACGAAGAACGCCGCAACTACCCGCAAGACGGCCACGAAGACACAATTTGCAGACACATCCAAAAGAAAAAATTGCGATGTCGGCGATCGCGCGACGCAGAACGGCCGGCCACCACCTCGGCGGGCGTGCATGGAGCCGCCGACCTCGCGCCGGCCGTCGCCTCGGCGCGCACGGCCGCCCGCCCGGCCGCCGCTGCCGCTGCGCCGCACGCCTGCCCGAAGCCGACGCCGCGAAGACTTGCCCGAGGCGGCCGCCGCCGTGCTCGCCACAAGACGCCGTCCACCACCGGCCGCAGCGCTTCGCCTCGGCTCAGCGGCCCGCTCCGCCGCCGCCTCGCCGCCGAGCCGCCTCGCGCCAGCGCTGGCGCGCTAACCGCCGCCGCGACCCGCCACGCCCGACTTGCGATCATCGCGGCGCGCCTGCAGACCGCCCGACTAACTCGGCTCCGACGCCAAGCACCGGTGGCCGCCCACCGCCACCTCGAATGCGCCGCTGCAATAAGCGCGAAAAGGAAGAGGCGCGAGCACGGAAGGCAAGGAGGCGCGACGCACGGGGAGGCGGCGCGGGCGATTGGGGAAGGCGGCGCGGGCGCATGGGGAAACCCTAGCCGCCAGGGTTTTTGTGGGCAGCGCAATGGGCCATAGCCCCATGAGGCCGGTTCGGCCGAAAAAAAAGAAAAGAAAAAGAAGAAAAGAAAGAAAAGAAAAAGAAAAATGGCTAGAAAATTTTGGAAAAATTGCAAAAAAATTTTGAAAAAATTGTCAGAAAATCAAGAAGATTCATCTGGCTCTGTTTTTAACTTTTCTATCTTTATTTCTCTGTTTTATGAATATTCTTTATAAACTTTGAATCCATTGCTTTATTTTATATTCTGCAATGCATAGCAATTTATGCTTTTGCAACCATTTTCTATTAGATTACACGCAGTAATCTAATGTCAGAATTTTTGAAAACATGCAGATGTTCGGCATCGTGAATCGTGAGTTTGAAGAACTGGCCCTGCACGGTCAGAACTACCTCACTTGGGCATCGGACATGAAGATCGTTCTTGGGGGCAAGAAGCTCCGCGGCGATTGGTCTAGGGTCCTCGCAGACGCGAGACCGATCGCCGAGCGTAACGATCAAGTCTCGCATTTTCTCAGCACCACCTCTCACCACTTTGAAGAACGAATACATGGTCGAGGAGAGTGCACATGAGCTTTGGACTGCACTTCAGAAGCGGTTCGAAAAGCTCAAGTACACCATCTTGCCCCAAGCACAGCAAGATTGGGTACGCCTTGAGGTTTGCAGACTTTAAAACAGTGGCCGAGTACAATTCTACCTTGCACAGAATTTGTACCAATCTCTCCCTATGTGGCAAGAAGATCACTGATGAGGAGAAGATTGAGAAAACTCTCTCCACCTTCCACCCTAATGCTATCCAGAGTGCACGCAGCTATCGTCAGGACGCATACAAGGAGTATAGCGAACTGATTGATGTAATGCAAGTTGCGGAATCGCAAGACGATGTTCTACGCAAGAACTATGTCTCGCAGCCACCTGGACGAGGCACTGGCACAGAAGTCAATGCCAATAGCTACAAGGTGAGAAAGCCCATTAACAGAAAGAAGGGCAAGCAGGGTGGGAAAGAGAGGACTCAGGCCAAAGGAAAGTCCAAAGCCCCAGTGAAAAAGGATGACAAAGAAAAGGCGCACGCCAAGCCGTATGGACAGCAGAACCAAACGTGCTTCAGGTGTGGCACTTGGGGACACTGGTCGAAGATATGTCGAGAATCCAAGGAAGTGATCAACGCATATCAGGCTAAGAGGAAGGCAAAAGAAAACGCCCCCGCAGAGGCGCACTTCGCCAATATCGGTGATGATGATGCCATGGATGAAGATACCCCACTTGTCTCATCCTCACAGAATAGCCTGGACATCGACGCTGCAGCCAATATTATGGCAAATGAAGAGAAAACTTCTGTCGATGACATAGAAGCAGATATTAATGCATATTTTACATATTCTGTTTAATGCATTTTTTTTAAATTATGGTTGTTAGCATTTTCTTTGAATAATGAATTGTAAGCTCTAGAAGAGCATACTTCCCTCATGAATAAATATGAAATTTATTCTTTATTCCAGTATTCTTTAAATTTGCAAGCAATATTTGGATTATTTTGCCTCTATCTGATTAGAATTATATTTCTTTGATCTAGAAATCGTGTAGCGCCCAAATGGAAGAGATATGCATTGTTGATAGTGGCACAACAAATACCATCTTAAGAGAGTCTAAATATTTCCAATCGATCACGAAGAATGCTGGAAAGATTACTACGATCGCAGGAAGCGACTCATATGTAATCGGCTCAGGAAGAGCCACTATTATATTGCCTATGGGTACAACTTTGGTAATTGAAGAAGCCCTTTTGTACCCTGAAACAACGCGCACTCTCTTAAGCTTCAAAGACATCCGCGCCAATGGTTTTCATGTAGAAACCAACGAAGAAAATGGCAAAGAATACTTGTGCATTGTGAAGCACGCGGTATGTGAAAAAATGGTATTAGAAAAATGTTCCTCATATGAATCTGGGTTGTACTACACGAATATTCATGCACCCAAAATGTATACTTCCTTGAAGACTGTTTTTAGAAGCTCTGAGTTATTTTCTTTATGGCATGGTAGATTAGGTCATCCTAGTCTTAGAATGATGAGAAATATAGTGAACAACTCACAAGGTCATGGTATTAATGTTAAAAATTTCCCGAATCACGAAGATTTTGTGTGCCCTGCATGTGCCACCGGGAAATTAATAACTAGACCCTCTGTCATGAAAGTTCAAAGTGAAATCCCTACATTCCTGGAACGCATCCAGGGGGATATTCGCGGCCCGATTCAACCCTTGTGAGGGCCGTTTCGATACTTTATGGTGCTCATCAATGCTTCCTCGAAATGGTCGCATGTATGCTTTTGTCAACAAGAAACCATGCTTTTGCAAAGCTGATCTCGCAGATCATAAGAATTAAGAATGCTTTCCCTGATCATCGCGTGAAGTCCATCAGAATGGACAATGCCGAGAATTTACTTCAAAGGCATTTGATGATTATTGCACGCAAGCAATGGGATAGCGCTTGAGCACTCCGCACCGCACGCCCACACGCAGAATGGACTAGCAGAAGCACTAATAAAGAGAATTAAATTCATTGCCAGACCGCTTTTGCAAAGTTGTAACTTGCCCAACACTTGTTGGGGATATGCAGTCCTGCACGCAGCAGCTCTTATCAATTTCGCATCGTCGCCTACAACATCCATTCTCCTATGCAGCTTGTGCACGGGTCATCCCAAGATCTCCCATCTCAGGAAATTTGGGTGTATGGTATATGTACCTATACCACCCCCTCAGCGGACTGCAATGGGCCCTCTCCGCAAGTCTGGGATATACGTTGGTTATGAGAGTGCATCCATAATCAGGTATCTGGAACCCATGATCGAGACTTGCATACACTCGATTCACCGATTGCATCTTTGACGAGGATCGCTTCCGTCATTAGGGGAGGAAATCAACCTTTGGATAAAAATGCCGGAAATCATATGGCATTCCACCGATCCCGCACATGATCCTCGCACTAATGAAGCAAATCAAGAAGTCCGTAAGATAATTGATTTGCGAATTTAGCAAATGAACTGCTGATCATTTTTGTGATCTCAAGGGCGTGGTTAAGTCGCATGTACCCGCAAGGAATGCACCGAGAGGGTGGAAATACCAAAGAAAATAGAAGGTATCCTCACTGCTCGAAGCCTCAAAGAAAAGAATAGAAATCTGCTCTCAAACCCAAAGTACCCGAGACGCCCTGAGAAAATCAAGCAGAGGACTTACCACAACCAATCACGAAAATACCCCAAGGAAAGAAGGGGGCAGCTTGAGACTGCCCTCAAAAGAAGCCAACAGAAAGGCAATTCCTGCACTTGAATCTTTCACTACAGAAGCCACCAAAATAATGTGTGCGCACACATAGGCGATGAAAAGCTAAAGGAACTTGCTCCTGCGATAGGGAAAAGCAGCGAAGAGCAAGTAGAAGTGCATGAAGCACCCCATGAAGAAATGGCCATAAACTTTATAATAACAGGAGAATCCTTGAATAGAGCAACAGCCAATGTTGATGCATACTTCGCAAAGATGATTGCCTCGATCATTGATCATGATCACGAGCCTGCATCTCTCGCAGAGTGCAAGAAAAGGCTAGATTGAGAAGAATGGAAAAAGGCAATCACTGCAGAGTTAGTCTCTCTGAACAAGAGAGAGGTGTTTGGGCTCGTATGCCGCACACCTCCCCATATAAACCCCGTAAGTCACAAATGGGTCTTTGTTCGGAAGAGGAATGAAAACAACGAAGTTGTAGGTACAAGGCAAGGCTTGTAGCTCAAGGTTTCACTCAACGTCCTGGAGTTGATTATGAAGAAACCTATTCTCCGGTCATGGGAGGAATTACCTTTAGATATTTGATCTCAATGGCAATCAACTTGAAGTTGAGAATGAAGCTAATGGATGTTGTCACAAAGATATTTGTATGGAAACTTGGATTCGAGATATACATGAAAGTACCTAAGGAATTCCTATCCCAACCAAGACGGAGCAAATAGAAACTCAGACAGTGTGAAATTGGAGAAATCACCGTATGAGTCAAGCGATAGGGAAGAATATGGTACAATCGCTGAGTGACTTTCTCTCAAGAAAGGCTACACAAACAGCGAAGATTGTCCATGTGTGTTTATACAGCGATCCCCGAATGGATTCTGTATAATCTCCGTCTATGTAGATGACTTGAACATCATTGGGACGGATGAAGAAATTGAAGAAGCATGCTCATACTTGAAGTCTGAGTTTGAAATGAAGGACTTGGGTAAAACCAAGTTTTGTTTAGGCTTGCAGCTTGAATATGTCCAAGGAGGAATCTTGGTACACCAATCAACCTACACGCAGAAAGTGTTGGAAAGGTTTGGATTTGAAAAAGCATATCCTGCGAAGACTCCAATGGTCAAGGTCACTCCAAGCGCATCTAGACCCATACTGCACCTAGAGAAGAGGGGAGGAAGTCCTGGGAGCAGAATTCCCATATCTGAGTGCAGTTGGAGCGCTCATGTACCTTGCGAATAGCACCAGGCCAGACATTGCGTTCGCTGTGAATTTGCTAGCCCGGTACAGTGCAGAACCCACCAAAAGGCATTGGAAAGGGATCAAAGATATTTTCCGTTACCTCCAAGGAAGCAAAGATTTTGGTTTGTTTTTCAGAAGAAACAATGAATTGAATTTGGTTGGCTACGCCGATGCTGGGTACTTATTAGGCCCGCATACTGATAAGTCCCAAACTGGCTATATTTTCCTATGTGGAGGAACAACAATTTCTTGAAAGTCGTCTAAACAGACTCTTGTCTCAACGTCGACAAACCACTCGGAAATCATCGCTTTATATGAAGCATCTCGTGAATGTGCATGGCTCCGAAGAATGATTCACCACATCCAGAAATCATGTGGCTTGAACATTGAGCAAACTCCCACGATAATCTATGAAGATAATGCAGCTTGTGTTGCCCAAGCACATATGGGTTATGTGAAGAGCAATCTCACGAAACATATCAACCCCAAGTTCTTCTATGCTCCCGAATTGCATAAGATGAACGAGATCAAGATATTGCATATTAAGTCATGTGAAAATCTTGCAGATTTGTTAACTAAATCACTTCCAGCATCTACCTTTGAAAGGTGCATTAAAGGAATTGGAATGATGAGACTTAGAGAAGTGCAGATTTCAGGGGGAGATATTTCACATACTCCCACTTGAATCTCGAACATGAATTATGAATACCCAACATGAATATCGAAGATTAGCAATTGAAGTTAGGTGAATTGTACTCTTTTTCCTTAGCAAGTTTTTCATGAAGTTTTCTTGCATAAGGTTTTAACGAGGCAATTCGTGCAACATAGTAAGCGTATGCTATGTACTCTTTCTCCAAGTATTTTTTCCACTGGGTTTTCCTGGAGTTTTAATGAGGCATATGCATCTCGCGGCAAAGGGTCCGAGGGGGAGTGTTGGGAAACCACGTGACCCAATAGAAAGCCCACGATGATCCCTTAGCCGAAACCCTAAGTGAGCGCTATATAAGTAGGAGGGGGTCCCCCTATGTACAAGAATCACAAAAGCAATAAAGAATTCCATCGTCGCTCCTCATATACCTGTGTCTCTCTATGTTCTTCACTTTAGATCTGTTTGGGAACCCCGAACTATTCGATAGCGAGGTTCTTTAACAGTTCAGCCATCCAGGTGCTCGCGCGATCCCGCCTCGCGCCCTCACCACATCGCGGGGGCGCGTGGAGATGCACCGCGCGACGTGCGTGGCGGACGCGATGCTAATGCCGTTTCATTTGCACGATACAATCAACTTGCAAAGTGGTATAGCAGTTCGTTGGAATCTCTTCACGTTTACGACCGTTACCCGCCATTTGGCTAGAGCTGCTTCAATTAATGCAGGTTTTTCCCATGGAGTGATCACGATGCGTTCGCGATCCGTATCAGCGGCAAAGCGCTCATTGTCCAGGTAGAGAGTACTACTGTACGCACATGGTCGGTTCCCGGATTCTTGCGCTTCGGTTGCAATCCCCGTGTGTTGAGTACGCTATTACCTTGGTTTAGCAATATAAGATGTATTTTGAATTTGAGAAATACTATATAACGGTATACCGTTACTCTCTAAAACAACGGCACACCACGCCAAAGCTGTTTGTTTGTACGCGTAGCGCAGTACAGGGTGTCCGTCGTCGGCGACATCGACAGCCGCCGCCTAGTGAAGAGGCTCGCCAAGGTCGACAAGATCGCCGAGGTGATCTTGAAGCCACCACCGAAGGGGGAGAAGAAGAAACGAGATGGCAGCGGCGGCGGCGAGAATGGCTACAAGCAGGCCTCACCCGCCAGTGAGAAGAGTGGAGCCGGCGACACAAAACACGGCTCCAACGACAGACGCACACTCAAGAGAGAATGTGTCGAGGCCAAGAACGGCAAGGATGGCAATGGTGATGCCATTGGCAAGGCTGCTCCTACTGGAGTTTCCAGGGCTACGATGGGAAGGCGGCCATGTCCATGTGCTACCACCGGGCTGAGCCAGCCATGGCTGTGCCCATGCATCTGCCATACCATGTAGCCAACTGCACAATGCCTCCTCCGCCGTACGGTATTGGTGGGTGTATTACGCAGTGCCGCCGCCATCACACTGTCGTCGTCTTCCAACTGTCCGGTCGCAGCCGACCAGGTTCGTCGATGAGGACTTGTTCAGTGACGACAACACGACCGTCGGCTGTCGCGTGATGTGAGGAACCTCGATCGGTGCGGTGCCGTCGATTGATTTGCTCCTCAGTTTTGTTCCAAACTGATGTGCATTCTTGTTATTGTTTTATTCGAATCAATGGAGCTCACAAAAGTATGATCAAGCTAAACTTATAAGTACACTACGAAACCTGGTGAAACTTAACTATGAAACAACATGAAACCTATCTATAAAATGTTATGAAACTCCTGAATCAATTAATGACCTGAAACATACTCTGAAACTGTGAAACATGCTCTGAGACTTGTTGAAACGCATAGGTTGAAACTTAAAATATTCTATAAACACGTGAAACTTACCGAAACAAGAAACTTTTCAAACGCTCTCTTGAAACTTGGCATAACACGCATGAAACTTACTGAAACTCGCCGAAATATGAATGAAACTTTTGAAATACATATGTAATTTGCATAAACTTACCAAAACACAAATGAATATTTGTTGGAAACTTCTTTTGAAATATGACGAAACATGCATAAAATATGAAACTTATAAGTACACTACGAAACCTGTGAAACAACATGAAACCTATTTGCGAAACTTAGCTGTGAAACCTGTTATACTGTTGGAATCAATTCCAACGGTACATGGTTCAGTAGTAGCGCTCTTTGAAATTTCATAAGGATTAAAGATACAGTGAAATTAAGAAATGTATAAGAGAAAATGACTTAGATATCACACTTAATCATCTTAAAAGATGAAAAATAATAATTTGTGTGGGTGGTAACAAATAAATGCATATGGTTGAGAAAGAATAACTAGGAATATAGTACAAATAGACTCATTAAATCTACATATAAGTTTTATATTTCTAAAGGGAGGGAATACTAAATTAAGAGACTTATTTATGCAAAGATGCTTAAGCTTAGGTCTCGCAAAAAAAATTGCTTAGGCTTAGGGCATATGCATATGCGTCCCGGTGGTTATTTAGTTTGACGTGCACGCATGCCACCGCCATTTCCCTGAATCCTGGTCACTACCACACCGGCCAGGCCAATCATACGGTATGGATTTCAGGATTCAATCCGTCTGAATCCTGGTCATTGCCACACCGGCCAGGCCAACCATACGTTATGGATTTCAGGATTCAATACGTGTTGACGGAAATCGTAGTGATCGTTCCGTCGTGCGCGGGCAAGACAAGCAGGCTGATCCTAAACTGGAAGCCAAGCCAGCAGAGCAGAGCAAGTGATGTGCAGTGCAGTCTTAGCTTTCCACCGGCCACCACCGGTTGGCAATTGGGGCCTTGGGGGTGGTGGTGTGGTGGGATAACGCCCAACGTCGGTGCGCGCCCACATGCACAGATGCAACTCAACAAACGCGACATCCGAAGCCGGCGAGCCTCGCGGTGCCATGCCCTTTTTTTTTGGTTTTGACTCGCGGTGACGGCAAAAATGAAAATCAGATTCAGAGGCAGAAAAATTGAGAGAAATTTTAGCGTGTATTATACTAATAGATAGTAGAAGAGTAGATTTAGCTATTTAATTTATTAAAAATATTTTCTACTATTTTACTATTAGATAAAATATAAATAAATACCAAATAATCTTATTGCTTAGATCGAAAAGAGTGACCTATTTATGTTAAATTTAATATACCATAAAATAGCTCAAAACTTAAAAGGCACTAGAAGTCTGGAAGCGCATAGTCTTCCAGCGTGGTTTAAGTGCTGTTGTTGGATGTATACACTTGTAGTAGGATTCTCTTGCGATTATTAGTACACATCGTGCAAAAAAAATTAATGAAGGTGCACACTTGACACTTGATAATTAACACTCATAATTCCATAGCATAAATCCTAAATCACCAAATCGGAATCAACTAAATCAACGAATCGAGGAGGACTTACAAATCTGACGGGTCGAGGCTGTCACCGTCGCGTGTGCATGCCGCACCACTTGTTGCCGTGCAAGATGCGACCGTGGCTCTGCCTGTCTGCCACGTTGAGCAACAGCGTCTGCGTTGCCTGTCGCGCCTTGTGCCTTACGCCACCTACCGCGGCGCACGCTAGCGCTGCATGCCTGTTACCACGCTATCGTGCTTGCGCGTTACACACCTGCTACCATGTCACGCCACCGACTGTGGTCACGTCCTATGCCTATGCGCCGCCTGCCGCGCCCCGTGCCAACACGCCTCACGCCCGCTACCACGCTACGTTGTCCGCGCCTAGATGCCTCGTAGTCCTACCCGAATCAGGTGGAGTGGGGGGTTTTAGGATTAGGGTTTGGAAGCCACCGAGCCAGCTGCTAGGGAGTAGACGAGTAGTTGGATTGGAGATTTGGAGAGTGGGTGGCGGGCCTGGACACAAGTAGACTTTTTATGGGCTAGAATTTTCATGAGGAGGTAGCAGTTTGCTATACATATATATGTTGAAATGATCCTGACGTTTTCCAAAATGTTTAGGGACCGCCGCATACCCGCCACCCCTGCCGGTTCCACCCGTGACACATGGGCTTCAAATAATTCTAGTGGGTTATATCGGGACACAAAACTGGTCTATGTCAATAAAAAAAAAAGTGAATTGCTAATTTGAGAACGCTCTCACCATATCTTTAGTAAGGACACTATCTCTTTATGACAAGTGCCAGCACCTTCCACTCAAAAGTTTTCTCCATGTGACAAGTGGTATCACCTTCTTTTCCTCACTTTCCTTACTGCTCAAAGACTCTCTTTATTACAAGTGGCAGCACCTTCTTCATCCCCCTTCCTCCTCCATTCCTTTCCACTCAAACTCAAAATAGTTTTTGTATTTCAAAATTTTCCTCAAGTTTTTAAAAATAACTATTTTTTAACCACTTTCGAAAGTTTTTCTAAGTGAAACTTTTCGAACCTAAAGTTTGTTCAATAGAAACTTTTTGAACCGCAAGTTTTTGAATTGAAAGATTTCAGAGTTGAAACTTTTCAATTTGAATTTTGTCGAGTTGAAACTTTCTGATTTGAGATTTTTTGATTGAAAATTTTTTAGTTGAATTTTAAATTGAAACTTTTCGAACCAAATGTTTTTTGAATAAAAATTTTCGAACTAAAAGTTTTTTGAATTGAAATTTTCCTGAATTGAAACCTTTTGATTTGAAATTATTTGAGTTAAAATTTTCCAATTTGAAACTTTCTAATTTGATATTTTTTGATTTGAAGCTTTCTAATTTGAAATTTTGCGGTCTAAGTTGAAACTTTCTAATTAAAAATTTTTCGAGTTGAAACTTTTTGATTTAAATTTTTTGACTTGAAAATTTTGGGTTGATTTCCTTTCGAATGAAAACTTCCTATTTAAAATTTTTAAAGTTAGAATGTTCTAATTTTAAATTTTGGTGTTAAGAGAAAGAAGAGGTGAGCTGCGGGAGGTGAGTAGTGAACAGGGGAGGAGGAAAGGTGGAGGTGCATATAGAAGATGACGCATAACTTATTATAATGATGTCTTCAAATTTGTTAGTTTGAGGTTACCCTCAAATTAATCATATCCATAAAAAAAAGTAAAAAAAAAACCAAGTGTAGTTTCGTGTATTACAGAATGATACGTGCACAGTTGCAGATTAGAGGTTTCCTATTTATAACCCCATGCATCTATGCTATGCATTGCATCTGCATCGTCATCTTATCTGCAAAATTCTAAAACTTCAGTTCCCTCCCTCTCCCCTATCTTAGAAGTCAGAAACAAGAGCGCCAGCGATGGCAATCCTGAAGATTTCTTCCATCGACAGCGACAAGGCCTTCGCGAACGAGAGTGAGATCAACCTGAGCGACGATCTGCTCACCGAGATCATCCTGAGGCTCCCCTTCAAGTCCGTGGCGCGGTCCAAGTGCGTCTCCAAGAACTGGTGCACCACCATCTCCGACGACTACCTCCGCCGCAGGCTCCCCCTTCAAATGTCCATGGTCTACTTCCCCGACGACCCTGCCTGCGGAGACAAGCCGCGGTACGCGTGCGCTGCCGACGGCCGACGGCTCGAGGACTGCGGCCTCGGCTTCTTCCCGTCCCGGGAAGGCACGGTCGTCTGCGATGGCTGCAACGGCCTGCTGCTGTGCCGCTCCCCCGGCACGCTGGAGTTCTTCGTCGTTAACCCGGTGACGAGGAGGTGGGTGGCTCTCCCCAGGCCGGCGAAGGAGGCGCAGCTGTCCATGCTGGCGTTCGATCCCTTCAGCTCTCCGCACTACCACGTGATCAACTTCACCGGGTGGCGCGAGCGCGGCGCCGCGGTCGAGGTGTTCTCGTCGGAGACGTGGACGTGGACCGCGCGCAACCCGGAGTTCGGCGTCCCGGCGGGCTCCCTCTCCAACTCGATGCACTACCACGACGGTGTCGTCTACATCCTGGCCTCCGACCCAGACTGCGTGGTTCACATGGACGTAGCCGAATTCACATGCTCGGCCATCGAGCTGCCCGAACCGATGGAAGGGGAGGGCCGCGTCGCGCACTCCGGCGGCCGGATGCACTACGTGGCCAGCGACGGCGAGTTGCTGAAGGTCTGGGCTCTCGAGGAGCACTCATCTACCCGACGCCAATGGCGCCTGACGCACGCAGTGAAAGTCGACGATTTCGTGAAGGGAGGGTGCAAGGGAGGTGACGAGGTCAGGTTCTTGGCGCTGCACCCGGAGAAGGACGCGGTGTACATGTGGTCCCCGTGGAAGATTGTAGAGTACGACCTGAGGAAGAAGGAGATCACCGGCGAAGCATGGGAGTTTGGTAAGGATGAGAAGAATCGCGTCGTCAAGACCTGGCTGATCCCTTCCTCGTGTCACCTATCGGATTGCTTGGCTGATGGTCCTGCGCAGCGCTGATTAATTTGATGGGCAAGATTTGTTCAATTCGTCTACCATTTTTCCATGTTGCTTGTAACTTGTAAAGAGAGAGAGATTCTTTACGTCAATGGTGTATGTACTTCGACGTGTTGTGTGTACTTTGTATATTGTTGTATAGGATTGTTTAAGAACGAAATAGGGAACACATCAAGAAAAGTTTGGTTACTCTGGATTTGTGCTGTTGCTTATGCATGTCAGAGCAGTGTTTGGTTAACCTGAACCACTATTGCACGCACATAGCAAGTCTTTTGGTAGTCTTGTCTCAGCCCACAAGGCCCTCAAGATGCAGTCCAAGCCAATTACTTGCCCTGAAAACTGAAAAGCACATGTATTCAGATTGGTGTTTTCTGTCCTGCAGTATAAGTCCATATTCCATTGTATATACTCTTTTCGTCCAAAAATATAAGGTGTATTTTGACTTTGCACAAGAATTAAGGTTACATTAAAATTGAGAAAGGCATGAGAGAAAATGACCTAGATACCCCCACTTAATTGTCTTGGAACTTTGTGTGGATGGTAATGAATAAATGCATATAGTTGAGAGATAATAAATAGAGGTATAGAAGGAAAAGCCTTATTAAATCTACATGCAAACCTTATATTTATGGACAAGACCATTCAAAAAATAAGCCTTATAAACTTGGACGGAGTGAGTACAAACCAAGGAGATACTGAATAAAAAAGTTAATGTTATTAGATCAAACATATTCCTATTAAATGGCATACAACAACTACTCATCTATTTTTTCAGCACTAAAAGAGGGTTATATGGTGAAAATATTGCAATAACTATATCTTTGATCTCCGCTATGGACTTATATATGGGACGACGCTTCCTAAGAATGAGGAATTATATTGCGGGATGGAGGGAGCATAACGCTTACATGTGGATGTAGCGAGGTTTTCCTACTATATCCCTATTTGTTATCTCTCAACTATATGCATTTATTCATTACCACCCGCAAAAAGTATTCCTTCTCATCTTTCCAAGACTAGTAATTGTGCAAGTGCAATGCACCTTGTTGCCAATATATATTACACAAAATATATAATTACTCTCAAAATTTAGAAACCATATTCATTGTAATATGATTTGACCAATTTATAAATCCTTACTAGACTAGTATAGTGCCTGTGCTAACGCTACGACGGCAGTATACCCGCTTATCAATTAAATGAGAAGATAAGTATGAATATAACACTTAATAATAAAAGAGAAATTTTGAATTTTAAATGAATTTAGAAAGAAGAACGGAACTAAATAGAGGTCGAATGGGCGAAAACGGGCTCCCAAAAGATTTTAAATCAAGAAAGAGAAAGAAAAAAGAATTTTTTGATTTTTGATTTTTTGTTTTGTTTTGCAGCTTCCACAGAGAGCACAGCGTGCTCTCTGGGCTTGGCCAGCGCAAGGGGGAGGGAAGGCCAGGGGTGGCCGGTCGGTCGCAGCGGGGTCGACACTGGTGCGGCGAGATCGCCGGCACCGGCGCCTGTGAGGGAGGAGGCACGGTTGCGGTGAATTTCGCTGGGAAAGATGAAGGTGATGGCTTGGGTTACCTCTAAAATTCGGCGATCTTTACAAGTGAAGGACCGAGATGGCAAATAGAGGGGGGTGAATGGTCGCAAATAAAATTTCCCCCAAAATACTCCAACAAAAACCTCGACAAGATCGCTCAAAGGAAATCGTGAAAAACCCGAAAAACTAGACAACTATGTGTACCCCAAGCTTGCATGGATAAGTACCATAAAATATGTTGGGATTTTTGAGTCACAATCCTGGTTGTCTAGTGTCCAAGATAAAGAGGAATCAATCCAACTCTTGCTTTTAGAAAGAACATCAATTCAAATCACAAAAGTCACTTTCAGAAAAGCAAAAGCAGAATTTCCAGAACTTGTCCTCAATTTGAACAGGAGGTTGGTGGGATTCTGCAGCTCACAAAATTTTGAGAATTTTTCTCCCTATGAGAATCAGAGTTGTGAATAACTCCACCAAATTTCTCCTCAAAAATCCTTACATAAAAAACAAGAAAAATCAAAGAACACAGTCAGTCAAGAACTTCGAGCAGAAAGTTTGGGGCTAGGTTTTCACCTCATGGCGCCCAAACGGTGCAGCAAGTGATACCCAAAATTTTTATGCAAGTGGATATCAGAGTCCCGCACCTCCTACAACAAGAATAACTTAAAAATGATTTTTATATATTTTTATAAAAATCAAATACTAAATGCTGCGCAAAGAACAAGTTCTGAACAAAGTTGGAACTTGAAAGAAAAGATGTTCTCTACTCAATCCAAGAGTGCAAAAGTGATGTAAGACCATATGAACACACTCGAAACATCCAAGATAAACAACATTTAGAAGGAGGGGAGGCAAATCCAAATTGCGTGAAAGTAAATTGCGAGAATGTAATTGCGGGAAAGTAAATGCTGAATTTAAATTGCGTAAAGTAAAGACATAATGTAAATGTGCAAAATAAATTCAGAGATGGATGAATAAAACTTTCATTTCTGGAAGGAGAGGTTACAAAGCCTCACTTTCATGTGGGTAAAGCTCAAAGGAGCATTCACAAACCTCAAAACCTTCAAGGGAAGGAGGCTACCCCTCCACCCTTATTTATACTACTCTTGGGCCACCTACCACCCTTGGATGAGTCCCTCAACCCTAGAGCACTCATCTAAGGGCTAGGATTAACCCACACACACAGCCTGCAAGGGCTAAATCAAAACCCACACACATACCGGGTTTTCTTGCACGGTTTTCAAAGCATACTACCTAGACCCGCTAACCTATCAACTAGACCTCAATCCGACGGCCCTCATTGATCCACGCGGCATCTAGCTAGCATCATCTCCTTTCCTTGTCTTCTTGACTTGCCCGGACTCCGTCTCCGATCATCTTTCGGCGATCTCCCAACCGTCTGGACCTCCGACGCTCCTCGCCTAGTCCCGGTCATCCTCCGTCTCACCATGACCTATCACCGTCGTCCTGCAACCATCAAAGACAAGGAAACACATCACATAGCAATGCCCACAATGATATGCAATAAACCATCCAACTCATCACTACCGCGCCCATACGGCCGGTACTGCCACTCCTGGCAGAGACAACTCAAATTGCTTCATTTTGAAAATCAATCCAAATCAAACTCAAACTTGAGCACACCTTGCTCAAATAAAGTCAAATACTCATCACAAACATGGATGAACCTCCACATGGTCCTTCAACAAGGGGGGGCACTTGGGGATTTACGCAATGCAATGGGGTGGAGGAGAGCTCGCCGGCTTTTATAGCCCCAAAACAAGCATATACCTGGAAACCATAATTTGGGGTCAAATCAAATTGGGAGGAAATTTTGGCAATAGAGCACGAAATTTGGCAAATTAACACCATAGATGGAAAGAGGAGATTTGGTGCGGGATTGATGGAGTTTTGGAGCTTCTTTCTTGCTTTAATGGAGGGAGGGAAAGAAGAAGCTTCTCTGGTCTGGGCAACCGCGTACACGCCGCCGCTTCCACACACTGAGCCGCCACAGACACGCCGCCGCTATGGCGGCCGCGCGGCGAGCCCCGGGCGAGGCACGGTGGCCGCGAGGTCGCCGACCAAAGAACCTCGCCACGCCGGCAAAGCCACCGATGGCGCACCGTGGAGTCATTGCACTGCGTTCTCGGCCAGCCGCGCGCGCGCCGCGCAATCAATCTCTCTACCACGCCTGCCCGCCTCCCGCTTCCTTTCCCTAGGACGTAATATATGGTCCTTTCCTTTTACAGGACGTTTGTTTCCTTTTCTTTGATTCCAGGATGTTTGTTTCCTTTTCCTTGATGATGCTTGCTGGAAGTGGGAGGAGGTCTGTTGTGGGCCACAGGGATAATTAGACACTAAATAATGACCATCGGATGTGGGTGAGTAAAGCTGAGGAAAGATCTGAGAGGTTAATTTTGATGGAGGAAAGTTTCTGGGGACGTTTCGCTGGGTGCACGAATATTAGGCCATCTCTAGTGGGATGCACTATTTGGGGTGGATGTAGAAAAAATATTTACGTGCATTATAAAGGGGTATAGATACTTAATGTAAAAATCCAAAGTAACTAATATTATCAATTACCAAAGCTCGACCATAGGATTCAAATATAGAGTGTTAAACATATTTTAAGGTAAATTGCACCAAATGGCATGGAAGAAGAGCCTTGTGTTTACAAGAAGGCTAGTGGGAGCGCACTTATGTTTCTAGTTTTGTATGTAGATGACATATTATTGATCGGGAATGATATTCCTATACTTGAAGATGTTAAGACTTCATTGAAAAGGAGTTTCTCAATGAAGGACTTGGGAGAAGCATGCTATATCTTGGGCATAAAAATCTATAGAGATAGATCAAAAAGGTTAATTGGATTAAGTCAGGAAACATACATTGACAAGATATTGAAAATGTTCAATATGCATGAATCCAAGAGAGGTTTCATGCCAATGTCACATGGCATCAGTCTCTGCAAGAATCAGTGTCCTTCGACATCTAATGAGCGAGATAGGATGAGCAAGATTTCATATGCTTCAGCTATTGGGTCTATTATGTATGCCATGATATGTACACGCCCAGATGTCTCATACGCTCTAAGTGTCACGAGAAGATACCAAGCGGATCCTGGTGATGGTCATTGGATAGCCGTAAAAAATATCCTGAAGTACTTGAGAAGAACTAAGGGTATGTCCCTTGTTTTTGGAGGTGAGGAAGATTTGGTTGCAAAGGGTTACACCGATGCAAGCTTCCAAACTGACAAAGATGATTTTCGATCGCAATCCGGGTTTGTGTTTACACTAAATGGAGGAGCAGTAAACTGGAAGAGTTCCAAGCAAAACACGGTGGCCGGCTCTACGACAGAAGCGGAGTACATTGCGGCTTCGGAGGCCGCAAAAGAAGCTGTGTGGATTAAGAAGTTTATCACAGAGCTTGGTGTGGTCTCTAGTGCCTCTAGTCCAATGGACATCTATTGTGATAATAGTGGTGCCATTACACAAGCAAAAGAGCCTAGATCACATCAGAAATCTAAACACATACTCCGGCGCTTTCACATTATTCGCGAGATTGTGGATAGAGGTGACGTGAGAATATGCAAAGTACATACGGAAGCCAATGTGGCTGATCCGTTGACAAAGCCACTGCCACATCCTAAGCATGAGGCGCACACGAGGTCTATTGGTATTAGATACTTAATTGATTGACTCAAGTGCAAGTGGGAGATTGTTAGTGTTATGCTCTTGAGGAAATCATTTAGATGATTGTAACATGACTATGTTTATGAATAATAATATGATTATTGGTCCAATGAATGTATATCATTGTATTGATTAACAAGTATGTGACTTGCTTATGAAGCTCTTTATTTATTGATGTAATTCGATAAATATCTCTGATCGGATATCATTGTATAGGACAACGATGAATAGATCAACACATGTAGTGACCGATGATCATGCTTCATAGATCATGGGATATGGAGATATCATCTATACATTGTGGACGCATGTTGAAGAACATGAGTTAGATAGACCCGCAATGGGACACTGCGAGAATGTTTCATTCTTATGTGTCATCAGTGTATCTCATACATAGTAGATGTATGATCCTTAGACCTGAGATTGTCATATTCCCTACATGTGTAATAGTTTTCCTTGAGGCTATCAAATACTACTTCCTAACGGGATAGTTATAAAGGTAGCTTTCATGTTTACTATAAACGTGCAGAGGGAAGTGAACAGTCAAGATGGAATTTGCCACTCCAATAAAACAGAGATATATGATAAGGCCACTCGTGTGATATGATTAAGGAAGTGCATGGTCATGCCGTGATTGAGGAGTCAATCACAACTTATTAATATATCACGGATACGAGAGATGGATTGAATCATCAAAGGATGACATGCTTCTCGCCTTGAGTTCAATCTTCATATGCTTGGCAAAGGGATTATTACATGAGTACTTTTGATAGGTTCTGTCCGATTTGATCATAGTATGTTTGGGAGTTGGCGTACTTTGCAAGGAGCCGCTACCAACCATGTCCAAACGTATGTGAACTTGCAGGGTCACACACTTAATGGGCTGGGACGCATTAATTTGGATTGGATCCATAATTAATGGACCTCGTGGGTTTAGCACGCTGATGGGCCCTGATTTAGGGTTTCATCTCGTGGCTATATAAGGAGGGGAGGAGGGTGGGCGCAGGATGTGCTTTTCCACGGTTTAGAAGTGATTCACCCGAAACCCTAGCCTCTTCCTCTCGCTGCCCTCGCCGAGCGACCAGTGCTTGCACACGACGCACGGCGCTCCATCCTGGACGGTGGATCGCCTTTGCAAGGCGTGAAAGGACGATCCACGGCGAGGCGAGGACGATCCACTACATCGACGCACGAAGGATTCCGCAACTGTGCGTCTAGTGGTAATCTAATCTGTGATCCCCTTCTTGCGAGTAGCTTTCTGGTTATGCGGTAGATTTTTTTTTTGTGCTAGTGTAGCATACCGCGTTCCTCTTCAGTTTTATATGCCTTACTCACCCTATTTTTTATCATATGCCTCGATATGAGGCCCCCATTTTTGATAAATCAATATCAAAAATGGATACCATGTGCATACATTACTAGTCCCATGATCAGTAGCTAGTACGCACAAATACAAATTGTTATCACAATATACACAAACTTTATTACACATTACCCACCGACTTAAGCAAGCTGAGGAGAGCCCTCAGATATTTTTAGAAACTTTGGTAAATTTTTGTTGAATTAACATTTTTACTTTTTACCATTTTCTATTTACTATATTCTTCATTTCACATTTTTGCATTAAAGAAAAGCCAAAAGAATATTCAGAAAATCCAGGAAATTCAGAAATTTCGAAAATAATACACAAAATATTTTTATTTCATTTTTCTTTATTTTATGATTTTGAGGTCACATGCATCTACCTCCTTACGTAAATCTCGTCCCCGAGATTTGGAGATGACTAGAAGAAATCGGGGAACTCTTGGTGAAGGTGATCTTCTCTTTCCCATGTAGCTTCGTCTTCAGTATGATTGCTCCATTGCACCTTCAACATCTTGATGGTCTTGTTTCTTGTTTGGCGTCGCTTCTTCCAAAATACTGAACCGGATGCTCCCAATAAGATAAATCGTCAAGATCTATCCCTTCCAAATCACGAGGTCGAGGAACACGAAGGCATTTCTTAAGGTTGGACACAAAACTAAAAAAATCCTAAAGTTGTTAGAGGCCCAATTCAACAGGGCTATGCGGCCCGGCCCCGCTCCCACCATGCGCTTGCCGATAAACAAAGAGCGCTGCTCAGTGCTCAAATCCCACGAAACGCTATTTTGATGTTTTGGAAGCCCCAGAAACTTACGGGAAGGTTCAAGAGTCTTGCGCTGGCCCACGCACATCTGGCGCCTCCCTACGCATCACCTCCAGACGCCTCATTTCCTGCCATGTGAAGTTGAGGGCACCTACCGCTCAAGACTTATACAAGCACCTAAAATACATTGGTCCTTTCCGCCATTTCAAGGAAAGGCTAAAATGCAGTTGGACCCCTTTGCGGAGGAACATCCTGAGAACCAAGTTTTGAGGCCAAAAATTAGGGTTTTGTCGAACAAAGAGGAGAAGGCACTATCAACGCCGCCCTGCACATCATGATGCGTTGGCCAGCGCTACCCTTGTGTTGAGGGCACTGCCCTGCACCAGCCGACATTTAGGTGTTTGTTCACTGTGACAAATTCCCCTTCCATATCCATGATGTTACCCCGAATCAGGAGGGGGTAGATCATGTTCTTCCCCTGAGTTCTAGGGTTCTTGAGAATTAACTCTTTAACCCGGATTATCGTGAACATATATTCGATTTTCGAACATAAGCACTTCATCTGAACTTTCATGGAATTTGAATTCCTTTCCTTGCTTCAACTCTTCACGGATTTTGATAATTGCTTCATCTTTGAGCTGAGCAGATTTAATCTTGGATTTAAGGGTTGGTTGCACCACTAGGGCGGCCAAATAACCTTTTTCGACAACTCCCAAATTAAGCTTTTGGAAATCTTTTACCAGATCGAATTGATCGGTCAAAGATGAAACAGAAAGGCAATGAAGTTTTCGGCTCAGAGCATCAGCTACGACATTGGCTTTACCAGGATGGTATTGAATGCTAAGGTCGTAATCTTTTATCAACTCTATCCACCTTCGTTGTCTTAAATTTAGATCAGTGGTGAAGAAATATTTCGACTCTTATGATCCGTGAATACACGCATTTGTTTTCAATCGTAATGACGCCAAATTTTCCTGAGTGCACTAGCACAATTCTGCATATTTAATATTAAAAGTGATAGAATGTAAGCATCAATAAATTACGAATGTTTGGGTATCTTGATCATACTTAAAATCATTTCTTTCCGCACACAATGAAATGACCAACACGTGGTAGAAACCACTTTTAGGAAAATAAGCAAAACACTAACTATGTGATGACTTTACTAAGTGTCCATGATCATGACGCGCTAATCGATTAGTTTTACACTCTGCGAGGTATACTGACTTTCCCCACAAGACATGGTGACTCTTTGAGCAATCGATATTTGCACACTTCCTTTGGTGTGCCGCAGAGTCATGTTATAATCTGTTACATTATTTAAACCTAACTTTGCACCAAAGACGATGACGACAAACCCATTTTGTGGAGTAAGAACTCGAGCATAGAAATGATGGAACTACCCACAATATGGCGTACATCGTTATATTGGTAGACGTTTAATCCATGATCACCTCGGTGTGGGCGTCCGTCGAGCAATTCATTAAGAAACAAACTCGTACTACTCCGGCCTTCCAAGTGCAAAGCTAGTTTTAAACAACTTAATAAGTTAGAGCTGTCCCATACCAAAGACTTGTGGTTGTATGAATTTTCTTGGCCCGAAAACAACTCATAGTTCGGTCCTTAATCCGACACGGGCAATAATCTCCACCCTACACTACGTGCAAAACATGCACACACGGCTATTGCCAATAATTGCCCGCATCTAAACCATAGTTTTATTTTCATTTTCCAACCAAATACCAACCACAAAATGGTCATACCCATTTAAATGTTATATCCAAAGTCTTTAATCATTTCACGCTTTTAACTCATTTAGCTTTGGCTAAGCATTTCACTAAATGTGAGTAACCTAGATTGACATTAAATATTGTCTAAGCTAATCTAGGGTTTTCAAGGTTTTCAATTTCCTACTTATCAAGGAAGTTCTATGTGACAATAGGTACAACTACCAATACCCAAAATATAGCAGACTTTAATAAAAGTAAAGTATGCGATAAAACATTTAATGAAAACATTTATAAAACTGGGATCAATATGATCAAAGGGTTTTGCTTGCCTTGTTGACTATCCTCGACTTCAAACTCACGGTCGCCGAACGTCTCGGGTTAAATCGGGTTCTACACGTCGTAAGGCGACATAGAATAAATACCAAATTTCAATAAGGCCAAAAAGAAATCAGATGGAAATATTCAAATAAAATGATTTCATAATTTCAGGAATGGTTACATGAGTTATTTGTTTTCTTTTGCAATTTAAAGATTTGATCTATTTAAACCATTATTGCATTATTTTCTACTTATTTTATAACTTAGATTTTTCTTACAACACACCCTAAGTATTTTTACAGATTCTGGTTCCTGAGATTACAAGGATTCTAATAAAATTTATTTTACTAAATTTGGAGGTTATTTGCAAAATTTCCATGAATGGCATATTTCTAACCTTTACTTTGAATTTAAATTCGAATTTCAAATAAAATTCAATTCTGAAATATTTTTGCATATTCTGAATCTACTGGATTTTAGATGAATTTAGAATTTTATTTCATCAAATTTGGTTAAATGATTTGAAAGATATGGCTAAATGAATATCTAGGTTTTGATTAAATACTAAAAATCAGAAAATTGCCGAAAATGGAAAGTACGCTTCGCGCGAAAACGCTTTCCATTTCGGGCGAAACCGCTTGAGGCGCCGACAAGCGGGCCCATCGGTCGGCCGATCGATCTGTATACTGTGTGGTACCGACGCCATGTAACACATGATCGCTGCGCTGCGGGTGGACAGTGGGGTCCGCGATGTCGTGGCGCGACCAGCGCCAAGACGCGGCAGACAGGTCGGGCTCTGGCGGTGACGAGCGAGCAGATCCGCGGCAAGACGAGCTCGCGGCTGGCGAGCACGGCGGAATCACGGAATGGGTTCGGATTCATGCTCAAAGACACTTGTGCGCATCTTTGGGTGGTGGCGCTTGGCGAGATGGCGGGGCGGCTCCCACCGAGAGAGGGCGGCGGAGCTCACGGCTCACCGGCGTTCTCGCAAAACGAGACCTTCCCGAGCTTGAAGATCACTACCAAAAGCATCGGTGGACTTCAGGATCCCATTTATGGGTTTAGTTCAAAGAATGAGCGGCGGAATAGAGGTCTCACCGCGCGCGGTGGCGGCGGAAGAAAAAGCGCGAGGAGCTCGCGGGGAAGAATGGGTTTCGGACGGGGCTCGGGATAAGTTCCTGGAGGCTCTAGGATGCTTCAGGTCGAAGGAATTGGATTGGAATGGACTGAGGCGGTGGATTGCGAGTTTTGACCTCTTTGTGGTTTTTGCTGTCACGGGAAGACGACCACAAGCAGCGGCGGAATGGGTTTGCGAGGGCACGGCTAGGTCGGCTGCGAACGCACGAGAGGGGTTTATATAGGAGAGAAAGGCGGTTTGCTTGGGTGAGAGAAAAACCGAGAGGCGACGTCGGCGCGGGAGAGAGGCAGAGAGAGGAGAGGAAGAAGGCGCCGTTGGGTCGCTGACGCGTGGGGGCGAGCTGGCAGCGGCTGTTGGCTGAGGTGTCTCACTGACAGCCCGGGCCCACATGTCGTGAGAGCGAAAAGAACTCGAGAAGCCTCACGACCGAACGGGATTTCAACGGAAATTTCAACGTTCAAACGGGCACGAAAATTTATGAAATTTTTACCATAGGTCGGCAAGGATATTACCAGCCTCCTGAAAAATTTTCGACATTTTATGATGCATTATGATTTTTATAAAATTCTGACATTGCAACAGTTACTGCATTGCCTATTCTGTTTTTATTTTAATTTGCGATTTAAATGAAGTTATTATTTTACAAAACTTTTATGATGATTTAAAATGACATTATACACCTTCTGTAAAATTACAGATTTTAATTATTATTATTTAATTTTTAAAAATTCTGACATTACAGTTTTCCAGATTATTTATTCACTGTTTTCGAATTTTTAAAATTATAAAATGATTTATTAAATTCTTAATATTTTTACAGGAGGTTGATACTGTTTTTATGTCGGCAAGATAAAAATTTTGGGTCAGGATGATCTACAGATATTTTTATCAAATTGTTTTACCATTTTACCCTGAGATTTTTACCCATGATTATCTTTGATTAATTGTTATTTTTATAAATTCAGCTTACCCACCGACTTAAGCAAGCTGAGGAGAGCCCTCAGATATTTTTAGAAACTTTGGTAAATTTTTGTTGAATTAACATTTTTACTTTTTACCATTTTCTATTTACTATATTCTTCATTTCACATTTTTGCATTAAAGAAAAGCCAAAAGAATATTCAGAAAATCCAGGAAATTCAGAAATTTCGAAAATAATACACAAAATATTTTTATTTCATTTTTCTTTATTTTATGATTTTTGAGGTCATTCTGAGATCTACCTCCATACAAATCTCGTCCCTAGATTTGGAGATGACTAGAAGAAATCGGGAACTCTTGGCGAAGGTGATCTTCTCTTTCCCATGTAGCCGTCTTGATGATTGCTCCATTGCACCTTCAACATCTTGATGGTCTTGTTTCTTGTTTGGCGTTCGGCTTCTTCCAAAATCTGAACCGATGCTCCGATAAGATAAATCTGGTCAAGATCTATCCTTCCAAATCGAGGTCGAGGGAACACGAAGGCATTTCTTAAGGTGAGATACATGGAAGGCGTTATGAGCGTCGATAGTTGAGGTGGCAATTCTAATTGATATGCCATCTCACCCATCTTTCCAATGATCCAAACGGTCCAATGAATCGAGGAGCCAACTTCCCACGAATTTGAAATCGGCGAATTCCACGAAGAGGCGAGACTTTGAGATAAACATGGTCACCAACTACAAATCGAGTTCACGACGGCGATTGTCGGCGTAACTCTTCCGACGAGATTGAGCTTCTTTCATCGGCTTTTGATCATGTCCACTTGCTCTTGAGCTTCTTGAATAAGATCTGGTAGAAGAATTTTCTTTCTCAACTTCGGACGAGAAAAGAGGGTTCGACATTTCCTTCCATACGGCGCTTCAAAAGCGACACTTGCGACTAGATTGAAACTGTTATTATAAGAGAATTCGGCGAAGGCCAAACTTTTCTCCCAATTAGAGCCGTATGACAGCACACAGGCTCTTAACATGTCTTCCAAAATCTGATTGGTCCTTTCCGTTTGTCCATCTGTCTGAGGATGATAAGCTGTACTGAAATTCAGCTTAGTACCCATAAGACGGTGCAAACTTTCCCGAAGCGAAGTAAACCGGGAACCTCGGTCGTAAACAATTGTCTTTGGGGCGCCATGAAGGCGGACAATATTCTCCGTGATACAACTCGGCAAGCTTATCTCCGAATGAGTAGTCTTGGCCGGAATAAAGTGAGCTACTTTAGTCGACGGTCAACGATTACCCAAATGGAATCATGCCCTTTCTCGGTTCTTGGCAAACCAGTAATAAAATCCATGTTGATATCTTCCCATTTCCACTCTGGTACCTTCAAAGGCTGCAACAATCCTGCGGGACGTTGATGCTCGGCTTTGACACGCTGGCATACATCACAGATTGCGACATATGCGGCGATATCCTTTTCAAACCGGGCCACCAATATTCTCGACGGAGGTCTTGATACATCTTTGTACTTCGGGGTGAATTGAGAGGGAGACTCATGGGCTTCTTTGAGAATTAACTCTTTTAACCGGATTATCGAGGAACATATATTCGATTTTCAACATAAGCACTTCATCCGAACTTTCATGGAATTTGAATTCCTTTCCTTGCTTCAACTCTTCACGGATTTTGATAATTGCTTCATCTTTGAGTGAGCAGATTTAATCTTGGATTTAAGGGTTGGTTGCACCACTAGGGCGCCAAATAACCTTTTCGACAACTCCCAAATTAAGCTTTTGGAAATCTTTTACCGGATCGAATTGATCGGTCAAAGATGAAACAGAAAAGGCAATGAAGTTTTCGGCTCGAGCATCGGCTCGACATTGGCTTTACCAGATGGTATTGAATGCTAAGGTCGTAATCTTTTATCAACTCTAGCCACCTTCATTGTCTTAAATTTAGATCAGTGGGTGAAGAAATATTTGAACTCTTATGATCTGTGAATACACCGCATTTGTTTTCAATCGTAATGACGCCAAATTTTCGGCGCGCACTACCGCAGCTAATTCCGATCATGAGTCGGATAATTGAGCTCATGAGGTCGCATGAATCGACGAGAAGCGTAAGCTACGACTTTTCCTTCTTGCATAAGCACACACCCAAGCCCATTCTTTGAAGCATCACAATAAACATCAAAGCTTTTATGGACATCGGGTAACACTAGCACAGGGGCTGTTGTTAGCCTTTTCTTTAATTCCTGAAAGCTTCCTTCGCATTCAGGTGTCCACTCAAACCTTTTTTCTTTCTTGAGAAGCTGGGTCAAAGGACGAGCGATTTTAGAGAAGTTCTCGATAAAGCGGCGATAATATCCCGCCAGACCGAGAAAACTTCGAATTTTCGGAACGGATTGAGGAGCTTCCTCTAAAACAGCTTTGACTTTCTCGGGATCAGCGAAATACCACCTTTGAAAGAATATGACCAAGGAAAGCAACTTCTTTTAGCCAAAATTCACATTTCGAATTTGGCATAAAGCTTATGCTCTCGAAGCTTTTCAAGAACCTTACGCAAATGATGCGCATGATCTTCTTCGGATTTCGAATAGACGAGGATATCGTCAATGAATACCACTACGAACTTATCCAAATACTCCATGAAAATTTTATTCATGAGGCACATAAAATTAGCGAGGAGCATTTGTAAGTCCGAAAGACATCACAAGATATTCATATAGACCGTAACGAGTGGTAAAAGCGGTTTTAGGAATATCTTACGTCCGATTTTCAATTGATAGTACCCATGTCTTAAATCAATTTTTGAAAAGATTTGGGCACGGTCAATTGATCAAGCAGATCATCGATACGAGGCAAAGGATATTTATTCTTAATTGTGACATCATTCAATGCACGATAGTCCACGCACATGCGTATTCCACCGCCCTTTTAGGCACAAAAGAATGGACTACCCCAAGGAGAAGAGCTAGGTCGAATAAAGCCTTTTCTTAATTGCTCTTGAATTTGATTCTTTAGTTCAACTAACTCATCTGGGGGCATTCGATAAGGGCGCTTGGATATAGGCGCTGTCCCAGGGACAAGATTTATGACAAACTCTATATCCCTATCCGGAGGTAGGCCTGGCAACTCATCTGGAAAAACATCAGGAAATTCGGAAACAATTGGAATCTGGCTAAGATCTTTTACTATGGCTGAACAAAGGGAAGCTTGAGAATTCGAAGAACTTTGGATGGAAGAGAAATGAACTGGAATTCCTTCAGGGCCAACCAAGGAAATAGATCGATTGGCACAGTCTATGCATCCTTTAAACTTAGACAACCAATCCATACCAAGGATTACTTCTAACCCTGAGGTTTCTATAAGGATAAGGTCAGCATGAAACATAACTCCATTAATTTCAATGCTAACCTTAGGACAAAACTTAATTGAATTCATGGCTGAACCAGGGGAATAGATTATCATTTTGGCAGAGAGGAGATCAACTTCTAAATTATTACGATCAGCAAATTTCTTAGAGATAAGCGAGTGCGATGCTCCGAATCAAATAATACCAAAGTAGGTACCGAGTGCACGAAACATACCCAAGATTACCACATCCGGCGCTTCACTTGCTTCTTCACGGTCACATGATGGAGACGACCGCTACTCGCCTTTCGCGATTAAGAGCTGCAGCAGTTTGACAACCCGAGAATTCCCGGCCTCGAAGGTCGACTGGGGTCTCTGAACTCCTGCGACGATCGCGACTGACGCTTGACTTCTTTTAGGCGAGCATTTGCATAATGCCCACGCTTTGCAATGATAGCAGTCACACCGCCGCTGATTCCGAACTCGAAGTCCTCCTTCGTTGCCGCTCGAGGGACGACGAGTAAGACCTTTGGGCCGGGTGCTCGACCTTGACGCTTTGTTTGCTGCTGCTGACGAGGCAGAGGAGGTCGAACATTGGTCGGCTGACCAACGCGCGGCCTTGGCAAATTCGGGCTGGCAGCTTTCCGCGCCATCCACTTCCTCTTTCGACTTTCCATAACATCACGCGAACTATGCTCGGCGATTATAGCCTTGTCCACGAGTGTTTGGAAGTCGTGGAAGTCATGAATGGCGAGAAGATGCTTAACTTCATTATTCAGATTGTCCCGGAAGTGCTCGATTTTTCGGGCTTCTGAACTGACTTCTGATGACGCATAGCGAGCAAGGTAATTAAAGCGGTGAAGATACTCCATTACGGACATATTTCCTTGACGCAGGTCAAGAAATTCCCGTCTTTTTAAATTTACCAAGCTCGAAGGAATATGCGTCTTCTGAAGCTTCTCGAAAACATCCCAAGTAACTTCTTGACCTTGGGGCCTTGCCGCTTGAAAATTTTCCCACCAGACTGCAGCGGCTCCCTGGAGTTGGTACGATGCATAAAGGACCTTCTCATGATCATTGCATTGAGCAATGGTCAACTTGCTTCCAATAGCTCGTAACCAATCATCAGCGTCCAGGGGATCTGATGAAGATGAAAAGGTTGGAGGCCGAGTCTTCAAGAATTCTCCCAACTTGGGCTGATGAGGGTTTTCACCAAAACCAGGCCTAGAACTTGAAGCACCAAGGTTGTTCACACCTTGCACCAATCTTTGAAACAACAGGGTATTCGTCTGGCGACCCTGTTCTATCATCGCAAGCACTTGGGCCATGGTTGGCGGCCCTGGCAACTGTCCCTCTGGAACTTCTTCATCTTGAACTTGAGGAGGCGGCGAATCTCGACGGCTTGGACGACGCGACGAAGATCCTCGGACCGCCGACGGATGGATCGGATTAGGTTGGTTTGAGTGGCGAAGTCACTCGCGAGGTGAGTTTCCGGTTTCCTCACTCCCGAATCTCATCCAAGGACCGGGTTGCGAGCATCCGAAGCAGGATTATTAATGAATTAAGATCTACTTTAATTTTAATCTCGGTTGTTACCAAATGTTTTAAAAGCACAACTTGATTACTATTATTACGGATCACAACGTCGTAAAAATATTAATCGAAAGTTAAATATTTACGAGTAGGAACCAAAAGCACTCAAAACAATATAAAGCAAGAACTTTATTTCACTTCATAATATTCACAACCAAAACATAGCATTTATTTTTGACGTTACTACATAAAGGGGCACAACCAAAACTTCCTCTAATACTACTCATTATCTAGCAACTCACTGATTGCTACTATCCCTACGACTAGAACTCTCGGCATCGGGAGGATAAGGGTCTCTGACAATGATGCTCTGCGGTATCCGAGGATGCCGGAGGAAAACTATGGGGTCTACCGATGCTCGGTAATCTAGGGTGACTCCTATCATCGACATCCTCGCCGGCGACACCTAGGTGGTAATGGGGTGTCGTCGGCGCAGTGTCTGAGGAATTGCCCAGGCGAGCGAGGAACAATACCTCTGGCAACACAGGGCGCGATGGCATTCTCTAGGAATGCTACACGGCGACGCGCCTCCCTGTATTCAGTTATTGCCTGACGGCAATACTGGTCAGAGGCATTTATGAATTCCACTAGGTTACGTAAAGTGGGATTTTGTAACCCAAATGGCATCCATATAGCTATTCTCCCACTGGTGGCCTAGAGGAATCCTCCTATATACCACCGCCACGGGTAAAATGTGGCGCAAGCGACAATGGCCATATAGGCGGCTTCATTCATAGCCATCATGAGAGAAGATCCAGACCCTCAAAAGACAAAAACTCTTCACTGTCCTCATCTCGGTAGGAATATCCACCTAGCTATGTATTCCACAGAGATGTAACTAAGCTGCAGCGTGGAATACTATATATCGTGGATTTTCGGAAAATGGGCGAATTCTAGCAAGCGAGTAAGAATTCCCCCATGCCGAATTCTCCTATTAGTGGAAGTGTAACATGGGGTATATCCGCCCATCTACACATTTAACAAGGAATTAGTATTCTGATTAAATGTAAGACAAGAAAGTAATTTTTGGAAGAAAAGATTCTAGCGTAAATTAAAAATAGGAAAGAGTTATTAACAAGTATACGCATAACCAAAGAGGAGTTTCATGCATATAAAGAATAGACAGTAAGATGCCCTAATTCAAAATTTTAGTTTGGTTGCAACCTAATGTCAAGTTTTAGGTCTTTATTACTCCCTGACTACCCTAGGTTTCCTCTGATCGGATGGCTCGATACCAACTTGTAAGGCCCCATTTTGATAAATCAATACCAAAATGGATACCATGTGCATACAATACTAGTCCCATGATCGATAGCTAGTACGCACAAATACAAATTGTTATCACAGTCATACACAAACTTTATTACACAAATGAAGTAAGATTACATATTATTTTACAATACCAAAAGTAAAACTGCGATGGAGACAACATCCTGTAGTGTGCCTTTTAACCCATTGTCCCACGAACAACGACAAGGAAAATCCTTAGAAATAGTCATCGTTAAATTCCCGTATCCTCGCATCAACGTAAGATTAAATCGGGAAATCTGCTTCTTCACCTAAAAATATCAATATGGCAAGTTGAGTACTTACGTACTCATAAGACTTATGCAAGACCTAAAATACATGCAGCCATTTCAAAGAAAGGCTATTAAGGTTAATTTGCACAAAGCGGTTTGAAATGTAAATACGAGAATATTAGATTGCAAAATGAAATTTAAATAAAAGCAATTTAATATTAAAAGTGATAGAATGTAAGCATCAATAAATTACGAATGTTTGGGTATACTTGATCATACTTAAAATCATTTCTTTCCGCACACAATGAAATGACCAACACGTGGTAGAAACCACTTTTTAGGAAAATAAGCAAAACAACTAACTATGTGATGACTTTACTAAGTGTCCATGATCATGACGCGCTAATCGATTAGTTTTACACTCTGCAGAGGTATCAACTTTCCCACAAGACATGACTGACTCTTTGAGCAATCGATATTTGCACACTTCCTTTGGTGTGCCGCAGAGAGTCATGTTATAACTCATTACATTATTTAAACCTAACTTTGCACCAAAGACGATGACGACAAACCCATTTTGTGGAGTAAGAACTCGAGCATAGAAATGATGGAACTACCCACAATATGGCGTACATCGTTATATTGGTAGACGTTTAATCCATGATCACCTCGGTGTGGACGTCCGTCGAGCAATTCATTAAGAAACAAATCGTACTACTCCGCCTTCCAAGTGCAAAGCTAGTTTTAAACAACTTAATAAGTTAGAGCTGTCCCATACCAAAGACTTGTGGTTGTATGAATTTTCTTGGCCGAAAACAACTCATAGTTCGGTCCTTAATCCGACACGGGCAATAATCTCCACCCTACACTACGTGCAAAACATGCACACACGGCTATTGCCAATAATTGCCCGCATCTAAACCATAGTTTTATTTTCATTTTCCAACCAAATACCAACCACAAAAATGGTCATACCCATTTAAATGTTATATCCAAAGTCTTTAATCATTTCACGCTTTAACTCATTTAGCTTTGGCTAAGCATTTCACTAAATGTGAGTAACCTAGATTGACATTAAATATTGTCTAAGCTAATCTAGGGTTTTCAAGGTTTTCAATTTCCTACTTATCAAGGAAGTTCTATGTGACAATAGGTACAACTACCAATACCCAAAATATAGCGACTTTAATAAAAGTAAAGTATGCAATAAAACATTTAATGAAAACATTTATAAACTGGGATCAATATGATCAAAGGGGTTTTGCTTGCCTTGTTGACTATCCTCGACTTCAAACTCACGGTCGTCGAACGTCACGGGTTAAATCGGGTTCTACACGTCGTAAGGCGACATAGAATAAATACCAAATTTCAATAAGGCCAAAAGAAATCAGATGGAAATATTCAAATAAAATGATTTCATAATTTCAGGAATGGTTACATGAGTTATTTGTTTTCTTTTGCAATTTAAAGATTTGATCTATTTAAACCATTATTGCATTATTTTCTACTTATTTTATAACTTAGATTTTTCTTACAACACACCCTAAGTATTTTTACAGATTCTGGTTCCTGAGATTACAAGGATTCTAATAAAATTTATTTTACTAAATTTGGAGGTTATTTGCAAAATTTCCATGAATGGCATATTTCTAACCTTTACTTTGAATTTAAATTCGAATTTCAAATAAAATTCAATTCTGAAATATTTTTGCATATTCTGAATCTACTGGATTTTAGATGAATTTAGAATTTTATTTCATCAGATTTGGTTAAATGATTTGAAAGATATGGCTAAATGAATATCTAGGTTTTGATTAAATACTAAAATCGAAAATTGCGAAAATGGAAAGTACGCTTTCGCGCGAAAACGCGCTTTCCATTTCAGGCGAAACGCGCTTGAGGCGCCGACAAGCGGGCCCATCGGTCACCGATCGTATGCAAGGCTGGCACATGTGACGCTGGCTCAGCACATGGATCGCCTGCTATGCGGTGGCCGATGCGCGGGTCCGCATGTCACGGCGCAGCCCAACAAGACGCGGCCGACAGTCGGGCCGCTTAGCGGTGACCAGAGCAGATCATGCAAGAAGACGAGCTCGCCGGCGGCGAGCACTACCGGAATCACGGAATGGGTTCGGATTCATGCTCGGCGACACTTGTGCGCATCTTTGGGTGGTGGCGCTTGGCGAGAGATGGCGGAGGCGGCTCGCCACGAGAGAGGGCGGCGAGCTCACGGCTCACCGGCGTTCGCAAAACGAGACCTTCCCGAGCTTGAAGATCACTACCAAAAGCATCGGTGGACTTCAAGGATCCCATTTATGGGTTTAGTTCAAAGAATGAGCGGCGGAATAGAGGTCTCACCGTGCGCGGCGGCGGAAGAAAACGCAGCGGAGGAGCTCGCGGGGAAGAATGGGTTTCGCGGGGCTCGGATAAGTTCTGGAGGCTCTAGGATGCTTCAGCCAAGGAATTGGATTGGAATGGATCGAGGCGGTGGATTGCGAGTTTTGACCTCTTTGTGGTTTTTGTCGCGGAGAAGACGACCACAGCAGCGGCGGAATGGGTTTGCGAGGGCACGGCTAGGTCGGCTGCGAACGCACGAGAGGGTTTATATAGGGAGAGAAAGGCGGTTTGCGCGGGTGAGAGAAACCGAGAGGCGACGTCGGCGCGGGAGAGAGGCAGAGAGAGGAGAGGAAGAAGGCGCCGTTGGGTCGTTGACGCGTGGGGGCGAGCTGGCAGCGGCTGTTGGCTGAGGTGTCTCACTGACAGCCCGGGCCCACATGTCAGCGAGAGCGAAAAAGAACTATGGAGAAGCCTCACGACCGAACGGGATTTCAACGGAAATTTCAACGTTCAAACGGGCACGAAAATTTATGAAATTTTTACCATAGGTCGGCAAGGATATTAACAGCCTCCTGAAAAATTTTCGACATTTTATGATGCATGATGATTTTTATAAAATTCTGACATTGCAACAGTTACTGCATTGCCTATTCTGTTTTTATTTTAATTTGCGATTTAAATGAAGTTATTATTTTACAAAACTTTTTATGATTATTTAAAATGACATTCTACACCTTCTGTAAAAATTACAGATTTTAATTATTATTATTTAATTTTTAAAAATTCTGACATTACAGTTTTCCAGATTATTTATTCACTGTTTTCGAATTTTTAAAATTATAAAATGATTTAGTAAATTCTTAATATTTTTACAGGAGGTTGATACTGTTTTGATGTCGGCAAGATAAAAATTTTGGGTCAGGATGATCTACAGATATTTTTACAAAATTGTTTTACCATTTTACCCTGAGATTTTTACCCATGATTATCTTTGATTAATTGTTATTTTTATAAATTCAGCTTACCCACCGACTTAAGCAAGCTGAGGAGAGCCCTCAGATATTTTTAGAAACTTTGGTAAATTTTTGTTGAATTAACATTTTTACTTTTTACCATTTTCTATTTACTATATTCTTCATTTCACATTTTTGCATTAAAGAAAAGCCAAAAGAATATTCAGAAAATCCAGGAAATTCAGAAATTTCGAAAATAATACACAAAATATTTTTATTTCATTTTTCTTTATTTTATGATTTTTGAGGCTGTTACAGTGGCCGCGTTAGCTAGTTGACCTTATCGATTGTGCCTTTTCAAATTCCAAGTGCATGCATGCATGTTTAGGCTTGCTTGTGTACGTATAGCGTCCAAATTCCCAAAAAAATTCATCATGGTTTCATATCTCATTTTCATTCAGTTTCATAAATAAGTTCCAATAAGTTACATGGCTACATTTAATTACTTTTCATTATAAAGCTTTCCTTTTTTCTAGGTTGTTTCATGAAGTTCCAATAAGGTTTTATGAATATGTTTTATCAAGTTTCAAGAGTTTCCTCGTCTATGTTTCAAAAGGTTTCAACAAGTTTCCTTTACTAACTTTCATCATATTCCAAAAGTTTCACGAGGTTCATGGTTAAATTTCATTAGATTTCATAGTGTTCGTGATGTTTCACGGATATGTTTGATAGTGTTCCATCAATATATTTTAGTTCCTTAGCTCTTAATAGCTTTCACGACTAAGTTTCAATAGATTTTTTTTTTCAATTTTTACTAGGTTTCACGATAAAGTTTCACCTGGTTTCGTGAGTTAGTTCCCTCAATTCTTAATAGTTTTCACTACTAAGTTTCAATAGATTTTCATTCTGAAACTTTTTGAAGTTGGTTTTTTGAAACTCAGTTGAGATTCTTCTTAAACTCATTTTTAATCAAGTTTCAGATTTGAAACTTGGCATAACTTATATTTTTAGATTGAAACCATTGATTTTTTTGGAGATGTGTTGAAACCATATGAAACTAGTGAAACATACTTTGAAACTTTAGAGTTTGCCTTTTTGAAACTTAGTTGAAATTATTTTGAAACTCATTTTTTTAATCAAGTTTCAAATCATTTGAAACCCATCAAAATTTGTTTAAACACGCCGAAACCTTGTGAAACTAGTTTGAAACTTTTTTGAAACCTACAGAACTTGCTCTAAAACTTTGAAGTTAGTCTCTTGAAACTCAGTTAAAAAAAATTTGAATCTCGTTTTAAATCAAGTTTTAGATTTAAAACTCATTGGAATTTGTTGAGACATGCTAAAACAACTATAAAACCCGTTTAGAACTCTTATGAAACCTACAAAATGTGGTGAAACTTATTGAAACCTAGTAAAACATGCTATACCATTGGAAGTGATTCCAACAGAAATACTACCAAATGATATAGCGTTAATTTCTTTTCTAACGGGATAGTTAACAGCCATTAGATTGAGCTTCTTTGAATATTCTTGACTGCTAACTCTACCAACAACATGGTGGTTTCACAGTTGGCTAGCGTGTAGGTCTCATTACTAAAAGCAGGTAACCTGAGGTCGAGAGTTCGAGCATGTCTCACCCCAAAATCCCGTGCAGAGCAATGACGTGATTTGTGCCCAACTGATTGGTTGGGTCCATCACAACCTTCTGATCTTACGGATGAAATCAAGCTGTGAAACTTGTTAAAACTCTTTAAAAGCTTGAATTTTGTATTTTGGAACTTAGTTAATTTTTCTTAAACTCATTTTTTTTATCAAATTTCATATTTGACACTAGACGAAACTTAGAGTTTCATATTTGAAACCCATTGAAGTTGTAACATCCCGAAATATACAATAATAGGAAATTAAATATTTTTAATTTGAATATAATTATTTCTGATTTTCCTGGCATTATTGGAATTTATTTGGATTTTCCTGGATTTTTGTATTGAATGAAAAATCAAACAAATGGAATTAAAGAATGGATAATGGTAAAAAGATAAAAAGGTAAAAGTAAAATTTTGGAAAATTTACCATGGAACCCTAACCATGCTGGTAAGTCAGTAAAGTCAACAATTAAAAATTTTATGCACACAAAAATAAATAAATAAAGTGAGTGATATCTCTTTTGACTAGAAACAGTGTAAGTCAGAGTTAATGTAAAATATTGGAAACTTATATGGAGCCATAAAAATTACCATCACACCCTCAGAGTATAATTTATCTCTGGTAAAAATTTCAGGAATTTATCATGTCATTTAAACTATCTACAAATTCAAAAACAGAGGCTTCAAAAATCTGAAAATTTCCATGTCAGAATTTTTATAAAATAATTACCCAATATTTTGGATTGAAATTTTTATAGAGATATTATTAACCTACTTATAACTCTTTAAAAAAGTTTACAAAATAAATAATACAATTTGTACCCTTAAATAAATAAAATACCGAAATGAAAATTCTGGCTGATGCACAGTGTCAGAATTTTAATTAATTCCTTACATAATATTTTGTTCCAAAAATTTTACTGAAGTATTAAAACTACCAGAATATCTCGGTAAAAAAGTTTTACGAAATTTTACTGTGAATTGATCGGTATTTTAATGCGTGTACTAGTTGTCTGAACTGAAGCTTATCTCTTTGTCTCATCTTCTTTCACTGACATGTGGGCCCTGTCGACTGTACCGTAACCGTTCAATGAAGCAACGGAAAAAGGTCTCTCTGGCTGATCGGTGGTCCCCGGTCCCATTGTTAGCCGCTGCTTTGTTTTTTCTCCCCTTTCTTCTTCCCGCAGCCGAGACGTGCTCACTCTCGAGCCTTCGCCGCTCTCTGCGTCTCAGCAACAGCCGCGCTGCCCATTCAATCACGCGCTGCCACGGATTGCCCTTGGCCTCTCCCGCGCCATACCTGGTCTTTTCCCTGTCGTCTGAGCCAGTGGGACTCTTCGAGCCGTCTCACCAGGAATGAGCAGAATTGCCGCAATTTTAGCCGTGTGTTCAAACCCTGTGTTGCTGGCTTTAAATACCAGATAAGCGTCGCTCTAAGCCCTCCATTTCTCAGCCATTCACTGACCAGAGCGCAAAAAGAAAAAGCTCTTCTCTTCCGCCATGGTCAGTACATCCTGAGCTTGAGGCCGTGAAGCAATTCACCTCACTGAGTAAGCCATTTTCGAATTCCTCTGGCCTGAAGCTCCATTAGGACACCCTGATCACTCCTCGCCTATCAATCACAGCTCCGGTTAGTCAAATCACCGTCGCCGCAAGTGCCTTTCTTCCCCACGGCCGGCGCTCGGTGGCGGCCCAACTCAGTGCTTCTCCAAATGAATCAACCGCCAAAACGGAACCCAGGTGACTCATTGATGCTTAATTCGTTACCCATTTGAACCGAGACTCACTTCTTCTTCTTCTCCGGCGAGCTCCCGCCATTGCCGCCGCCCCCTCTCGGTGGCAGCTCACTCCGGCCATCTCCGGCAACAACCAACCCCACCATCGGGTTCGCCATGACCAGTTGGTGCTCTAGGTGCCCTTGTCCGAGCCTCTCCGTCGCCGTAGCTTCGCCGGCGGCCAGCCCTAGTCGGTATTCTGCTTCGCAGTCGCTGACGATCGAGCCCCGCAGGTCAGTGGCAGCGGGTCGAACTCAAGCAGAACCCGCGTAAGTCAAAAGGCGCTTTCCAATTTGGGAAGCGTATTCTGCTATTTTGGTTATTTATATGAACCGAATCAAATTCATTTGGCCATAACTTTCAAACCGTAACTCCAAAATTTGTGAACCAAAATTATAAAATCATGTAAAATCAAGTTCTTCCATAATATGTAAAAATGTTTTGAAAGTCAGTAATGGGTGAATTTGAAATTCAAATTTGAATAAAAGGCCTAAAGATATGCTATCAATAAAATTCTGCAAACAAACTTAGAATTGAATGAAAAAAATTTAGTGAAATCCTTATGCTTCCAGAAGTTCAAATATATAAAAATATTTAAATTTAATCTATGTTTGAACTACTTTCTATTAAAGATTGCTTTCAATACATTAGAAATTCAAATAAGCATGACTTGAATAAAAGAAATATGAAATAAGTAAAATTTGATTTCTAAATATTAGTATGACAGTAGAATACCTGAAATTGCCAAAATAATTAAAAAGTGAACTTGATTTGAACTATGAATTTACCCAAGTGCAAATGTATATATATACATAGAAGATTAAATAGTTAGAATATAGGTTAAATGACCTCAATTTATGGAAAACTTAGTTTTGTTGTATTCCTGACATTACAAGGAACCCAAATGTATAAAAATATTTAAGGTTTACAATAGAAAACAGTAAATGTTTAGTAGTCGAAGTATTAATAATTGTATTATCCGAATAGTCGTAACTTTCTCAAACTAACTTCAAATTTGACAAAACCAAATCCTATAACCTTGAAAAATAATGCTCATGCTGTTTATACAAAAGTATCTTATGTTTGTGTAAAGTTGAAATAAGAACATGTTAGACCCTAATGATTGCTTATATGGAAAACATCTTGGATAAAAGCCAATCATCGCAAAATCAACTTTAAATCACTCTTAGTGTCATACCCTGTTAATGCCTGAAAAATGGGTAGATTATCTTATAGGGTGTAATCGCAAACTTATATCAAAAGCTGAATCCTTGTCGAGTAGATATAGAAACACTTAAGCATTTTCAGCAACCCGTAGGATGTCTCGTCTTAATGCAAATATTATGGAAATCAGTTTAGAAATGTTCTTCAAAGTATATGTTATTCAATTCCGAAGAAATAACCTTATTTCATCATGCTTTTCGCATAAATCATGTTAGTTAAATAACCCTAAGTATTATGATTAATGAGCTTCATAATATGAATAAGTGAACCTTGTAATAATGATGAAATCCATAGTTATATATTTGTATCACCAGAACCTTCTTGAAAACCATAAATAAATCTAGTAATCTAGCTTAATGGATCTAACTCAATCAAAAACCCTTCTTATGCAAATCGCTTAAGGCTAAGTGCTATTCGCCTAAGCCTTTAATTTGTGTTTTAATTCTATTAATCCAAATAATTTTAGCATCTATAATTCGAAGTTATAAATGCAAGAATTCATAATTTTATCCTCTTGAATTCGTTAATCAAGAATAGTTAATCTATAAAAAAAACCATGTTTTGTTTGTCATAAAGCCATTAAGTTTAAGAATAATGTAATTACCTAAATCATGAGATCTTAAAATCATAATTCAACCCTAAAGCGATCCTGTTTCCTGCAGTGAATCTTTATTTGATTTTCTGTCTGTTTTATTTTTGCCCTTATTGAAGTTTATTATTTGCTATATTTTCCGATTGATCGACGTGTAGAATCCGACGGCTCTACCGCCGTCAGCTGCGACCGCATCTTCGTCGTAAGCAATAAATAAGCAAGGCAAGCACCCCCATTGACCATCTTAATCCCAGAATTTAATTTGCATTGTGTTTATTAAAATGTTTCATGCATGCGTTTATTTTCTGTAAATTCGCTATTTTGTGGTGCTAGTAGTTATACCTATTGTCCCATGAAACCTCCTTGATAGATATGGATATGTGAACCTTAATAACCATAGATTGAGCTTAGACAATTACTTAATGTCACCGTGGATATATGCGATTACATTTTATCCTTGCTTAGCCATGCTTTTAGAACTGAAGAGGTTGATGATCAGATCAAAATTTGTTTCTTGAGAAATGGAAAATGTTGCAATTGAAGCTGTTGGTTATGGGTATTTTGATTAGAAACCCAAAATAAAACTATGGTTTTGATGTGGGAGATTATTGGCAATAGCCGGAGGTGCAGAGGGATTTGCACGTAGTGTAGGGTGAAGTATCGCCCGTGTCGGATTAAGGACCGAACATAGTGTTGTATGATCCAAGATAATACGTACAACCACAAGTGTTGGTATGGGACATCCTTAAACCAATTAAGTTATCTAGTTTAATTTTGCATTTATGGAAGGCGGGAGATTGCACAGACATTCCTTTCCTGGTCTGCTTGTAGGGGTTTCTACATACCAATGCAACGGTGTACGCCTTACCATGAACAGAAACGGTGTGTGGGGTGTTGCGTGAAAGGAACCACGTCTTGGGTGTGTGTTTCTGTTTCTATGGCGAGGGCTCAACGTCCCAGGCTGGTGCAAAGTTAACCTAGATAATGTAAAGGTTTTCGTCATGAACATTCTGGCCACACGCCAAAGGTGCGTGAAACATGCGGCAAAAAGAAAAGGTCATGACTTGTGGGAAAAGTTGTACACCTCTACAGAGTGTAAATCTAATCGATTAGCCGTCCCCTCGGTCATGGGAAACTTGGTGAACTTGCACTAGTTAAATATTTTGTATTTTCTAAAATGGATTTTGGTTTGAGCTTGTTTTAGTAGCTGTTGCTTTATGTTAAAGGATCGACATTGTTAGATTCCATTTCTGGATTATTCGAATATTCACGAAGGGTTGTGAGGATTACTTATGCTTTACTTATTTCATATCAGTCAACTTGCTCTTACAAATTCCGTTTACAAATAACTTGATTTCTCAATGTCAATTCTGCCTTATGCAAATTAACTGTAGTAGCCCCCTTTGAAATGGCCTGCATATATTATAGGTTTTGCTAAAGTCTTGCGTTGTACGAAAGTACTCACCCTTGCTTATATGTTGTTTTTAGGTGGATAAGTTAGCGAAGCTTTGAGGATTCCTTTCGTCGCAGGTTGCGTGATTTTCTTCATCGTGATCTTTCTAGGGATTATACCTTGTCAGTTGCCTACGGGTTTTGGATGGGCACACTACAAGACTTTGCTTTTTCTGCTGCTATATGCTCTGAGTTGTAAGATCTTCTTTGTATAATAGCTTCCGCTTAATAATATGTGTATGGTTGTGATTCCAATTGGTGTGTATATGCGTACTAACTACTGATCATGGACTAGTACGGAATGCACATTAGATTTCTATTTTTGCATGTATGTAAAAATGGGGTCGTTACAAAAGTTCGTTGGAACCTTTATGAAACCCAATCTGAAACTTTTTTAAAATCTGTGAAACATACTCTGAAACTTTTAAAGATTGTCTTTTTTGAAACTTCATTGAAATTCTTCTGAAACTCATTTCTTTTAATCAAGTTTCAAATATGAAACTGGACGAAACTTATAGTTTTATATTTGAACCCATTGAAATTTTGTTGAAACATGATGAAACCTTATGAAACTCATGTAATTTTTTTAAACTTGCGAAATGTGCTCTACAACTTTTAACTTTGTCTTTTGAAATTCTTCTAAAAGTCATCTTTAATCAAGTTTCTAATTCTTTTTTTTCTCTGATTGAGCTAGCAAATTCCTTAAGTTTCATCAAGTTTCCAAAAGTTTCACAAGGTTCGTGACTATGTTTCATTAGATTTCATAGTATTTCATGATGTTTCAAATATAAGTTTCATTAGGTTTCATAGGGCCTCTTGATAGCTTTCACGACTAAGTTTAATTAGATTTCATTCAGTTTTTTACAAGTATTCCTGATAAAGTTTCACTTGGTTTCATGAGTTTCAGGATGTTTTGGCTATGTTACATGACGTTTTCATGTAGGTTTCATGATTAAGTTTCATCAGGTTTCTTGATATTCAGGAGGTTCACAGATATATTTCATGATATTTCTCGAAAAAGTTTCATGATGTTTCACAAATAAATATCACTATGTTTCATAGTGTTCCATCAATATAATTTAGTTTCTTTAGCTCTTAATAGCTTTCACGACTAAGTTTCAATAAATTTCATTCAATTTACTAGGTTTCATGATAAAGTTTCACCTGGTTTTGTGGGTTCAGGAGTTATGGCTAAGTTACATGATATTTTCAAATAGGTTTCATGATTAAGTTTTATCAGGTTTCTTGATATTCAAGAAGTTCACATATTTGTTTGATGACGTTTCATGGATAAGTTTCATGATATTTCACAGATAAGTTTCATGATATTTCATAGTTAAGTTTCATTACATTCAATAATGTTCCATCAATATAATTTAGTTTCCTCAGCTCTTAATATCTTTTACGACTAAGTTTCAATAGATTTCATTCGCTAAGTTTCAATAGATTTCATTCAGTTTTTTACAAGATTTTATGATTTGAGTTTTACCTGGGTTCATGAGTTTCAGGAGGCTATGGCTAAGTTACATGAAGTTCTCAGATAGGTTTTATGAATAAGTTGCATCAGGTTTCTTGAGAATCAGGATGTTAACAGATATGTTTCAGGACGTTTCACGGATAAGTTTTATGATGTTTCACAGATAAGTTTTATAATAAAGTTTCACCTGGTTTCGTGAGTTTCAGGAGTTATGGCTAAGTTATATGACATTCTCATATAGGTTTCATGATTAAGTTCCATCAGGTTTCTTGAGTTTCAAGAGGTTTCATACATAAGTTTCATTAGGTTTCATAGTATTTCATTAATATAATATAGTTTCCTCAGCTCTTAATAGCTCTCACGACTAAGTTTCAAACGATTTCATTCTGTTTTTAAACTCATTGGATCTCTTTGAAACTTTTGAACTTGGTTTTTTGAAACTCAATTGAGATTCTTCTTAAACTCATCTTTAATCAAGTGTCAGATTTGAAACCTGACATAACTTATATTTTTAGATTGAAACCCTTTGTTTTTTTTCTGAAAATGTATTGAAACCATATGAAACATGCTCTGAAACTTTAGAGTTTGCTTTTCTGAAACTTAGTTTATTCTAAAACTCTTTTTTAGTCAAGCTTTCAAATCTCTTGAAACCCACCGAAATTTATTTAAACATACTAAAACCTTGTAAACAAGTTTGAAGCTTTTTTGATACCTACAGAACATGCTCTGAAACTTTTGAAATTAGTCTCTTGAAACTCAGTTTAAATTATTTTGAATCTCATTTTAAATCAAGTTTCAGATTTAAACTAGACGAAACTTGTAGTTTCATATTCGAAACATGTAGTTTCATATTAGAAACTCATTGAAATTTGTTGAGACATGCTGAAATATTTATAAAACCCATTTGGAACTCGTATAAAACCTAATAAAATCTACGAAACATGGATATAACGTCTTGAAACCTTGTGAAACATGCTTATCTCTACTACTTCTAATTAGGAGTTGGTGGCAGTGGTTCGTTCTCTTTTAGAGTATCTGATTTGTTGGATCTGATATAAACGGCTGAGATAGAAGAGGATTTAATCATATCTTAGGTAGAAGGATTTTACCATATCTTTTTTGAATAGAAATATTATTTTAGCATATCTCTATTCACATGTTCTTACTATGGAAGGATGTTATTCATATATCTTATAAATGGAAGGATTTTCTTATCATGTCCTGCATAGATAGAAGGATGTACTCACCATATCCCATAATACGGGAATTCTATCTCATCATATCTGGAAATGCATAGATTAAAAGGAAAGAATCACGCAACTAAATCACGTGCCAATCACGAAGATGTCGGGGAGACCTGGCTTCCATCCGCCTGCGTACGCTGCCTTCCGCTTTCATCTACTCCCTATTAGAGGGCACCCACTCTCACCCCCAGGAGGACTTGCCGGTCGGTAGTGGAGACACACGCAGGAAGAGAAGAGAAGAGAAAGGCTGCGTGCAAGAAGTAAGAAGATTTCCTGCAAGAGGAAGGCAATAACTTTCTCGTCCTTCAATGGTAAAGATTGATGTCTTAGATGGAAGGAATTGGTGACGATTGTCCGTTCTCTTTCAGAGTACTTGATTTAATCATATCTTAGATGGAAGGATTTTATCATATTATTTTAGTATATCTCTATTCACATGTTCTTACTGTGGAATGATGTTATTCATATATCTTATAAATGGAAGGATTTTCTCATCATGTCCTGCATGGATAGAAGGATATACTCACCATATCCCATAATACAAGAATTCTATCTCATCATATCTGGAAATGCATAGATTAAAAAGGAAAGAATCACGCAAACAAATCACGTGCCAATCACGAAGATGTCGGGGAGACCTGGCTTTCATCCGCCTGCGTACGCTGCCTTCTGCTTTCATCTACTCCCTATTAGAGGGCACCCACTCTCATCTCCAGGAGGACAGGCCGGTCGGTAGTGGAGACACACGCAGGAAGAGAAGAGAAGAGAATGGCTGCGTGCAAGAAGCAAGAAGATTTACTGCAATAGGAAGGCAATAACTTTCTTCCTTCAATGGTAAGGATTGATATCTCTTTACTAATTCTAATTAAGAGTTGGTGGCGATCGTCCGTTCTCCTTCAGAGTACTTGATTCGTTGGATCTAACATGAACGGTTGAGATGGAAGATGATTTAACCCGATAGTCAAATCCCTTCGGAGGAACAAACTTTTCCTACTATTGAAACGTAACTAAAGTTATTATTTTTTGCAAATAAATTTTTTATCGTAAATTGAGTTTTCGTTGCAACGCACGAGCACATGACTATTACCGTTGGAAATGATTCCAACGGTATAGCGTTGGATAGTAGTACTCTTTAATTATTGTCTAATTCAAAATACAGACAGAGATAATACTGTTTACTGCTCGAATACATTTTTTTAAAAAAAACAATACAATATGGCAGAATCGAACACAAACGAATAAGAAATCGGGATGTACAACAACCAAGTCAAATGTGTCAAATGAAAAATGAAAGATGTATAATACCAGTCGGGAAACTAGCCCTGACACGCCCGCTCGTCACCCAAGCAGCTCAGCAAACCTGACGAGAAAGCCAGCGACCAGAATCTGACGACATGGGCGGCGGCCTCCCCTTCCTTCTCGGCTCCAAACACCCACGCACTCAGTATCTCTTTCTTCCTCAGGTCACAGCACACGAGCTTCCCCGGCGACCAGAGGTACACCACATCCACCATCTCCGGGTGCAAAGCCAAGAACTTGACCTCGCTTGCCCCGCACCTGCCATTACCGATCATCTCGCTGACCCTTGCCGCATGCGTCAAGCTCCATTGCCATGAGCTTGAGTCGTCGAGCGCCCAGACCTTGAGCCGCTCGCCGTCGATCTTGGCGTAGTAGAGCCGGCCGCGGCAATGGCCGAGACGCGCGCCGGCGTCCACTTCCTCTGGCAGCTGGACGAGCCTGCGCGGCGCCATCGTGGCGAGGTCCATGCAGACGACGCGGTCCGGGTACGCGAGCACGTGGAGGAAGCTGCCGCAGTAGTGCATTGTGGCCGACAGAGACGAGGCCTCCACGCCGAACCGCGCGTCACGCTCGAACCACGCCCCGGCAGCCGACGAGAAGACCTCCACGGTGGCGCCGTGCTCCTCCCACGCGATGAAGCAGACGACGTAGTAGTGCGGGGAGCTGCACGGGTCGAACGCCAGCACGGCCAGCTGCGCCTCCCTCCGGGGGCTGGGGATAGCGACCCACCTCCTCGTCGTGGGGTTAACTGCGTAGAACGCCGCCGACGGCGCGGGGAGCGACCGGTAGAGGAGCAGCCCGTTGCAGGCGTCTACGAGCTTCGCGGTGGCCTCGAACGGGAAGAAGCTCATGTCAGAGTAGTCGAGGCCGCCGGAACATACAGTAGCGTACCTTGGCTTGTTCCCGTCGCCACCGTCGTCTTCGTGTGTGACGTGCACGAACAAGCCAGCGGTCAGCAACGGGAGCCTGCGGCGCAGGTAGTCGCCGGAGATGAGGGCGCGCCATGACCGGGAGACGCACTTGAATCTCGCCAGGGACTTGAGAGGGAGCCTCGCGAGAATCTCCACGAGCAAATCATCAGTGAACACCATCTTAGACCAATTTCTTTCACAAATCACAACTGTGGAGTACTAGTTGAAATAAGGCATTATTTGCCATGCATGATCGTGTTTGGTCATGCATACGTTCATTTTGACAAGTATATATAGTATTCCATCCGATCACAAATAGTTATCGTTTTAGACATCGACACAGTCTCTAAAATAAAGTTTTGACCACTAATTTCTATTATAATATATTTATAAAACCCAATAAAATTATAATATTATGAAAAAAAAATTTGAGATAAATCTACGCATATGATTTTCATTTATCTAATTTAAATATTTTAAAAGATATTAATAGTCAAAATTTTAATTAAAAGTTTAACTGTACTCATGTCCAAACGACAACTATTTGTGATTAAAGGGAGTACATTTTTTACGCCGGTTTCCTACAAAATTTGATTGCCGCCCACATTGTACCGACTCATTCGTTTGGGGAATGGGATGCAGGCCAATTGATTAATGAAGAGACGTGCCTTAAGATAGCTAATCAAGCAGGTAGGCAATATAATTAGGACTGTGGATGCCATAGGCTAGTTATAAACATGCACTAATTATAATGATGCTGGGACTGATGTGTGCAAATCCATTTTTGATATCTGGAATAAGGGAACCCACTAAGTTTAGCTGGCTAAAGTAGCATATACACTCAATTATCTTCCGATCGGAATACACATAGTGGTCTCAGTTCAGATAGTATACGATCTTCGTACACAATTATAGGTAGTTACATGCTTACAATACGGCCATAAACATACAAAAAAAACGAGCACAAAGGCCTTCGGATTAGAGTTGAGGTGTGTGTGGCCGATTTCAAATTGATCGGTTAGTTCAAAAATATGACATTCGTAAGAAAGCATGTATTTTTCTAATTAAGATGGAAAACGAGCATCAAATTCGTGTCGAAGATAATTGAATACAATGGTAAAGATATATATCCATACTGCCCACCAGCTAAGCTAGGCTTAGTTCCTACGGAAAGAAAGAAAGAAAAACAATTCTCAATCATCTGTGCAGTTTTGCTTTTTCCTGGTCATGCTCATGCCGCTTGTCATTCTGACTTGTCACCATCGAGAAAGTCAGCTGATTTATTTGCTGAAGGATTGTGAGAACGTGGTGTAGTGTGTACCATATCCAGTTTTTTTTTTAAAAGACAAAAGTTCCATGATACAGACAATAAATATAAAGAAAATTTGTTAAACCACGGGTAAAGCTAGGTTGTTCTCTCCCTTACGAAATCATAATGTGCATTTTTAATATGTTTTTTCTCGGTGTCTATGCTGTCAGGAGCTCGATCTGCGCGGGTTAGCGATCCTCTGCACGTCTGTGTCACTACGTACGTACGTGTATGCAAAGGTACAGTCGTAAATCAGCGAGTACGCGTTTGGATTGGAAACACGAAATCCGTAATTTCCAGATGATTTTCTGTGATGTAGTCTCCGATCTATTCAAGCAAATTGTGATCTTGTGTTATTTTATTGTTTGAATATATACATAAATAAATGTTCTATACTCTTGGAGTATGTACTCCGAGCTGCATGTACCGTATAAAAAAAACTTATACCTCTTTATCCTAGTATACCCTAACAATGATTATAAGATACTCCAAAGTGTTTTTCATGAAAAATTTCATAAATGTCCATTTTTATAGCATAATTTGTGTATATACTCATTTTACATATAAAAAAGTGTATATATAGCAAAAAATAAAAACCTCCGATTACATTTTTTTCAACCCTGTCGCATTGAAGTATCTTAGAATTAGTATTTAAGTATACCGAAAGGGAGACGCAGCTAGTTAATGCATTTCCTAGTTTGTACATAAATATGTTATTGAGCTTAGGTACCGTGGTAGCTCATCTGCCACGGTGAGTTCGGTGTCAGTGACTGTAACATCCTAAAAATCTAAAACAGTGAAAGTGTACGAATTTAAATTGAAATATAAATGTTTCTGAGTTTTGCTGATATTAATTTGGTTCTCTTGGATTATTGCATTGTGTGAAAATTGAATAAAAGAGTTTGAGAAAAAGGAAAAAGGTAAAAAGATAAAATGGTAGAAGTAAAAGCTAGAAAAATTTACCATGGGACCTTATCTATGCTGGTAAATCAATATAATCATCAAGTAAAAATTTTACGCACATGAATGTAAATAAATAAAGTATATAATCACTCTTTTGACTAGAAACAGTAAGGTTGAAATTTAAAGGAAATTGGTCGATGTCTATCTGGAGATTAGAAAATTACCATAGTGCCCTAAGTGTAGAACCTGCCACCGGTAAAATTTTCATAAATTAACTAGTTATGTGCCCGTGCGTTGCAACGAAAACTCAATTTGCGACAAAAAATTTATTTGCAAAGAACACTAACTTTGGTTATGTTTCAATAGTAGGAAAAGTTTATTCCTCCGAAAAGATTTGACTATCGGGTTAAATCCTCTTCCATCTCAACCGTTCATGTTAGATCCAACGAATCAAGTACTCTGAAGGATAGAATTAGTAGTGAGATATCAATCCTTACCATTGAAGGAGGGGAAAGTTATTGCCTTCCTCTTGCAGAAAATCTTCTTGCTTCTTGCACACAGCCTTTCTATTCTCTTTTATTCTCTTCCTGCGTGTGTCTCCACTACCGACCGGCATGTCCTCCTAGAGATGAGTGGGCGCCTTCTAGTAGGGAGTAGATGAAAGCAGAAGGCAGCATACACAGGCGGATGGAAGTCAGGTCTCCCCGACATCTTCGTGATTGGCACGTGATTTGGTTGCGTGATTCTTTCCTTTTAATCTATGCATTTACAGATATGATGAGATAGAATTCTCGTATTATGGGATATGGTGAGTATATCCTTCTATCCATGCAGGACATGATGAGAAAATCCTTCCATTTATAAGATATATGAATAACATCCTTCCATAGTAAGAACATGTGAATAGAGATATGCTAAAATAATATTTCTATTCAAAAAAGATATGGTAAAATCCTTCCATTTAAGATATGATTAAATCCTCTTCTATCTCAGCCGTTCATGTCAGATCCAACGAATCGGATACTCTAGAGGAGAACGGACCACTGCCACCAACTCCTAATTAGAAGAAGGCAATCTTGCAGGAAATCTTTTTGCTTCTTGCACACAGCCTTTCTCTTCTCTTCTCTTCCTGCGTGTGTCTCCACTACCGACCGGCATGTCCTCCTGGAGATGAGAGTGGGTGCCTTCTAGTAGGGAGTAGATGAAAGCAGAAGGCAGCATACACAGGCGGATGGAAGTCAGGTCTCCCCGACATCTTCGTGATTGGCACGTGATTTGGTTGCGTGATTCTTTCCTTTTAATCTATGCATTTCCAGATATGATGAGATAGAATTCCCGTATTATGGGATATGGTGAGTATATCCTTCTATCCATGCAGGGCATGATGAGAAAATCCTTCCATTTATAAGATATATGAATAACATCCTTCCATAGTAAGAACATGTGAATAGAGATATGCTAAAATAATATTTCTATTCAAAAAAGATGATAAAATCCTTCCATCTAAGATATGATTAAATCCTCTTCTATCTCAGCTCGTTCATGTCAGATCCAACGAATTGGATACTCTAGAGGAGAACGGACCACTGCCACCAACTCCTAATTAGAAGAAGGCAATCTTGCAGGAAATCTTCTTGCTTCTTGCACATAGTCTTTCTCTTCTCTTCTCTTCCTGCGTGTGTCTCCACTACCGACCGATCTGTCCTCCTGGAGATGAGAGTGGGTGCCCTCTAATAGGGAGTAGATGAAAGCAGAAGGCAACATACGCAGACAGATGGAAGCTAGGTCTCCCCGATATCTTCGTGATTGGCACGTGATTTGGTTGCGTGATTCTTTCCTTTTAATCTATGCATTTCCAGATATGATGAGATAGAATTCCCATATTACGGGATATGGTGAGTGTATCCTTCTATCTAGAAATCCTTCCATTTATAAGATATATGAATAACATCCTTCCATAGTAAGAATATGTGAATAGAGATATGCTAAAATAATATTTCTATTTAAAAAAGATATGATAAAATCCTTCCATCTAAGATATGATTGAATACTCTTCTATCTCAGCCATTCATGTCAAATCCAACTAATTGGATACTCTAGAGGAGAACGGACCACTGCCACCAACTCCTAATTAGAAGTAGTAGAGATAATCCCATTTAAGCCTTTTAAAAATTCAAATACAGAGGCCTCAGAAAATTGGAAAATGTAATTTCAGAATTCTTATAAAATAAATAATCAAGTGTTTGACTTGAAAATTTTATGTTAGCACCTTCATAAGGAACTAAATCCTTACAAAAAGTTTCAAAAATAAATATTATCAGATGAAGCTTTGAATAAATCAAAACTCGAAATGAAAAGTCTAGCCAGTGTGCAGTGCCAGAATTTACATAAATAATCTAGAGGGTATTTTGGTCTCCAAATTTTTCAAGAGACGCTTGACTCCCACTAGATCTTAGTCAAAAATTTTCATAAAGTTTTGGCAGTGAATGACCCTTGAATCAATGCAAAGTCCGGCGAGTTCATGTGCTATCTCGTCGTGTTTGCATCCGCTCTCGCTGACAGCGAGCCCCAGGGCTGTGCTCACTTGACGCGCTGGCGCTGGAGGGGGCGGCACGCAGTCGCTGACAGTGGGGCCTGGACCCACTCGTTAGCCACCGGGTGCTCTTTTCCCCCTCTCTTCTCTTCCAGCCGAGGCGAGGTGACGACTTCTCCCCGTCCTTTGCCGTCGGCCGCAACCACCTCCGTCCGGGTGCGATCGCCATCGTTCACGTTCGCGCAGAGCTCTCCCGCGTCAGTGCTTGATCGTCCTGGGTCAAGCTGCACTGGAGGCGAGGCTGTGCCACCTCGTCACTCGGTACAGAGGAAGAAGACCGAGGCCGTGCACCCAATTGCGATCGCTTCGTGTTGGCTAAAAGCGCTCGTTTCACGTCGCATTGCTCTCCCTCATCTCTTCTTTGTTTTCCTTTTGAGCCGAGAGCCTCTCGTGAAGCTTTCTTCCTCGCTTGGCCACAAGAACCCGAAAGGGGAAAACCGACGATTCGGGTCAATCTACCCCCAATCCTTCGAATCAACTCCACTCTGAGCTTCCTGAGCATCGCAGGTTTACTGATCAACCGCCATTTTGGTTTCTTTTTGCCTGCAGCAGCACCACACCGCCGTCCCTCTTCTTCGTGGCTAGCGCACGATGGCAGCTCTGCTTGGACCTTCTTCGACCGAACCACCGGGTAAGCCCGACCCCCTTTGCCCTACTGATGCTCACACAACCTTTGCCCATCGGAAAGATGGCCGTTGATGGAGCTCTCTCCAGCTCGGCCATGGCGCCGCCGCACCCTCGTGGTGACGACCATCTTCCCGACTGTTGTTTGCCGAAATAACACCACCCCTAGGTGCGCCGTGATGCGCTGATGCTTTTGCTGCTACCCATCCCGCCGCTTCGGAGCTAGTTCGCCGGCGGTGAGCCTAGAGCCATAGCCTCTGTTCTGTCTCACTGACCGATGGACCCCACCTGTCAGTGAATGAGCGCATTTGAACGCGTCCATGCACGCGCGGTGAAAAGCCGCTTTCTAACAGCGAAGACGTATTTTGAATTTCTGATTTTATTTCAAAACCGACTAGAATCAAGTGTTGATAACTTTTGAACCATAACTCTAAAATTTGTGAAACTAATTTCTATAATCGTGTAAAATCCTGTAGAATCAGAATATGCAAAAATTGTTTGAAGAAGAGTACTGTGCAATTTTAGTAAATGCAAAGAAGCCCATAGGTATGAATAATGCTATTTAAATAAATAAAGCAGAACAAAATGAATTTTATGGGATCCCTGATCTGCAAGTATTCCAGATAAGTAAAGATGTTTATATGTAACTTTGTTATACATCAAATTCAAATGGAATGAAGTTTCAATGTAAAAAGGGGCAAATAAGTGAAACTTGTATAAATTAATTTTTGTAGGTAAAGTTTATTTTGAATGATCATGTGCCAGTATAAGCCCATTCATGAGGAAAAACTTAGAGAAAAGATATGAATTATGTTATGCTAATAGAGGAAAGTAGTTGTTATAACTATAAATGTGGGTGTAACCTATTAATGTTAAGTTCAAATAATCTAAAACAAGTTTTAAAATGCTTATAAGATCATGCCTTGGTAATACTAGGAAAATGAATAAAAGGTGATGAGTGATCTCGTCATAATTGAAAGAAGTTGACATGTTATAGTGATGATTTTGTGGTCATTTAGGTCTTTTCAGCATCAAATAAAATGATGTGTCTAAATGTGAAAAATTGTAGAAACAGCTTTGAAATGCTCTACTCTGTTTATTCTATTAGGTTATGATGAAAGAATGTCATTTTGCTAAGTTTTGCATACAAAATGAGCTAGCCACTTAAGCCTAGTTGTTATGTTTTTTGAAGTAATATAATCACTTAAGCATTTTTGGTAGCTTGTAGAATAACTCGTCTAAGTGAGAATTTTATGATGGATAGCATAGAAATGATGTTAAAAGTATGTACTACTATATTCCACAAAGAGATCTTATTAATAAGCTATGCTTCACTTAGTTTTCGTTAATGTAATACCCTTATGTGATATTGTTCAGCCTGCTTCCTTAGTCCAATTTTTATAGCCTAAGTTAAAGTTTCAATTAAGCCTTTTTAGATGTAAGTTTTATGTCTTTTCTAAACCCAAAAATTTAGGAAAACGCCTTAGAAGTTCTATCCAAAGTTTGTTCTATCATGTTCTGGAGAAATATCCTTATTTCTTCAAGTTTAGCTTATAAATCTTGCTAGTTAGACAACCTTAAGTGTTTTAGTTTCTAGAGCTCTTTAAGTGAACCTGAAAGAGAGCATAGAGTGCAGACTCAATGTTGTTCTTGTGTATCTATCTAGCATAGAAGCTGTGAGTTAATGTTTTGTCTAGCTAAGTAATCTTTGCATCTTGAATTTGAAATTTAAATAACAATAATTCATTTAAAGCAACCCCTGTTTTGGTTTGAGCTTGTGTTTATCTGACTGTTTGTCTTCTTTTTGCCTTTTTGGAATTTGATGATTCTTTTGTATTGCTCTTTTCGCGACGTGTAGAGACTGACGTCCCCGAGGAGGAAGACGATCCAGCTGCAGATCTAGACTTTGAGCCAGACAGCGAGCTGCAAGGCAAGCACCCACTTGAACATGTCGAACCTGATAATTTACCTACAATATGTTGTTTTTGCCAATGTATTACGCATTCCGGTAATTCCCCATAGAAATGCTATTTTGGGTAGAAGTTGCAGTTACCCCCTGTACATTATGGTTTTCCTCAATCTGTATGGACATGTGAACCTTGTAAACCTAAGTATGAGCTAGACATGCTTAATGTCTTTTGGGTATAAGCACTAGCATATTACTCTTGCTAAGCTATCCGTTATATGCTTTCGGTCTTTTCAACAAATGAATGGTCCTTTTTGGGAAATGGTTGCTGCTAGTTTGTTAAAAACCCCAAAATAAAACTATGGTTTGGCGCGGGCGATTATTGGCAATAGCCGGTTGTGCAAAAGGGAAATGCACGTAGTGTAGGGTGGAGTATCGCCCGTGTCGGATTAAGGACCGAGCAATGGGACGTTAGATCCAAGATTTCGTACAACCATGAGGCCTAGTATGGGACAGTCTTAGCCTATTAAGTTATTTGGATGTGACTTTGCATCTAAGGAAGGCGGGAGATAGCGGGAGCATTCCGGTCAGGTTTGCTTGTGAGGGGCTTTCACACCGAACTTCCAACCCTCGGTGTGGGTAAATGCATACCCGCGCAACGGTGTACGCCTTGCCATAAACAGAAATGGGTGTCGGAAACCGCGTGAAAGGAACCACGTCTTGGGTGTGTGTTTCTGTTTTTATGTCGAGGGATAACGTCTCGGGCTGGTTCAAAGCCATGTCTAAGTAATGTAACGACTTTGTATGATCTCCTTGCCGACACATCAAAGGAAGTGTGTTAATTGGCCTGGCAAAAGAGGTTGATCATTCCTTGTGGGTAAAGTGTGCACCTCTGCAGAGTGTAAGATATAATCGATTAGCCGCGCCCGCGGTCATGGGCACTTGGAGAAGTCATTCCAATGTTAGAGTCTTTGGTATTTTCAGAAAAATGGGTTGGTTTGGAAACTGTTTAGCAACCAACTTTTTGTGTCAAAGGATCGACACCGAGGACCTTTGTAGTCGGGTAGACTGGGTTGAAAGACTTGGATATTTGCTTATCGCTTTATGTCTCTCAATTGCTTATTCAAAAATGCGATGTTGCAATCTATTATATTCGTACATTTAAATGTTTATGCAACTGCAAAATAACCTGTAGACTGTCTTTTGCTTAGCCTACATAATTATTTAATTGCATTTGTCAAACATTACAAGTCTTGCTGAGTACCAATGTACTCAACCTTGCATCTGCTGTCTCAGAGGACGAAGACTGCGATGTGCCAGATGATTCTTATTTCCAAGCAGGGCACAGGGTTTTTGGTGACGGTTTCTTCTAGGTTTGCCTAGTCAGTTGCCTAGGGTTAGTGGGCAAACCGCGAAGATTTTGGAGTTCTTTTGACTCTTTATTTCCGTTGTTCAGTCTTTGTAATATACTAACTTTGTATAATTATTCCGCTTATGTATTTATTTGTTTGTCTCTCTAGTGTGGTTGTGATATGAATGTTGTAAACATGTGAGTGCTAGCCACTGATCATGGGACTAGTACAGTGATCACATGGAGGTCCCTGTTCGCAAGAATAGGGTCTCACAGTGACTTGACACGATAGGGGAGTGTGGTAGGCAACGCATGTCGTCTGTCGGTGTTTTCATAGTCGAGAAAAGGATTTGATTTATAATTTCATTTGAAGGAGACCAAAACTAAAAAAGAAAAGAAAAGTGTGCATCGGTGCCGGCAAAGCATCGTGCAATCGGTAATCATATATAGTGACTGTCTCACCAACCAAAAGATCACATGTGATCAAATCCTAGTAAATCCACAATAAAGTCACCTAACGTGTAATTAGTGATACTTCATCCGTAGCCGTCAGCCACAAGAGAGGAGTAACATATCGGTTGGACTAGCCAACTGTTGTATATTGTCTTGTATAAAGTTCTTACAATTATAAAGGTGACCACTGTTTCAGTGATCATCTTCCATTTCATGTAATTGTCACGTTCTCCCAAATCAATCGCTACTTACTACTACATCAGAGCTCAGCTTATGTCCTCTTCACAATCTTAATTAAGTAACTATAGAGATACTTCTTTCTTATTTGAGAATGAACTAGTTAAAGCGGTTGAAGAATGAGATCACGTCATTGTAGACGTCATCCTTGGCGCAGACGCCAATGATGAAGTCGAGGTGCGCAAACTGGTCTAGGTACTGCACCGTCAGCCTGTCGTCGTCATGGAACCGCAGGTCGTCGAGGAGAAGACCGACGTCGACCGGGTCGGACAGCGAGTCCCGGCCGCCGTAGCTGAGGAAGAGAGGGAAGCCGGCCGGTATGTTGGACAGGTTATACGCCGGCGGGTGGACCTGGCCGTAGTTGGCTATGTTAAGGTCCGGCCACACGTAGTCGTACTTCGTCAGCACGCCGTCGCGAACCGCTGTTGATACAAAGTTAAACAGTATTTTTTATCACAGTTAGCTAGGAATCGAGCATGCATGTACTGGATTAGAAGAAGAAAAATATGTTGAAGAGAAGATTAACATACTCTGTGCCAGGTGGACCATGGTTTTTGTTGATGTTGACTGGGGTTCGTACTTGAGGAAGATGTTAACTGTTGAACCGTTCAGGCAGTAATTTTTCCCTGACATATATAGCATGGACAGATGAGAATAGCCGAAACTTTCGTTCTCCTTTGAAAGCTTTAAGGAAGCACATAGCAAAATAATCCTTACCTGTGAAACCTGCAAGGAGATCGTAGCAATTCATTCCAGGCTCGTGGCAGATCGCGCTAACCAAGTTCGACAATGGAGGCCTACGCTAACAAAGAAGAAATATGTTAGCTCCACAAGAATAAAAAACTATCCCAACCTTGAAGAATATATCCGAAGGTAGGATCGAGAATGCCATACAAAGTCGGGTTCAACTCGGCCACACCAAGGAAATCATAGATGAGCTGTTTTGTAAGATAGTGCATGGTTGATCAGAACAGAGTTTAATGCAAACAAAACGATTCTCAAAAACATTGTAACTGCAACATCTGCATGGATGATACTATTCATCATTAAAAATGTGAATTGTGTTTGTTCAGTTACCTCATCAAAAAATGCTCTGGCTAACAGTATGCCAACAGGGGTGGTTATGTGGGACAGATAGGCGACCGGACTCAACAGCGCCGCAGATTTCATCCTGTCAACCAACCTGCCCTCTGAGAATGCCGCAAGTGCCACCAGTGTCCCCTGCAATCAGAAGCAGAGCTCGTGTCATAACTTCACTGCTCACAACGACCGTACGGTTTGTCTCTCGTATTAGGGTTCTAATTCGATAAATCAAAGCACATCTTTGACCGCTAATTTTTATTATATTATATTTATAAAACCCAATAAAATTATAACATTATGAAAATACTTTTCAAGATAAATCTACACATATAATTTTTTAAAGATACTGACAATCAAAATTTAAAAAATTTGATTGTACTTATATCCAAAGCAAAGTACTTGTGACTGGAGGGAGTAGTAACGAAAGAATTGCGACTTTCGGTTTACCATGGAGTGGCCAACGTAGTGTGGCTTCTGCCCGGTGTGGCTGCAAATGTAGTCAACCATGGCAGGCATGTCGTTCACCACCAGGTCATCCCACGACCAATTCCAGTATCTCTGACGACACAAGACGTAGAAAAGGGAAAAGAAATGCAATGCAAACAGGGACGTTACTAGGCATGCGATGTGGAAATGCAATGCAAACAGGGACGTTTAGGTGCAAGAGTTTGTCAGATCAGTTAAAACCAACCCTGCTTGATGCGTCGAGCGAGACGTGGCGGCGGCTCCACCTGGTGCCTCTGGTGTTGGCGATCCACACGTCGAAGCCATGGTCGGCTAAGATGTAGGCGAGTGATTCCTCCGGTGAGTTCAGCAGCCATGTCATGCCATCCTGCACCGCATTAAGTCAGCGTAAGAAACCTTCGCAGTCTGTCTCTGCGAAGTGACATCTCTCTCTCTCTCTCTCCCCCGGCAATTGCAAGTAGTCCTGGGGACTGGAGAGGAGTGGCCGTTTGGGAGCAATTGCAACTTGGAAGGTTCCGGCATGACACTTCGTACTGCATGTCTCATGTAATGGAGTAGTAGTACAGAGTTCCCCTGAATGAAGAAGATGGAAGAACTGCGTACCACATGCAGCAGAAGACAAACACGAAACATCGATGCGCGGTCTGATGAGATCTGCTGGCTACATTTACGTTCTTGGTTTGTTCTCATGGGTATTAAAAACACGGGATTGCTGGTTCTCAGGCGATTGTAATTTTCTTATCCTTCGGTCCATCTCCCCCGCCATCGGACCAGCGCCAAGATTCGTGCTGTGCCGGCTGTCGCCACCGATTACCCCCGATGCCGCCACCTTCTTCTTCGTCTCCGGCGAAACTGCACGCTGCACGCCATGCTCCAGTGATTGAAGCCGGTGGCCTCCACCACTGTTGATTATGTCGGACGTCGGATGCCCCTCTCGCTAGATCCTCTTGCCTTTTTTTCTTGTATTAAGAAGATGCACAGCAGGCGACACCATCTATTATCTCCACCACCCGTCGCCAGAGGCAACGGCGAGGAATGTCGGAGGTGGAGGAGCCGGAGAAGAGGAAGAAAACGGCGGCAGCGGCAGAGGTGACTGAAATTCCTTATACAAAAACATACTGGTGTTCACCGACGTTCAGCAACTGTACGCACTAACTGCAAGAATCCATCCACATCCACCTACGTTTTTGCCGTGCGGTGCGCCGGTGCAGAGCATTAGACGGGAAATAATTAAATAAACTAAATTTCAAGCTAGCTGAAATTGATTGGTCAAGCTCACAAACTACATATCCTACCTCTATTAAACTTGGTGGAACCCCGGCCACCACAACACTTTGAGCCGGAGAGCGCCGGCTCGGCTCGTGGCTCAAGTAGAGCCACGCAAAAAAAAATTAGGTTCGAGTCCTTTTTTTGAAAAAAAATTACGGTTAGATCCTTTTTAAAAAAATATTATATTTAGGTCTTTTTTAGAAAAAAAAATTATATAACATCTACGTCCTTTAGACCTTTTTGAGCATTACGTTTAGATCCTATTTCATTTTTATGTCCTTTTTCGGGAAAAAAACGTTTAGATCATTTTTTCCATTTTTTACGTGCGGAGCAGCGGTCGCAGCATTGCACGTCGTGGTAGCTTAGATATATTTATATCCTTTCAACCGTTCCACCGAATGAATGCGAAAAAAATGCAACTACGTTTGTATCATTTCAACCGTTTTGCGTGCCTCCTCGATTTGCTCGCGTAGGCAGCGGCGATTGCGCGTTTTCTCGATTGGCTCGCGTGGGTACCGTCGGTCGCAGCGTGGAATGCCGCGGTTGCTTACCTAGCTAACTCTATATACTAAAGTTCGCATAGTTTTTATTCAGGGAACACCCCCACGTGTCATCTCTCTATGAAAACCCCTCGAAAAGAGTGTAATGTTTCTGAAAGGATCCCAAATAAATACTAAATTGCACCGAGATAAACTGTAGTTACGGTTAGGTCCTCCTACTGATCTTTTAACGAAGAGAACCTTACGCACCGTCAAAAGCGTTTTCTTGGATTTTTTTCATCGACTTCTTTGATTTAATTAATCTAACAATTTTTTGGTATTTCTCGGTTTGCTCAGACGAGCGTTTCTCGATTTGCTCAAACACGCATGCGCGGCAACGCCGCGCACAAGCACCTAGTTGATCTTATAAGAATGTAACTGATCGACTAATACTACACAGACACACAGTCCACGTGGAAAAGCTACGTACCATTAGTAAGGGAACAGAAGTGCAGAACCCATGTGTTGCATTTGGACGTTTTCAGCATCCCGAATCAAGACTATGACTAGCTAAACCAGAAATTAATACATATATACTCCTTGTTTCCGTTTGGAAGTATCTTGTATTTGCTGCTTAAGCTAGGAATAGTATACGAAAGATGCTTCTCCGTGTTGCACATATATTAAAGTATAAATATATGATAAATGATGTTTACTTACCCATTAGCTTGTTTTAAGATTTATATAACTTATATGAAGAAGGTGATGCAACTTCACACACAAACACACATGCACGCACCCTTTACAGTCAAGCTAAAAGCATAGAGGGTGTATCAAACTGTGCAGCTGGTAGCTAATACCATCGTTGATGACATACAGAACCGAAGAAATGTGGTCGTTTTCGAACTTCGGTAGTATTGCGCGAATTTTCCAGAAAACAGGTTCTCTTCTAAAAGTTGACGGTGTCATGGTTGAGGCATGGATCAGGACTAGTTTTCTTCTCAGTTCGCACTGTTTTTTCTCGTTTTCAAAGTTTCATGATATGTCTGAACAATGACCTTGTTGTAATTTGAGCACTCTATTTTAATGCATGGCAGAGCTCCTGCCATTTCTTTTATAAAAAAAAGCATAGAAGGTGCAACGAACAAGATACGGGTAGATAAATGCGTGCACCGGGCCGGCATGACGGTATCATAGGGTGCTAAGCACATGAAGCTGATAAAAAGGACTAGTACAAAAAAAGAACGTGTGGCGCCATGCATGCGTACCACAAGAACTCCATGCTGCAGAAGCACCGGCTGCCCCGCTCCGGCCCAGCCGCCGCCGCGGCGTCGCCCCCTCGGGATCCTTTGCAAGCCCAAGATGTACCCGTCCTCCGTCGTCACCTGTACCCAATAAATTAACGTTCTTGATGCATGCAAAGACGTTAATTAATTTGATACATTCACAGGGTGCAAACAGTCGATCATGCCAGGGTCGATCGATTCAAGAAATTACACCTCATGCTCTTCGCAGGCGTAGCCGAGCGGGGCCACGGCCAGCGCGCAGGCGCCGCTGGCAATGTCGCGCCGCCTGATGGGGTCGCCGCGGTTCATGACGCGCGCCCCGGCGAGCTGCAAGGAGAGTAGGACGGCGACGGCCATCGCCGCCACGGCTAAAGGCGAGGGGAAGCCATGCTGATCTGCAGGGCTCATGTTGTCGCTGCCGCTGCGTGCCACTGCCCACTAGCTGGTTGCTGCCGCTGGTGTGTGCTTAGTGCGATCGAGGAGTGGACGCATGCGCGCGTATTTAAAGTGCAAGCAAACGGAGCGTTAGTGACTACTGATCTATATATGGCGAGCAGTGTGTGAATGGATCGGCCGGTGAGTGAGATCCTTGGTCTTTGCCGCTCTCTTCGACGTGACACCTCGTCTAGCTCTGGGGATGAGCACGAGCCATGCACCCGCTTTAATTCCTGGGAAATTTATATGTGGCATAAGTGCATAACTATTTGTATCTTCAAAATTTGTCTCGCTAAATTCTGAGTAACCTGTAACCGCAGTACTTGGCCTATCAAAAGGAGGGAGAGGATAACTGAAATGGAGAAACAGGATTGATGTCCCAGTCAAGTACTCCAACTTAAAGTTATACTAGTTAAGTGTCCGTGCGTTGCTACGAAAATTCTCAAACACAACTTTATTAAGAAATTTTTTCAAAATAACAGCCAAGTTGGTTCAATCGCTAAATAGCAATCCTTAAACCACTTAAATCTAGACAGATTCCATTGTCGCTATAATCCTCGCCAAACTAACATCGAGAAAGACGTCAAACTTGAAATCTAGACAAATACAAACGAGAACAACCCAATCTAGGCGCTAATCACGCAACGGAACCCATAACTGAGAATTAATGGTGCCACTGTATTAGGATCTAGGGCTACGAAAGGCGCACCAGATGCGACTTGGACGTGGCCGCCATTACGCGCAATGAAGAAGAGCGACGGCACGAGTACGAAGAGGAACACGAGGACCACCACCGGCGGCGGCACGTCGGAGCGGGACACCGCACGCCTCCCTCCTCTGCCTCCGGCAGTGGAGTACGGAAGCCTCTTCGGGATCAACATTGGTGGCAAGGCGAGGGCAAGCTCCGGGTCCGAACCGACGGTGGGGAGGGGTTCGCTGGAGGATATGTACGCACGCTTTCCTTTCCTCTCGCATGGCTTCGAGGGTGGGAAGCCAGGATGGGAAGGGAAGGGATCGTCTGCGTCTCTCTCGCGTGGTTTGGGTGTTGTGGCATCTGGGCCGACCGTTGTTTATTTAGCGCAACGGAAGGGCCTAGTTTTGATCGCAAACTTGATCTGTGAAACAAATTTGGATAGGCCAATCGGGCCCAAGGGAGGAAGGGGAACAGTGCACGTATTGACTGGACCCACATGTAAGGGTTAAGAGTGGAGAACGGACCACCACCACCAACTCCTAATTAGAAGTAGTAGAGATATTCAATGCAATGCTTTGCTGCTAGAGGATGTTATAGTTTACCTTAAAGGTGTAACATCCCAAAAAAATAAAGTAATATAAAAATAAATATTTTAAATTTGAAAATATTTATTTATGAGTTTTATTTTATTTATTGGTTCTTATTTGAATTTCTTTGGATTTTCGTATTGTATGGAATCCAACAAATAGAATTAGTAAAATGGTAAAATAGTAAAAGTAAAAGTTAGAAAAAATTACCATGGTAACTCTAAGCATGCAGTGGATGAGTTTATCCAGCAAATAAATTTTAATACAAAAGAAAGTATTAAGTAGTTGAAAGGATATCCCTTTGACCTCCAAATAGTGCAAGGACAGATCTGCACCTGGAAAATTTACCATAATGTCCTCAATACATTATTTACCTCTGGTAAAAATCTTAGAAATTAATAATGTCATTTAGTGCCTTTTAAAATTTATAAACAGAGGCATTGGAAATCTGTAAATCAGCATGTCAGAATTTATATAAAATAAATATACAATATTTTAACTTTAAATTTTTATTTAAGAATAAATATGTTAAATATAACTCTTATAAAAAGTTTGAAAAATAATTAATACCATTTGGACCTTTAAATAAATCAAAATCCGAAATCAATGTTCTGAGCAGTGCACAGTGTCAAAATTTTAATTAATTAAAAATACAGTATTTTCGTCCCAAAATTTTAATGAAATCTAACCACTCCCAGTAGATCATGGTAAAAAAGTTTCGTAATTTTTCAACTTGGTTTATAGCCATTTTTGCGTCTAGTACTGAAGCCATGCTGTTTCCTGTGCTTTGGGGGACACATCACCAAATTCCAGAGCATTCCTTCGTGAGGCAGCAGCACAAATGTTTAAGCCAACCACTGAGTCATTCTCACACCAAAGCTCAAAGCCTTCCATTCAAAGCAGCAAGCTCCAAGTCGTAGCAAGCTCAGCCATTCATCTCCTCCTTGCATGAGCTTCATTTCAGTGAAGAAGATCAAGGAAGTCAGGCCAAATTTCTTCGGTGGAACAAGTGAAGAACACGCCACCACATGTCCTTGTTCGCGGCTTTCAGGAACCCACAGCTTGATCATTTCTCCCAAAACATTTCCGAATTCAAGCGCTGTCAACTCCATTGCCGCCACAAGGAAGAGAAGGGGAGAGATTGAAGATCAAGCAATCCGGTGAGCCATTTTCAAATTAATCGCATCCGTAGCACCTTAGTACCTCCCGGAGTACTCATCAACCTTCGCTTTCGTGTTTCCTTGCCGCAACGCCGCCGAGCCCCATTTCTTCTTCCTCGGCTCCGGCGCTCGGTGGCGGCCCAGCTCGGCGTTTCTCCGGATGAGCCGACCCCCAAAAATGGTACTCCCTAGCCTCACCGATGCTCACAATGTTACCCATTCGAACCGGGACTCACCCATTCATCTTCTCCGACGAGCTCCCACCATTCCCGCCGCCCCCTTGCGGTGGCAGCTCGCTCCGGTCATCTCCGGCAACAACCAACCCCACCATCGGGTGCGCCGTGACCAGCTGGTGCTCTAGGTGCCCTCGGCCGACTGATTCCGCCGCTCCTTCGCTGCCGGCGAGCTGCCCTAGCACCTCCCCTGCTTCGGCTCACTGCTCGACGGGCCCACCATGTCAGCCGCGTGAACCTCTCCAGCCATACCGGTAAAATGCGCCTCTCAATTCAGAAAGCGTATTTTCTGAATTTCATTTCGTTTTCAAGACCCGAATCAAGTTAGATGGCTATAACTTTTGAACCATAGATCCAAATTGAATGAAATAAATTTCTATATTCATCTAAAATCAAGTTCTTCTGTAATATGTAAAAACATTTTGAAAAACAGTACTGGGTTAATTTTAAATTCAAATTCAAACAAAAGGGCTCAATATGTGCTACATATTAAAATGTTGTAGACAAACTTAGAATTTAATGAAAACAATTTTATTAGAATCTTTATACATCCAGGAACTCAAATATATAAAAATATTTATATTTTACCTTTGTTTAAATCATTTCCCATTAAAGGTTATTCTCAATAGAATAAATGATCAAGAATGAATAATTGTATAAAGGAAATTCTAAAATAAATAAAAATTGATTTATAAACACTTAGATGTCAGTAGGCTACTTTAATATGCTGAAATAATTAAGGTATGAGCTTGATTTAGACTTGTTTTGTGAATGATAAACGATTTAATGGAAAAGGTGAGTATATGTATAAAGGCATATAATAATCCGTAGCAATAAATATATGCATATGAAAAGTGTTTAATAGCGGTACAAAGACATGAATTGGTATTGGAATGAGTAATTTGCCACTGTTGAAATATTTTAATGAAATATCGTATATGCACAAGTTTAATTCACATCAAGACATAAGCCTTGTATATGTAGAAGGAGGTGTGCATGCATAGTTAATGAAGAGCAAAGTCATAAAAAGAAATTGGGTTCTAAATATTTAATGTGATCAAACTAAATGATTCAACAAGAATTATTATAATAAAGTTATAATTAACACTTAAACAAATAGTTGAAGTTCTAATACTTATATAATCCGAATACTCATATCTTTCACAAATAAACAACAAATTTGACAAAACTAAGTCCTAGGATCTTGAGAAGTAATATCCTTACTAGCTATGCAAAAGTACTTCATGTTTATACGAGTTTGAACTAAATCCATATTAGGTCCTAGTGATCATTTATATGGAAATCATCTTGGATAAAAGCCAAATATCACGGAACTAGCTTTAAAACACTCATAGTGTCATCCCCTGCTAATGTCTGAAAAATGGATCGATAATCTTATAAGGTGTAATCGCAAAATTAAATCGGAAATCGAACCTTTATCGTGTAAAGTTAGAAACACTTAAGCCTTTTCGACAGCTCGTAGAATATCTCGTCTAAATGCTAATATTATGAAGATCAGTTTAGAAATGATATTTGGGATATAGGCTATCATATTCTGGAAAAATATTTTGTTTATAACTTGATATTCATCTGAATCCAGCTAGTGCAATAACCTTAAGTGATAATTGTTCGCTACACTTCTAATCCGATTCCTTATAGCATAACCTTATAATACCATATAAGCTTTTTCAACAATGAGTATAATGTCTAGTCTAAACACTAAAAAGTGTGAGATCTGCCTAGAAATGTTCTACAAAGTATATTCTATCCTTTTTCGAAGAAATAATCTTGTTTCATCGTGTTCTACATATAACTCTTGTCACCCAAATAACACTAAGTATTATGATTCATGAACTTCATAATATGAATAAGCAAACTTTGTAATAATGAAGAAATCTGTAATTAATATATTTGTATCACCAGAACCTTCTTGGAAACCATAAATAATCTAGTAACCTAGCTGAACAGATCAAACATATTCAAGACTTCTTCTTATGCAAAGTCAATTAGGAATTTAAATGCTATTTGCATAATCCTTTAACTAATGTCTTAATTCTATTAATCTAAATAATTTTAGCATCTATAATTCGAAGTTATAAATATCAGAAATCATAATTTTAGCCTCTTGAATTCGTAAAGCAAGAATAGATAATTCATAAAAGAAGCCGTGCTTTGTTCATAATAAAGCCATTAACAATATGAATGCTTAATTACCTTAAACTCAAGATGTAGAAATTCATAATCCAAACCCCTAAAACATTCCTGTTTTCTGTAGTGAGTCTTTATTTGGTATTCTATCTATTTTATTTTTGTCCTTATTAAAGCTTGTTATTTGCTTTATTTCGGTTGATCGACGTGTAGAGCTCGACGTCCCTTCCTCCGTCGTTACCTCCGTCTGTTGTGACCTCGTCTTCACCGTAAGCAATGATTAAGCAAGGCAAGCGCCCCCTTGACCATCTTGATCCCAGTATTTAATTTGCATTGTGTTTATTAAAATGTTTCATGCATGAGTTTACTTTCTGTAAATTCGCTATTTTGTGGTATTGGTAGATATACTTGTTGCCACATGAAACTCCTTGGTAATTACAGAAATGTGAACCTTGATAACCATAGAATAGGGCTAGACATTACTTAATATCATCTTGGGTATATGTGATCATATTAATCATGCTTAGCCATGCTTGTTTAGCGAGGAGTCAGATAATCATGATTAAAATTGTTTCCTAAAATGTTTTATATGAAACCTAAATGGTCCTTTTTGGGAAAATGGTTGCTGGTAGTTTTCTAAAACCCCCAAATTAAAACTATGGTTTGATGCGGGCGATTATTGGCAATAGCCGGATGTGCAGACGGGTTTGCATGTAGTGTAGGGTGGAGTATCGCTCGTGTCGGATTAAGGACCGAGAAATAGGACGGTAGATCCAAGATTTTCGTACAACCACGAGGGCTTGTATGGGCGAGTCTTAGCCTATTAAGTTGTTTAGATGTGGCTTTGCATCTAAGGAAGGCGGGAGATTGCACAGGCATTCCGGTCAGATCTGTCTGTAGGGGTTTCTACATACCAATGCAACGGTGTACGCCTTGCCCTGGACAGAGACGTGGTGTTGGGTGTGATAAATGTGGATCCACGACTTGGGTGAGTGTCTCTGTTTTCAGGGCAAGGGTTAACGTCTCGGGCTGGTGTAAAGCCACGTCTAGATAATGTAACGGCTCTGTATGATCTCCTTCGATTAGCTGCGTCCACGGTCAAGGACACTTGGTGACGTTATTCCATGCTAGAGTTTTTGGTATCTTTCTAAAATGGGTTTGGTCTGAACGTGTTTTAGCAACTGTTGCTTTATGTCGAAGAGCTGACATTGATGGATCTTATGGTTTGGATTATTCGAACTCACATCATGGAGGACTGTGAGTATTACTTACTGTTGTATATATTTCTTATCAATCGACTTGCTTTTATAAATTCCGTTTGCAAATGATAACTTGTTTTACAATTCAATTTCGCTTTATGCAAATTAACTGTATTAGCCTTTCCTTTGAAATGGCCTGCATATATTATAGGTTTTGCTCAAGTCTTGCTGAGTACGTAAAGTACTCACCCTTGCTTAATTACTATTTTAGGTGGAAGTTAGCGAGGCTTCGAGTCTCCTTCGTCGCAGGTTGCGGGATCTTCTTCGTCATGTTCTATCTGGAGTTTATGCCTTGTCAGTTGCCTGCGGGTCGGATGGGCAAACTATAAGATATTGCTTCTTTTGCTGCTTTATTCTCTGAGCTGTAGCTTTTCCTATGTGTAATAGTTTCCGCTTTAATATATGTGAGGTATGGTTGTGATTGCAATTGTTGTAAACATGTGAGTGCTAGCTACTGATCCAGGGAATAGCACAGTAATCACATGGAGGTTCCTGTTCATCAGAACGGGTCTCACAAAAGGTATTTAATAACTATTGTATGTTCTCATGTACAATGGTGGAACATTCAATCCAAATATGCATACTTGGAACAAACTTGCTGAAGTATTAATAAAGAGGATTAAGATGATAGCTTCGTTAATGAAACCTAGTCATACAACTACGTGCTGGGAACATGCATGATGTATTACATGCATTGGCATTAATACAACTCCGATCATCTGTATATCACAAATTATCACCTTTTTGGTTAGTACGTGGGAAAGATTCAAGTATTTCTTATTTGCGTACATTCGGCTATGCCGTATACATACCTATCTCACTGCTTTAGCGTACGTCAATGGCACCCCACCGTAAATTGGGAATTTACGAAGGATTTGAGCCTCCGTCTATAATAAAATATTTCAAGCCTATGACTGGGATCTACTAAAAGGAAGATACGCTGATATTATATTTAATGAAGAACTACTCCTAGCATTAGGGGACGCAAGGACCCTACATTAGAATGTTGGGAACTGCACGCTAAGAACTCTAAACAAGAGGTCCAGAGGATAATATATTTGTAAAATCTTGCAAATTAGCTATCAGATTCATTCACGGATCATAAATGAGTTACTAAATCGTATATACCAATGGTAAATATACCTGAAAGGATAGGACCATCCCAAGTTATGGGTTTACACCTGACCCCACCACTCTTAATAAGAAGGGAGACCTCCTAGATAAAAGATCTCAAACCGTGAAGGCATCATCAAAAGATATGTATTGAACAGGAAAAGAAGCTCCATAAATCGAATACAAATGAAGAACATCAGATGGACGTTGCACCCCGTGTGATGACACGAAGGGTGGTGCCCCATACAGGAGCAGAGGGAGAGGCGCCCCATGCTGGAGTATAACGGGAGAAGATTAGTACTAGAGCAACAGAACACTCGGACCGTGCAATTTTGGGAAATAGTGGAGAGTTGATATATTTGAATAAGCATATTTTACTTTCCTTGATGTCGTTATAGTTTGACATGCGTAGACAGAGAAGTCACAACACCGTCTCATGGGAGTTCTCTCCAGCGGTCAAATGCTAATCTGATCTAACCTTCCTATAGTTAAATGCTAGTAGTATTTTATTCGATGAAACGATATACCCAGTGTACGTACATCGTGGGAGCGGAGATGTTTTATAGGCCCTGTTCGGTACCGAATACAATACGGACATTTTTTAAATATCCATATATAGGCGGTGAAGGGTACATCTGCAATGCATGGGAGGCAAATTACATCAAGCAAATAAACTTGCAATACTATAAATTGCACAGAGATACAACGCAGTCACTGACTACAACTTTGGTAGTTGTACGTGGACCGTTAGATCAAAAAGTGATGACTCGGATCTTTTGGAACACTATTTCAAAAATATTGTGCCGTTTTTTACATTGTAGTTTACCATTGTTGAACGATCTGAACTATTCGTTGTCTCGGTTTGGACATATAGGACTGCATAAGTTACAATCCCCTCTCAAACTGCACAGAAACCTAAACTGCACAGAAACCTTTCCCTATAAATTACATCTATAGTCAATTTTTGTAGGACTATAGTCCCCTCTCAAACTACACAAAAACATTTCCCTATAAATTACATCTATAGTCAATTTTCGTAGGCCTGCATCTAGAATTCATTTACCTAGCTAGTTGCGCCAAAGAACCGTAGCTAGTGGGGCATATAAATGGTGGAGCCAAGAGCAATCCAAACAGCAGAACAATTATGGATTCCAAAGCATGGCAATCATAATTTTCTAGAAACTAATCTATGCCACCTACACCACTACACTGTCTGCAACAACAATTTACTAGCTTAAGAGTACGAATTTTTAGTAGTAGTAGTAGCAGCAGCAGTAGCCGTGTCTACCAGATAACATTTCTAACATGATCTGAAAAATCTGCCACTGCTTGACGCACATCGAGCACACGGCTGTTCGATCGTACACGCAGCCTTTCAGGTTTTCTCGGGTTCGGACTTCAGACGTCACCGGCGGCGCGCAAGAGGTCCCCAGCTCTGAAACAGCGAGAAACGGACATGCATCATGCAAGCTATCAAGCATCTATCTTATCGGCGGCAGAACTAAAAATTTTTCAATAGAAATATATATTTTACATGTAAAACTTTATAGTGTTGTATAATAGTTCTGTAATATTATAAATCTAACACATATATTTGAAATTTGCTAAAAATACAATACAAATAGTTATAAGGTCTTACAAATCTCAAACCACGAAAATCGAAACTAATTCAATCAATAAATTTAGCCTATTAAAAATAGGCTCTCTTAACATTTTTCAAATATTTTGGATACGCCTACGGACTTGATCCCTTTAATTTGCTCAGACTCAGGGAGACATCTGCCTGTGCGAGTCTTCAGTTCTCTCGTAGCAACAAAGGCTTCGAGTAGCGTACATGCCTGCTTCTTGGTAACTGAAAGAAAGCGCATGCGAGGAAGCATGGGCATGCTGCCATGCACTCATCTGGCTCCTCAAAAACTGAACATTCCGGTCCTTGGAAAAAGGAGAATTGTGTGCATACGCTGCTCCTGCTGCCCCGTTTTCTGTCTTTCTTAGTGCAGAAGATAGTGCTCGTGTCACCGATCGAATTACTTCAGTGGCCTGCTAGCCTGCAGTGTGATTGGCATCTATCAGTGTTTGTTGTTGCTGCTGCACTACTACTTTGGTGCATCGATCACTCGAAGAGTGTATAAAACGTGTAAATCTGTAATGCAATGGTTGGTGCATTCGTCTATCGATAAGCTAGCTAGCCACTATCCTCACACAAAAAGAACGCAATTAGGATGGACAAAATTAATCATGTGCTTATTGGCACAACAGCTAGCTAACCTATAAAAGGATTAAACGTTTGCCTAAAGTTGGCGATCTTTGGCTGGCAAATTTTGCACTACTCGATCCACTACTGCTTCCAGTCATTCTACTCTTTTGTGGCTTTCAATAACTTACATGTCATACGTTTTTCTTGATCTTTACCGGGGCCAGAACCAAGTGACAATGTTTTTCCCCCTTCTGAACCTCGGTGAACTTCGTTTCAGACAGAATTGACTCTCTGCTCGAAGAATTAAACTGAATTAGCTGGCCTGCATGTGGACACCATTTTAGGCTCGATCAGGATGGAGCATCTCCACACGTACAGCAGGACCATCGATCGTCTATATCATGCAGTACCACCAAGCGTCCAAGCAGTTGATGAGTGCACGTAATGTGGGCGATAGCTTAGAAGTTGCATGTACACACAATCATTCATAAAGGCAGTAACGAACTATGAATCGTAAGAATGATGCTCTGTTCGACTTGTCCAACGCAGATGATGATGTAGGAGTGCTTCTCTCTTGAAGCAAGCTAGTAGCACAAAAGGCAATATGTGAGACCATGTGGAGGTTCTCTCTAGTGTTGTGATAAGTAATTGACACTTTGATTTGATTGTATATGAAGTTTGCTTTTTAAGAGTCAAAGTAATTTTGATAGATTGGATTATCCGAATAGGTAGGATTAGCCAGACCTTTTGGTCGGATCATTGATAAGGTCAATTTAATGTATGTTAGATCATCCGATCACTCAGATCATAGATCAAATTATTGATCCAAAGAGTGTCCAAGGTAAATTTAATGTGAGTCGGATCATCTAAATCACTCGGATCATAGATCAGATCATTTGTCCAACGAAGATGTCATTCTAGGATTTTATGTGTCGGATCATCCAGGTCACTCAGTGAAATTGCAGAAAGAACGGGAGAGAGAGATGGGAAAGCACAGCACACACTTGCGCTGGGATTCATTGATCAATATAGTTGTTACAGGAGGCTATACATGGTAAGCTCTATACATGGAAAAGCTAAGTATAGAAACTCTATACGAGGAGGTGCCATGCAAGGCAACACAGGATTCTAAGCTCTTATACATGGAAGATCTATACATGGAAAGGCTAAGTATAGAAACTCTATACAAGGAAGGTGCCATGCAAGGCAACGCAGGATTCTTTCCAACACCCCCCCTCAGTCAAATGGTCATGAGTGTGGCGCATGAACATGAAGGCTGGAACGAAAATCAGCAAACAATTTGGTAGAAAGGCCTTTAGTCATGATGTCAGCAAATTGATGAGAGGATGGCACATGAAGGACACGGACCTGCCCAAGAGAAACCTTCTCCCGGACGAAGTGAATATCAATCTCGATGTGCTTGGTCCGCTTGTGCTGCACTGGATTAGATGACATATAAACAGCACTCACGTTGTCGCAGAAGACAACCGTGGCGGTAGAGAGGGGTGTGTGGAGCTCAGCAAGGAGCTGACGGAGCCAACAACATTCGGCGACGGCATGTGCAACAGCCCGGTATTCTGCCTCTACACTGGAACGGGAGACAGTAGCCTGGCGTTTGGAGGACCAGGAAATGAGATTGTCGCCAAGAAAGACACAAAACCCGGAAGTGGAGCGTCTGCTATCAGGGCAGTGGCCCAGTCGGCATCTGAATAAGCCGTCAGAGTGGGCGAGGGAGAGGCATGCAAAGAAAATCCATAAGAGAGCGTGCCCTGAATATACCGGAGAACACGCTTGAGGAACTGAAGATGGGGTTCCCGCGGTGCATGCATGTAGAGACATATCTGCTGAACTGCATAGGCAATGTCTGGGCGTGTCAGAGTAAGGTACTGTAAAGCGCCGACCAAACTCCGAAATTCCGAAGGATCACTGACAGGGGCACCAACATCAGTAGATAGTTTGGCATGAGTATCAACGGGAGTAGCACATGGCTTGCAGTTGGACATCCCGGCACGCTGTAGTAGCTCACGAGCATATTTCTGCTGAGAGAGAAACATCCCTTCAGTAGTACGAGTAACTGAAATCCCAAGAAAATAGTGTAAATCACCAAGATCAGTCATGGAAAACTCACGACCAAGAAGGTTAGTGATATCCCGCAGAAGAGAGACGGACGAGACCGTGAGAATAATATCATCTACATAAAGCAGCAAGTAGGCAGTAGCTGAACTGCGGCGTAAAACGAAGAGAGAAGTATCTGACGGGGAAGCAGTGAACGAAGAATATACCCATACCCGCTAGCTAAAATCTCCCCCACGGATATACCCGCAAAAGGTCATGAACGAAGAATCTCGCTCATACTCGATACCCGCGGGTATACCCGTTTACCCATCACCATCGAGGAGCTAATGAGCTATGGTACTAATACAATCATTTTGATGAAATTATGGGAATCAGCTACATTATGTGGATTGAAGAATAATAATCAATAATTCAAAATTTCAAATGTGCATGAGAATAAGAATTAAAATAACACATATAGACAAATAACACACAGATACTCAAATTCAATATTAGGGACCAGGGAACCAATTGGGCGCCTATTCTAGCCCATATGTCAATAGAAGGTGGCGGGTAATCAGGCGGAACAGGTACGGGTGAAGCTCCCCTATACCCGTACCGTTTACCCGTCGGATAAAGTTTGGCCTCCCATAAACATGCCTGCGGGTAATAAAAGAGGAACATACCCATCTCTATTAAGTTTTTTACCCGCGGGTACACGAGTAATCGGGTAAGATTGCCATCCCTATGCATGTGCCATGTGAATTGTGCCCGTGTGCAAGCGATGATGGTTCAGTGGGGGTTTACACATATGAGAGGCTTGGTGGAAAGTCATTAGGGCCATATAAATGATGGAGAAGCATGAGCAATGCTTCGATGTGAAGGATTTGTGAGGCGTTGGTGGAAGGGTATTTTTGGATATTTTCTCAATATTAGAGATGGACGCAGTTTGCAAAACCACGGCTAGGCCTAAGTGGTTTAGATTATGAAGAGGACAAGACAAGAAAAATCAAGTGATTGAAGCCAAGTGGAAGAGGTGCTTTGATAAGCGTATGTGTGCAAGTGAAAAATCCGTTATGTGTTGGGTTATCGTGTTTGCCCATATGTTGATAGATGGAATCCACTTTGTATATAGAGTTTAGGGTTAAGAGTAATAGGTGAGAGAGCCTCCACTATAAAAAAGAGGAGGGGAGGTGTGTCTCCCTCACTCACTACGAGAGAGCTTGGGAGATAGATCTTTAGGGAGAGGCGGGAACACTTGTATGTGATATCCTTAGGATTTTGTCCTTGTTGGAGATAACTTAATATCTCAACTTACCATATTTTTTGGTTTTATCAAAATAGGTTGTTAGTCTAAATCTTCTACAACTAGGACTCTTTTGGCTATATAAGCTAACCCTCTGTACATGTAAACATTGGAATCATTATAGTGGATTATTTTTCTGCGGTTTTTTCCCGTAAGAGTTTTTCCACGTTAAATCTTGTCTCCAGTTATTTCGTCATACTTCTAACCCTAACAAGTGGTATCAAAGCACTAGGGATCCAAGCCGTTGGCTCAGGAGGAGACTCCCGGGGTAGCACCCACACAACAATTGGGATTTTCGATCCACTTGGTCTCCAGCCGGCCCTCTGCACTGGCCATTGGCCACTCCGGTTTTAGGCCATGTAAAATCTTATCTGTAGTTTTCGTGTGTTGTGCTAACCCTAACAGTCCTCCATATCAAGTGGTTGTAAACACCTATCTACAAGAATCAATAGACCTATCAAATTGTGGAAAGGTCTATTCTTGTTGTTCTTGAACTTTTTGCCTTGCTTGTATTTGATTATCTTGGTATTTCCTCTCCTCTTGATCATGCTTTGTGCCAACGACGTGTAAATAATGGAGATACCTTTTTGAGGTTAGATCCCATCCATCTAGACACTCTCCAAAGCAAGTGCTTGAAATTGCCCGATTCTTCTGCCTTAATGGGTGAATCTTGGGTTATCTTGGCCTATGAGGTTTTTTCTTGGGTCTTGCTCTTGTTAGGCTTGCAAGGACATGTGGGAGTCGATCTAAGGTTACCTTAATCATCCTTAACCCATGAGCAAGCTCTAGGCTCATTTTTGGTTGTTGGCTCAGTTTTGGTGCAAGTTACCTTCAATTGGATGAATGTTGAAACTTTGAAAATGATTTCTAAAATCTTCAATTGGAATAAGTTCCCAAGGTCCTAATAAAGGTATGTTTAAAATTTTAAATCATTTAGAGCCTTGGTTCAATAGTTATCCTTGTTTTGGTTTTAAGCTACGCTACTATTTTTCGTTGTGTTGACCCGCTGAATAATCTAAGGATGTGTTTGGTTGGGCTCCAGATCCACCAGATCCGTAGATCTGGTGGAGCTGGAGCTGTGAGTACATTAAGAGTGTTTAGATGGATCATTTTGTTTATATTTTAGACCAAAAATATAAACTTAATCCACTTTATTTTAGCTTACAAGTTTCAAATCTCGAGTGAAACTGAGATATAGAACTCTACCAAATAGGCCCTAACTCAAATATTTTGTGCATTCATTCTAGCTTTAGGTTTGGATTTTTGTGTTGATTTCTGCTTTGCGAATTGGCTCTTCATAACTTCTCATAGCTATTAAAGTAAAAGAATGTCGAAATACTTTAGAAGTAAATATCATAGGCTCTTATTCACATCCTCTAGTCGCCGCGACGGTTTCTGCTCTGCTCCTTTTAACATGGCAGCAGTACTGTCCCCATGATTGATGATTCTTCTCTAACTCAGCTCCGAATTTTAGGCTGCTTCTGTCTGACGGTGAAGTGAGCAGTGAACACACAAAGACCCCGATGCCCAATGTGAACCAATTTCGAGCTTTGAGGTCCAAACGAAAGGCCTCTTCGGCGTTTCGGCCCTATTGGCCGAAAGAGAAGTTGAAAGCCCAATTACTCTTTTATTGTTGGGCTTGGGCAGCCCAATTCCTCAACTATATGTTCAGGACTTCGGTTTCCCTTGGCTTGCATTCAATTGTTTCCCCAACAAACACGCTCTAGGCGGCAAGATGTGCATTTTAATCACTTGGCCATTGACTCGCGCCAAGTAGATTAATGCGACTTCGGTGCTAGAGCAAAAGCATTCATTTGTTTAGTCGTACAGCCACCTTGATTTGAAATCTTTTTTTAAAAGTACATTGGCAAAAAAAAATCACAAATTTAGACACCAAATCACCTGTTATGCCCATATGCCGTAGCAGCTCGAGCGATCGTGACAAGAGGAGAGCGAGTACAGCAGAAGTTGGCTACCGAGCCAAGGTAGACATGCTGTCGTGCTCGAAGAGCTCAGCACTTTTCTACCAAGCTAGGGGAGCACGATAGTATACCTGTCGTGATGGGCCTATCGACTATTGCCATGATCGGCTGGTTACTCCACAATCAACTGGGCTACTGTGGATTTGGGCCCATGCCGCATTACATAGGTGCAACAGGTGATATATATCACTTGTCAGTACTTTCGCGATCAGAGAATGACTATTTTTACCATCACATTCACACAACGGCTATTTTTTCAAGAAAAATTAAAGGGTTAGAAAAGAAGAAGCTTCCTTGATTTGGTATTATATGTTTAATGGGATTTCTTATAAGAAATGAGAAAGCAACTCATTTACATTTTTTTTCTGGTAGGTAGTATTTAACATCCTCATAGGTGTCGATCCGGTCGTCCATACGTCCTCGAGCTCAGGACCTTGCGTCGCCACGAAATCACACCCGCGAAGCCTTTGAGGAGCCGCTCCCATTTCCCTTCCTCCCGTTGACGCTCGCCTCTGCGCCGCCGCCGCCGCCGGTGGCGAGTCTTTGGGATTGGCTGGATCTGCAGAACCGGATAACTCTTCACGCTGTGACTTCCGAGTAATTTATACTCCTATCCATGATGAGAAGAGTCCCAAGTCATTGTTTATTCCTTCGGATCCGATCCTTTCTCCACAACGAAACATCGATGCGTCACGAAACACAAAATCTATTGAGGAATCAAAACACTGCCGTCTAATGTGACTGTACTTGAGAACATACACAAAGCACCAAGAGCATCATCGATCATACTCATCAATGTAACAACAGCAAAGGCGCATGATAGGCTGGTCAAATGCTCCAAAGTCCAATGTCACAGCTGTTGGATAGAGCACTAAGAGCAGTACAGACATTCACCGTGCTCCCTGTATTCTACTGCTATCGTGCAGGAGTATTAAGAAAAGTTGTATAAATTTTAATGCAAGTGTAGTGATAAGTAATCACTATCTAATATTTATTCATGCTTTAGTATTTATATGGCTTTCAAACAGTGATGCATAGAAGCATCTCTCGTGGAGTGCTACAATAAAAAAAGGCAAAAAAATTAAGAATGCGCTTCTATGTATCACTATTTAAAGGTTACATAGAAAATTAAAGCATGGATAAATAGTAGATGATGATTATTTATCCTTTAATTACTTTAAGGTTTATGCAACTTATATTAAAAGAGTGATGCATATAAGCATTGCTCAAAACTTTAACAGGCTACAATTGCATCATTCATCCATACATATATCCATCTATCCGTACATACATACACAGGAACGGAAAAGAAGAAAAAAAATGGTAAGTCCAAACAGGATCAACAACGGCATAGCAAAGAAAAAACAGAATCTACCCCAGTAGCCCTCATATTCCCCCGTCCACTCCCCAAACTTTTTCCGTGCACCGATTCTTCCTGCACCACCGAAAGCCTCGTAGCCTTCGTGTCCACCACTCACTGAGCCGGGACCACCGCCTCGCGGGTCGTACATAAACCGGTTCCACGCACTCCTCGTCACCACCACCTTCCCCCACCCCACCCCCGTGTCAAAACCTCCGAGCTCCCAAGCGATCGCCAGCTCAGCACGTCGGCGACGGCGACGGCGGCGGGGAACTGAAGGCAAGGTGATGGAAGACGTGATGGAGTTGGCCGTGGGGCCCCACTTCAGCGGTCTCCGCCTTGACTCGCGCCGTCTCTCCTCCTCCTCCCTCCCCTCCTCCCCCTCCTCCGCGAGCTGCAACGGCACGGCCGACGCCACCGCGGCCAACGGGTTCGCCTCCCCCACGGCCGCGGGGGGCAGGCAGCCCTTCGTGATCGGTATGCCTCGGCGCTGTCGCTCCCGACCGGCTTTCTCTGTGATGGTTTATCCGTTTCTCCTTCCTGGTTTTGTTTCGATTTTTTGTTATTGGTGGTTTTTTAGGGGTGTCGGGAGGGACGGCGTCGGGGAAGACGACGGTGTGCGACATGATCATCCAGCAGCTGCACGACCACCGCGTGGTCCTCGTCAACCAGGTGTGGTGTTTGTTGCTCGTCAGATTACATATTTTTTGTGTTCTAAACATGTTCTCCTTTGATGCTGTGCTGCGGTATCCATATGTTTGCGTAGTGAAGTTTGGTGCTTGGAGCGTGTTGTTCAATTAGAGCATTTGTGGTTGTAGATGGAAATCGTGTACGTGTTGTTGGTGCAAAACTGCAAATTACTTGTTTCATATAAGAATTCCCGCGGTTAGTTGATTGCTTATTACAACACACTCAGGTTTGGGAATTAGGATAGACTCTTTGTCGAATTCCAGTATCTCAATCTTCATATAAGCTTTGATTAGCCTGCCAAGCAAACTAGCAGTACATATTTAACGCTTGCACCCTGATATTTAACCACTTAAAAAATGCATCCTTTTTCTGTTAAATCTGATCCAGGATTGGCCGACTGTTAAAGCACGCAATGGTGTCTTTGCAATCGCTGACAAAGAAACCTAACGACTAAGCGAGGCACAGCTTAGCAGGTCCTTGTGAGATTGCCCAACCTTGTAGCAATACCAATAGGGGGGAAGCTTCTTTTGAAATAGTCCTAGTTTGGTTATTCCGACACTAGCGGGAATATGAATTGGCAGTTTGCTTTGTCATTACAAAGTAACTGAGCAGAACATATCATGATGCAATAGGTCAAAAGATGGCATGACCCAATAATGAACTTGGCACCTTCTTCTGATACGTGTTAAATTGAGTATGCTGAATGTGTCCTAATTCCTAAATGGCGTAAAAAATTTCATGCAGTTTTGGGTTGTTATTTTTTGTCTTTCCACTGTTCATACCTTTAAGTTTCCAAGGATTGGTATATCACCCAACCATTAAAAAGGTTATTTCCAAGCATTCGAAGAGCCAGTAGAATTAAGTTTGGGTTGTAATTTTGCAGGATTCCTTCTACCGTGGTTTAACTGAGGAACAATCTGAACATGTGCAAGACTACAACTTTGATCACCCTGGTACTTGATTTGATGAAAGTCTATGCCTTTTTTAGTCCTCAGGGTTTCAATTCGCTTTACTTTGGAAGAAGCTGAGATATTTTGTTGTTTCTTTCATTGCAGATGCATTTGATACAGATCAGCTTTTGGAGTGCATGGGAAAGTTAAAAAGTGGACAATCTGTAAATATTCCTATATATGATTTTAAGAATCATCTACGATGCTCTGAAAGCTTTAGAAAGGTAGTAATCGTGTAATCAACCATTCATGTGAAAAAGATAATGCCTCTATTATTTATGATCTAATTATTGGTGGATAATTTTGTATACAAAGTTTTTGTGTAAAATATCAAGATGAGATGAAAATCAGTGACATGAAATGCATAATATTTTCTTTCACTCCTGTGTGTAACGATTTAATTTCTGTTGCCGATACTTTCTTTTTAGGGAATGTTACTATAGTTTTCTATTTTGTCATTTCCTATTCTAGACATTTGGCACCAACCTACTGAATATATAAGTATATCGTTTATTATTGTGTACTATTGAGATCTCCACTGTTGAAAAAGCTACACACACAATAAATGATTTTTTGGGGTACGTAATGTATGAGGACATGATATGTATAAGAATTTTTTGTGAGTCTACCTTGATCTTTGTAACAGCTACTCTTTACAAAGATGCTGATGACCTAGACTACCCTCTCGCACTAGTCCTGCCATTGTGACCTGTAATAAAAACATGGGAACTTTTGTTAAAAAAAGGATGTTTTTGTCCTTACAGTGTTGTTGGTGCTATAATTGCTGTCTTCCTTCAATGCAAGTGAACTCTGATTATGATTCTTAACTAGGTCTAAAACTCCACTTATGTATATATCGCTGATTATTATTTTTTGTTAGGTAAATGCATCAGATGTCATCATTTTGGAGGGCATTTTAGTTTTTCATGATCAGAGGGTTCGTGATTTGATGGACATGAAAATTTTTGTTGACACAGGTTTGTTACTGTTCTCTTTGTTAGATGTATGATTTTTATTTTCACGGTGACAATTTCGTAGACAGTATATGCTCGAGTGTATGGCAGTTATGATTGGTTAGCCATATTTGTAGCCAATCTTTGATCATTCACCCTTTCTTCTGTTGGCCTTTTATGCATCCATTTAGATGCTGATATTAGGCTTGCCCGACGAATAAGGCGTGATACAGTTGAAAGAGGTAGAGATGTTATCTCAGTGCTTGAGCAGGTAATTCAAACCCTAGTCTTGTGCATCACTTTTGGATCTTAGCCTTATGCTATTAAAATACATCATATATGTCTTCATGCCCTTATATTGCAATATACACATATAATATTACACTTTTTAATGTGAATTTCTGTTGAAATAATTAGTATGGGAGGTTTGTGAAGCCTGCGTTCGATGATTTTGTTCTGCCTTCCAAGAAATATGCTGATGTGATCATACCACGAGGGGGAGATAACCATGTTGCCATTGATTTAATTGTGCAACATATTCACACGAAACTTGGCCAGCATGACTTGTGCAAAATTTACCCAAATGTTTGTGTAGTTCACACAACTTTCCAGGTACACTTAACTGTCACTGTTGATCTTAAGCTTTATAATGTTACTAAGATTCGCAAACTTGTTTTTAACGATTCATCTGAACAGATACGGGGAATGCATACTCTCATTCGTGATCGGGACATTACTACTCCTGACTTTGTCTTCTATTCAGATCGGCTGATTCGACTGGTAGCGATCTTTTTCTTGTGATCTATACTTCCTTTCCTAATTCTATGGCCAATCTGAACTACATGGCTAATAAATGCGGTTGACTGTTTACTAATGCGTTACTGATATGGAAATATCTTGCTAGGTTGTTGAGCATGGTCTGGGGAATTTACCATTTACAGAGAAGCAGGTCGTTACACCAACAGGTACAGTGCTGTCTCCCTTGTGTCATACAGCTATTGTTTTTGGTTTTTGCAATGTGTCTTCTAGGAATTCTTTGTCACATAACTTAATCCCTTCTTAAAATTAGCTCTCTAACATAGGCTGATAGGGATACCCCTAAGATAAACTGGCTTGTTGATGTACCATTATGAAAGTGTGGCATTTGCTAGTTTCCATGGGAAATTTGTGGCTTTTCCCAGAGCCATTATGAATCAGTGTTTGTTTTGCTAATTACTATTTCTGCTTTTTTTTAATAAACAATCATTGTCTGCGGTTTTTGCAATAAGATGAAGGGGTTCACTGTTTACTTACCTCTTTATCTTTCTCCCTGTAAAATATATTTGATGGTTGGAGTGCTGGAATTCCCCCTTTACAATGTCACTACTGTCTTTGCCTACCTGAGTCTGTTTGGAGATAAGGTAGCTTAGCCAAGTGGGAAATAGAACTTGCATTCCTTAAGCAGGTGTGCATCATGGAATCTGGTTGGCTCTTCTGGAAGCCTGGTTCTTCTAAAGATTGTTGATTGACCGCCCTATCAACTTATCTACTTCATAGAACTGCGCATTGTCCATTTCTGTTAACACAAGCCCCTGTATACTCTTACTCTTTCATACTTTGAAACTTTGAAAGAGAGCAAAGAATATAAGTTTTCACACTGTCACATCATGATTATTTGTTCTTCGTTCAGGATCTATTTATATGGGAGTTGAATTCTGCAAGAAGCTCTGTGGAGTGTCTATTGTTCGAAGGTAAGCCTGGTTTTCTTTTCTTTGAAACCTGATAGTTTAAAAAGGACAAAATTTTGAGTTATTACCGTATTATAGCATCATCTGCAGGTTCCAATGTAGTAGAATTTCTTGTTTAACAGTCAACATAGCCTTATAAGTTGCTATACCTATACATAAGCTCTTTTGTGGATATTTCTGTAGGCATTAGTTGAGAATGTATAGTGATGCAAATCATGATTCAAAATTTGAATTCTTTTGCAATTTTCTATTCTTTAACAATGAAAACGTTAGGTTTCCTATGTTGTATGTTCTTTGAAAACTTAAGCTATAACTTATGCTCCATTCAATCTAGTACATTGTTAATCACCACTAACACTATGAATCAATATGTATTTACGATACTCATAAATCAGCCCATGCTAACAAGTAGCAACAACAGGTGCAGTTAGTTAAACTTATGTACCGTGTTTTCGCTTTATTTCTCCTTTTTGTTTTCTTTCCCTAGTTTTACTTTTGCAATGGAATCACTGGTGCAATAAATTTTCAGCCTTATTTTCTTGCACATGGTAAAATGATATATATATGTTTTGACTGCAGTGGTGAAAGCATGGAGAACGCGTTGCGTGCTTGTTGTAAGGGGATAAAAATAGGCAAAATTCTAATACATCGGGTTGGAGACAATGGACAACAAGTTAAGTGTTCGAAATATACTTGTTCTTGACATATACTTTCCTTGAAAAAGTTCGTGAAAATAATCCACTTCTGTGATTTTGTGAATAAACCTTATTTATTTTCCATGTCCAGCTCATATACCACAAATTGCCCATGGATATTGCTGAACGCCATGTTCTACTTTTGGATCCTGTGCTTGGTACAGGTTAGTGTTGCATATCCATTCTCCCGATTTTCTCTTAATAGTTCTGTTTGCATACCTTTTGGAATTAAGAACTAATATGTTTTGGTTATTTAGCTTGCGACTAAAGTTTCGTATCCCCTTGTTTCTACAGGTAACTCAGCAAATCAAGCTATAGAACTACTTATAAGAAAAGGAGTTCCTGAGGACCAAATCATGTTTCTTAATCTTATCTCGGTAAAGTTGTCTAGCTCATTCACTAGCTTAGTTACTACTTGATACATGTTTCGTTGGTTTTTGCTAGTTTGTTTATGGCATTTCATAAACAGGCCCCTGAAGGGATTCATTGCGTCTGCAAGCGATTCCCTCGTTTGAAGATTGTAACATCAGAGATTGATGTCGGGTTGAACGAGGAGTACCGCGTCATCCCGGGATTGGGCGAATATGGTGATCGTTACTTTGGCACAGACTAATCGATGATTGATACTGCTTTTCATTGGCAACGAAGATACCCGAATCAGATCTAACATTACTGGGAGAGATATACTGGTGTTTGGTTGTTTATGGTATACTAGAAAACAGTGACGACATCACTCATGCAGCCATCGGAGGTACCGAAATCATGTGATGATGTGACAGTGTACTTTTGTTTTTGTTGATGTAACAAACTTGGGCGTTGAATTTTGAAATGCTCGTCGTCAGTTACAGTGGCGTGTGAAATGCATGACTTGCCCCCCAGTTTGCGGTGGGCTTGCGACAGATGGCGTGTGATTTCTGTTGTGATTGAACTGCATACTCGGAAGCTTAAATATAGTGGCAAAGCCCATCCATGATTTACAGTTATCGTATGCTTCATTTTTGGCCCGGTAGAATAGAACGAATACTCATTGATTCGTTGGCTGTTCGTAGAAAAAATGAGTTATTTAGCGGCAAATTATGGGGTTTTCGGTATATTATACTACATTGCTTTGCATTTGATGTACTTCTGTGCAGTTGAGCACCGCTAGCTTTATCCGTTGTTTCCAACTTGTGTCGGTTAGACGTTTCGTCTTTGTTGTACATGTTTCTGATCCATCTCCCGTTGTTTGTGCGCCGATATGCGTGTGCAAATTTTGGTGCCAACTGTATATTTTTTGGTGTCAAATGTAATTTTTTTTTTGTTAGCAAATATCCTCCGGGCAGCTTCCGACGGTTGAGCGCGTCGGAGAACGGATGAGCTCTCGACGGGCCACGACGTGCGGCCGGTGGTTGGCGCACGCGAGGCGACGTACGTTGGGCTGCGCGCGCGCCGCACTCACCAGTTTCGTACTCGCTTATCCCAACTCCTTCGCACAACCTATACTCTCACTCCGATCATAAATAGTTATCGTTTTGAACAGGTACAGTTAAATTTTTGAAACTTCGATGGTCAATATCTTTTTAAAGATTTAAATTCGATACATGAAAATCATAGGTGCACAATTTTCTCGTAAAGTTCTTTTATAATATTATATTTTTGTTAGATTTTATAAATATATTATAATAAAAATTAGTGATTAAAATTGTATTTTAAAGATCTTATTGGCGTTTAAAACTATAACTAATTGTGGCCGGAGGACAACCCTCGGCCCACGCGATCCGACCTATCCATCACGCCGAAACACGCGCGCGGCACGAGAGCCCAAGTGCGCAAAGAGAGAGCCGGCACGATCGAGCACCCGTCTCGTGGACGTGATCTCGGCGGGCTGCAGCCCTCGGAGCCGCGTCCCCCTCTCCGTTAAAGCGCCGTCACCGTTGGCCGCGGCGGCGGCAGCAGCAGCGGCTCAACGCCGGCCGCTCCTTATTAATTTGCCTTGGTAATTGCGGATTCTCTCTCGACTTACCTTACAGTCATTAGGCATCTGCGGATTAATTAGAGCAAGTCCGCAAGGGATTGAGGAGGGCAATAGATCGACTTGATCCATGCCGCAGCCACGCGATCATTGTGTTCAATGCAAGATAATTTTCTTCATGCATGTATGGTGGTAGATTTCACTTCTTATGGCAACAAAAATCGACAGTACAGTCACTTTCGCCGCTCCTGCTATTTTCTTGACAAGAAAGTAATTATCATTGGATGCAATTGCGCGGGTTGACAATAAATATGGGGTCCATTTATGCTACTTATTTGGTTTCGGTACAACTTTGTACTCCCTCCCTAGTATTGTTTTGGAATACATGCAGTCAAAATTTCAAACTTTAACCTATAATATGCACATAAATTATTATTATTTTTTAAAAAATTAGTCAGGAACGCTGGCATTCATTAAAGAAGTACAATAGCCGAGCTACAAACAAACACCCACACATACGTGCATGCGCACCCAGAAAAATCCTCGGCTCTCGCGAGCGCGCGCGTCGAACACAAGGCTCGAACGTGGGCAGGAGCTGCGCTCAGCTGGTACGCTACCAACTGAGGAACGCTCGGTTCTAAATAAATAAATATATATATATATATATATTGATTTTACTATGAAAATGATAGTTCTAGATTTGTCACACAAGTAATTCTGTATGATAATTTTTTATAATTTCTACTGACATATAATTAGAGAAAGTATCTCCAAAAGCGACGTATATTTGGAAACAGATGGAGTATTACTTTGCCATGTTGATCCCCAAGGAATTCCTTTTCTGGATCTTATCCACAAGTCCATAACTAATGCTCAGATGGTATGATGGGATTGCCAAAAAATTGATTGATCCATTGGCATTGCACAAAACCATTTGCTTGGACATTTGGACAGGATATTCTTTCCCGTTCCATCACTCCCACTTTCAATTCCTTCGGGCTTCAGGATCACAAGTTCTCGAGCCTAAATTTTGATTTGATCACGCACAGATCGCAAAATCTAGGCTTTAGAACAAATCTTCGGCATTAGATTCTAACTCAGAGCCCTAAACCTACAGTATTAAGCCCCAGAATTCTCAAAAAAAGATTATATGGCTAAAACTTGTGCTGCCAAGTTTGGCTTCTTGGCTTGGACATCGCATATATAATTAATTAACCAGCCAGTCCCAGTCTCGTTCTCGAGAAGACTAAGTAGTACTACAACAGGTTGCCATATAAAACATGCCACTCATCTCTGATGATCCATCCTGTTTCTTTCCCGCTCCAAGGAGCAGCAGGAACATGGCTTGCAAGGTGAGAGGGGACATGAGCAAGCTCCTCCCGGTCATCTCCTTCTTCCTCGGCGCGGCGTTGACGGCGGCATTCGTCTTTCTCAATGCTACTCTGGATGTGAACTGGCGGCTCTCCGCCCTGGCCTCATGGGGCAATGGTGTTCGGCCGGCCCCCAACGACGAGGTTAGTGATCTGCTGCTGCTGCTGCCGCCTCTTATGATACGCAGCTTTTGTGGTTCAAGCTTTTTCTTTTTACTGTCATTCTTTGTTGAGTTGCTTTAGGACCTGTGGCATGTATAGAACATATGATAATTTGATCTTGTAAGGAAAAATAAGGGCAAGCTAGCTATCTTCTTTTGTTGCAGGAAACATATCGTATAATCATTCAGTCTGTCTTGCTTGCATGAGATATGTGATTTATACATGGCGATGCACCAGAAAGGTAGAAACAAAACTTGATCATGAACATTTAGCTGCAATTTGGTTGAGCAGAGCCAACTATGTGGTATGAGGAGCGTCAAGGAATTTAGAACGTGAGAAAAAATTAAAATTTACAATGACAATGTTTACCTTATTAGCTGGTTACTCAAAAGTAGTTTTTTTTCCTACTAATATGTTGTAGATATTTCTAATACAATCAGACCATGAAATTTGTTTATTTACATTGCTCTAAGAGTAGTGTGAAACTATGGACAGTGTAGATGAATATTATAGTAGTGGACTCCCTTTTTATCCTAGGTTGCTAGCTATATCTTCATTCAGTGAACTTATAAGCGATAACGACAAACAAATCAATGTCCAATATAATACTGAAGATATCTTTGTGGCAATAACAATACTCGGGCCTAGAATTGAATTTCTAAAGCCGATCAACATGCTGATGATGCTACCTTTTGAAGATTGGCTCAAGATAAGCCTCCGGTAGCTTTGTCATGTTCACAGCTCAAAAGCCTTAAAGGTGAAATTGACTACTGGAGGGGCAACGAATATGCTAGCCTGATGTCCAAGCAGGCTCGTGGGGTACATTTACAAGTCAGGCAAAATGATGTTAGTGAGATGGGAATTTTTGCATGAATTTTCCGGCTTCAATGGTCACTTGACTATTTGTTCAGTTTTTTTTTTCATAAAAAATCCATGGATTCATCACATTTGCAACATCTAATCGAACACACACACACAAAAATGCAGATGAAAGCCCTCGCAGAACTGGCCCTGGTGCTGAAGAACGCATCGATGGAGGACAACACGGTCATACTGACATCCATCAACCGAGCGTACGCCGCGCCAGGCTCCCTCCTGGACCTCTTCCTGCAGAGCTTCCGGCTCGGCGAGGGCACGGAGCAGCTGCTGGACCACGTCCTCATCGTGGCCATGGACCCCGGCGCGCTCAAGAGGTGCCGGTCGGTGCACCGCCATTGCTACCTCCTCCAGCCGGAGGGCACCGTGGACTACAGCGAGGAGAAGTACTTCATGACCAAGGACTACCTCGACATGATGTGGGGCAGGAACCGGTTCCAGCAAACCATCCTCGAGCTCGGCTTCAACTTCCTCTTCACGGTACGCGCCACCACACGACCGGAAAAGTTCAGGAACGTACGGTGCAATTTACTACTCGTGCTAAAATATCTGTATGCAAATGGTATGTTTTGTTTCAGGACATTGACATCATGTGGTTCCGGAATCCATTGCGGCACATCGCCATCACGTCGGACGTCGCCATCGCCAGCGACTACTTCAACGGCGACCCGGAAAGCATGCGCAACCGCCCGAACGGCGGCTTCCTGTACGTCAGGTCCATGAACCGGACGGTGGAGTTCTACAGGCGGTGGCGGCAGGCGCGCGACCGGTTCCCGGCGGGGAGCAACGAGCAGTACATTCTCGGGCACGTGCAGGGCGAGCTGAGCCGGCGGGTCGGCGTGCGGATGCAGTTCCTCGACACGGCGCACTGCGGCGGCTTCTGCCAGCTGAGCGGCGACCTGGGCAGGGTGTGCACGCTGCACGCCAACTGCTGCACCGGCCTCGCCAACAAGGTGCACGACCTCAGGAACGTGCTGCGCGACTGGAGTAACTACACGGCGGCGCCGCCGGAGGCCAGGCGCCAGGGCGGGTTCCGGTGGACAAGGCGCGGTAAGTGCATCCATTGAAGCGATCACACTGATTTTTCTTTTTGTGAGCGATGGCTGTTTTATCGTAGTGCGGGATTGATGTTAGGAGCTCATCATATGTCTAACAGTGTTGCATTCATTCATTAGTTATTGTAAAAAAAAAAGGGATATGATCACATCATATATGTAGTTTACAATTCAATTGGTAATCGTATGATTGATTATGCTACAGTAACGTACTAATGTTTGCTCTCACGTTGCTCCGTTGTCCAAATAAACGCTCACCAAGGTTCACAAAACCGATTTCGAAAAATCGGTTCGAAAACCGAATTTCAAAAATCGGAAAAATCGAGCCGAAAATCGTTTGAAACCCTAGAGTTAAGAAATAAAAAAAAATAAGAAAAAAATTCAAAAGAAATCGAAAACCGATCGTAATTTTCGAAAAACCGGTCGAAAACCGACAGACCAAGTGAATGTTCCTTAGAGCTGATTTTTGAGCGATTTTCGCTCGATTTCATCGAAAATCAAGCGGTTTTCACCGATTTTCGACCGATTTACGTCACATAAATTTTTTCAAATTTTTGAATTTGAATTTAAATCGAATCGGTTTTTCGTTCGGTTTTTAATGCTAAACCGTCCGGCAAGCCCGGTTTTCGCGAAATCCGACCGGTTTTCATCGGCTCTGTGAACCATGACGCTCACCATAGTCATCAAGTAGATGCGATCAAGTCGTACAACCTAGGTATAGCAGTTTGTAATCCAAACAATCAACCATCCGTCTGTCAGAAATGATCGAACTTTTACACACTCGTGAACAAGATTCAACAAGAAACATTATAAGCGATCAAAAGTAGCAGACAATACTTGAAGTGGGCAGCTAAACAACAAGGGTAAAATATGGCAAACAAGCTCAGGTACGTTAAGTGCTCAAATATCTGGAACTATTTTAGCATATAATACCATTTAACCATACACAACCACAAGGACAGCATAGACCTTAACAAATCCCGGCTAAATATTTGTACCAGAAACATCAATGAAACACTGCCATCAAGTACTACATGCAGCTAGGATCATTGGAACAAATACGCTCGCTCAGACTGCTTACATAACCTGCCCCCTTGGTGCGATAATGTTGTCAGGCTACAAAAGAAACAATGATCATATGGATTATGAGAAACAGCTAAAGAAAGCCAAATAAAAAATGATAAAACCAAATAAAAAATGACAAAAAAATATGGGAGGTAAAAAAATATGGGGGTTTTCTACTAAAATTAACTCCATATAAAAACAGGATGCCAGACTGGATAGGGTAAACATAATTCATTTAACATTGTAATTGTAATACAAAATGTGAGAATACTTCAGAAGATGAATCCTAATAATTTTTCTTCTTAAAAAGAGTGAGACTACAAAGTTCAGACAGCTTGAAAGAAATCTGGCCAAAGCACAATGCTCAGCCAAATTTCGACTCATGAACACAACAGAAACAAATACAAGGGGATAAAAGAAATACACCTCTTTCTTCACGGGCTCTTCCTTCTCTGACAAGATCAGCTCAATATGGCAGGGTGAGGACATGTAAGCTGCCACAAAAGCAATATCAGTACATTATCCAATGGAACCAAATATAGACATGTCATCCTTGAGAACTTACGATTAATGCGTCCATGAGCACGGTATGTGCGGCGCCTCTGCTTCTGAGCTTGGTTCACCTGGATGTGTGAAACATAGAGGTTGTCGACATCCAAGCCTTTAACCTATAAACAACAGATCATAAGTTAAAGCTAGATGACAGTTGGGGATGTCATGCATATTAAAAATAGAAAGAGATGAGAAAACTAGCAGCAGCTTCATACATCAGCGTTACTCTCGGCATTCTTCAGCAAATCCAATATGAACCTGGCTGATTTTACAGGCCAGCGACCCTGTCCATTTGAATGGCGAGACTTTGCTTGTGCAGTACGGCCCACCCCTCTACAGTATCTCCTGAAGGGAATTGCTTGCTTGTGAGAAATGACATCCTCAAGGTACCGCTTAGCCTTGGCCAAAGGCAGCTTGCGAAGCGCAAAAGCTGTCTCCCTTGTGTTCTGCACCCATCATTATGGGTTTAGCCAGAGAAACAAGAGAAAAAAATGATACATAAAGTCGATAATGGTGCAAGAAGAACATTATCAATCAAGCACAAACAGCCAACAAACCATTGCATGGGCATCAGAGTCCCATGATAAAATACTCACTGAACTCAGTTAGACATATTTTGAAAAGCTTAGAAAAGGATTTCACACTGACAGACCACCTTCAACTACAAGTTGATAGGATAGCCCAAAGCTTCTAATACTAGTTACGGTATTTTTCACTGTAATAATCAGAGAATATTTATCCAATGACCGATGTGCAGTATATGTAACTAGAAGGAAAAGACAAAATAGAGCAATCTAACATAAATTTGTAATGTTCAACATTACTGAGGCTATTTCAAAGTACATGGAAGAAAGATAAGAAACAGTAAGACTGGAAGAGATTATACAGCAACATAAATAGGTGTAAAGATCAGGCTATATATCAGAAAAAAATCCACTGAACAGTTAATCCAGATTTAATGTGAGGTGCAAAATAGCAGTAGAACTCAAGGAGTTTGAGCAGTGCACCCACAGAAACATGAAGACGTAATTGGCATGATGCGAGGAATATACAAAGCAATATTCAAAGTTCCCATTATCTTACGCAATATTAGTCAAAGTGTCAACTGTCAAACTCTAAGGCGCAAAACTTCCGCTTTAACCTTGCAGTGAAATGCTGTAGATTTTGGATAAAATGCAGACAGCATTTAGATATTTGCCGAGAACAAAAACATCACTAAAGATGGTGTCACATTGCCTATGAACCATTTGTCATGATGAAGAATACAAGGATTCGTCAGATAACAAATGTATCGTTGTCCCTAAAGTAACGTCGGAAATGTTAATATAAACAACAGAACAGAACCTTTATTCTTTAGGTTATCACACTCCAATCCATTCGTGACACCATTTGCACACTGCCTAGCCCTAATTCAGCAACAAAGCATAAGAACAGCTCACTAATCTGCAACCAATCAACTCGTCCACAAACAAAGATCCCATCAAGCAAAGGTTCAAGAAACGCACCTTGAAGTGGACCCTGAGATCCCTGCCCATGGCCTTGGCCGCTGCGCACACAACACCAAACATCCCATCAAAACCACCACACGGGGAAGAAGGCAAACTGCGAAGCAAGACCAAACCATTGCAGGAATGGAGAGAGGCGAGATCTTACACTTGGTCGGGTTGGACGGCTCCCGCGAGTACTTCACCTGCGACGGATGCAACAGCGAGACGTCAGAACAACGGACTAAACCGCAAGTACATGACAACGGACTAAACCGCAAGTACATGGCTACAACAGATAGGAGAGAGGTGAGGCTGACCATGGCGACGGCGGCTGGAGGACGGGGAGGGAGGGGTTAGCCTTCGCACAAAACCTCCGCGCAGAGAAAGCACTCGCTCGGCGGCGGCGGTCTAAGACGAATGAAGAAACCCTAGAGCTAGGCACTCCACGTGGGCCGACGGCCCGAAGTGTGGACGACGATGTACTTGGACTGTTAAGGCCCATTACAGACAGAGCTGGCCTTTTCTTTTTTTTTCTTTTGAGTAATGCTTCTATGCATTACTCTTCAAATACAATCTATACCCCTTTATAATGCACCTAAGCAAATTTTTCTACGTCCACCCTAAATAATGCACCTCATTAGAGATGGCTCAATGTTCATGCACCCAGCAAAACGTCCCCAGAAACTTGCATTCATCAAAATGAACGTCTCAGATCTTTCCTCAGTTTTACTCACCCACATCCGATGGTCATTATTTAGTGTGTCTAATCATCCCTGTGGCCCACAACAGACCTCCCCCACCTACATATTTGGAAGGAGAGCGAATCAAACAAGGAAATAAATAAGGAGGATCCGCATGCAAGGAAACCATATTTGAATTTTTTACTGGCCAAAATTGTACGTACTACATATTTGGAAGGAGGGTGAATCAAATAAGGAAATAAACAGGGAGGATCCGCATGCAAGAAAATAAGACTTGAATTTTTTATTGTCCTGGTATTGTGATCGTATTTTTTTCCGAATATGACCCTTCTCGAGACTTTTTTACGGATCTAGCCCCATAGAGCCTAATTTCAGCGCACAGAGAGCGCTGAATTTTTGTTTTCATTTTTTATCTAAGGAACCAACTGTCTGTGAGTGCTACTTAATTTTTTTCAATTTTTTCTCGCGGAACCAGTGGCCGGCGAGCAATGTTTAATTTTTATCTTTTTTTCCTTGCGGATCCAGCGGTCGGCGAGCGCATTTTATTTATCCATATTTTTCTAAAATCATCCATGTGACCCACAACGGACCTTCCCTCACCTCCAGCATCAACAAGGAAAAGGAAACAAACGTCCTGGAATCAAGGAAAAGGAAAGGGCCATACATTACGTGCTGGGAAAAGGAAACCGGGAGATGGGGCAGCGCGGCCGGGAGAACGCAAGTCTACAATGGCTCCACGGTCGCCATCGGTGGCTTTGCCGACGCGGCGAGGTTGCTAGTCAGCGACCTCGCGGCCGCCGTGCCTCGGCAAATTTATAATTTATTTTTTTTGAAAATAATTTTATTAAGTACAAAATAATCGAAAGTTTTTTTGAGAATTTTTCTAGAATTTTTAACCTAATGTGCTATCTTTTCAAAATCCTTCTATATTTTAAAAAAATGAAGGCAACTCACTGTAGCTTCTTTTAGTTGCAGCCTGCACTGCAGAAGCTTCTTCTCTTCCTCCTCCATTAAAGCAAGAAAGAAGCTCCAAAGCTCCATCAATCCCGCACCAAATCTCCTCTTTCCATCTATGGTGTCAATTCCCCAAATTTCGTGCTCTATTGCCAAAATTCCTCCCAACTGATTTGATCCAAAATTATGGTTTCCATAAATATGCTTGTTTCGGTGCTATAAAGCCATGAGCTCTCCTCCACCCCATCGCATTGCGTAAATCCCCAAGTGCTCCTCTTGTAAAGATCGCGATTTTGGAGGTAATCCAAGCCATCACAGTCATCTTTCCGGTGAAATTCACCGCAACCGTGACTCTCCTCGCAGCGGCGTCGGTCTTGGCGATCTCGCCGCACTGATCTTTACCCATCATGACCGCCGCCCACCCCCCTTCCTCCCCTTGCTCTCGTTAATCCGAGAGAGCACGCTGTGCTCTCTGTGGAAGCTGCAAAAAAAAATCTAAGATCAGAAAATTCTTTTTTCTTTCTCTTTCTTGATTTAAAATCTTTTGGGAGCCCGTTTTCGCTTATTCGACCTCCATTTAGGTCCGTTTTTCTTTCTAAATTCATTTAAAATTCTAAATTTCTCTTTTATTATTAAGTGTTGTATTCATACTTATCTTCTCATTTAATTGATAAGTGGGTATACTGCCGTCGTAGCGTTAGCACAGGCACTATACTAGTATGTATAAAAATCTTTTTTTTAAAAAAAACTAAGTGATTATCATCAACTCTACTTTAATATTTATATCTATACTCCTTTATAATGCACCTAAGCAATTTTTTCTACGTCCACTCTAAATAATACACCTTATTAGAGATGGCTCAATATTCGTGCACCCAGCAAAACGTCCCCAGAAACTTGCATTCATCAAAATGAATGTCTCAGATCTTTCCTCAATTTTACTCACCCACATCCGATGGCCATTATTTAGTGTGTCTAATCATCCCTGTGGCCCACAACAAACCTCCCCCACCTACACATTTGGAAGGAGAGCGAATCAAACAAGGAAATAAATAAGAAGGATCCGCATGCAAAGAAAACAGACTTGAATTTTTTACTGGCCAAAATTGTACGTACTACATATTTGGAAGGAGGGTGAATCAAACAAGGAAATAAACAGGGAGGATCCGCATGCAAGGAAACAAGACTTGAATTTTTTATTGTCCTGGCATTGTGATCGTATTTTTTTTCCGAATATGACCCTTCTCGAGACTTTTTTACGGATCTAGCCCCATAAAGCCTAATTTCAGCGCACGAAGAGCGCTGAATTTTTGTTTTTATTTTTTATCTAAGGAACCAACGGTCTGTGAGTGCTGCTTAATTGTTTTCAATTTTTTCTCGCGGAACCAGCGGCCGGCGAGCACTGTTTAATTTTTATCTTTTTTTTCTTGCGGATCCAGCGGTCGGCGAGCGCATTTTATTTTTCCATATTTTTCCGAAATCATCCCTGTGACCCACGACAGACCTTCCCTCACCTCCAGCATCAACAAGGAAAAGGAAACAAACGTCTTGAAATCAAGGAAAAGGAAACAAACGTCCTAAAAAAGGAAAGGATCATACATTACGTGCTGGGAAAAGGAAACCGGGAGATGGGGCAGCGCGACCGGGAAAACGCAGGTCTGCAATGGCTCCATGGTCGCCATCGGTGGCTTTGCCGACGCGGCGAGGTTGCTGGTCAGCGACCTCGCGGCCGCCGTGCCTCGGTAAATTTATAATTTAAATTTTTTTAAAAATAATTTTATTAAGTACAAAATAATCGAAAGTTTTTTTGAGAATTTTTTAACCTAATGTGCTATCTTTTCAAAAATCCTTCTATATTTTAAAAAAATGAAGGCAACTCACATGTAGCTTCTTCTAGTCACAGCCAGACTGCAGAAGCTTCTTCTCTTCCCTCCCTCCATTACAGCAAGAAAGAAGCTCCAAAGCTCCATCAATCCCGCACCAAATCTCCTCTTTTCATCTATGGTATTAATTCCCCAAATTTCGTGCTCTATTGCCAAAATTTCCTCTCAATCTGATTTGATCCCAAATTATGGTTTTCATAAATATGCTTGTTTCGGGGCTATAAAAGCGAGCGAGCTCTCCTCCACCCCATCGCATTGCGTAAATCCCCAAGTGCTCCCTCTTGTAAAGATCACCGGATTTTGGAGGTAACCCAAGCCATCAACGTCATCTTTCCCGTCGAAATTCATCACAACCGTGACTCCTCCTCACAGCGCCGGTGCCGGCGATCTCGCCGCACTGCCGACTCATCGAGACCGCCGCCACCCCGGCCTTCCTCCCTTTATACTGGCCAAGCCTAGAGAGCACGTTGTGCTCTCTGTGGAAGCTACAAAAAATAATCTAAAATCGTAAAATTCTTTTTCTTTCTCTTTCTTGATTTAAAATCTTTCGGGAGCCCGTTTTCGCCCATTCGACCTCTATTTAGTTGCGTTTTTCTTTCTAAATTCATTTAAAATTCTAAATTTCTCTTTTATTATTAAGTGTTGTATTCATACTTATCTTCTCATTTAATTGATAAACGGGTGTACTGTCGTCGTAGCGTTAGCACAGACACTATACTAGTAACTTTTAAATAGTGATACACATAAGCATCTCTCTTGTTTTAACCCGACCGAACGATAGAGCCAGGGAATATCCGATGCATCATTTGGTTGGTTGATTGGACTTTCCGAAGAGATGTGGCTCAAATTTATAATGACACAGTGATCCTCCGATGGTGACCGCATACTAAATAGATTGACTTTTTGCTGGTTTTTAGTAAGTTTATAATTCATAATTTCATAACATACTACAGTTTGGTGGCGCATAGATTAAGTGAGAAAATTCGACGCTAATTTGACGGCAATTTAAAGTTCACCCCGAATGTCAAACTATTGGCGTAAAGGAGGACACGTTCTGAATTCTGTTGTGCTACTCCAATCAAATAGGTAGTATTTATTAATGTGAAAAGCTAATACATCATGCCTTGTTATTCTCATGCGTGCGGTCACTTTCTTCAGCCGAGACAAAATTGCTAAAGAGATCGATTAATATTTAATAAAGCGTAGATGATTGCTAGAGAAGAAACATGGCCAACATCGAATGAAGCTATGCACTAGACGATAACCACGGTCCATGAGACATCTTTGATTCTTTTTTCAATGGATGTTGGAATTAAATACATTTACATCCAAGATTTTAAATCGCGATTTTCACGGCTTCATGGCAAGGTTCTAAAAAAACTATAGCAGTTATCGCTAGCTATCATAAAAGCTATCATTTGCTGCCTTTTTAGTATTAATTTTTTAATTAAATATGTATATAATATAAGTCACCTCCAAACAAATCATAAAAACATAGTACTTTAGAAGGTACTAATGTTTTTATAATAAGAATATGAGTCAAATCTGGAATCAACAAAATGCTAATACATGTCCAAAAGATCATAAATAATAACTATATCATAATGTTATTAACAACGAGTACTTAATCACTAAGAAATATGAATGCTGGATTATTGAAAAGGGCGAGATGAGATTTTACTATATTTTCTCACAGTTCAGGCTTATAAAAGATGCATTTGGGCCTTTTAATAATATTGGATTTTAAAATGCTAGCTATAGCGTTTGTAGCTAATATAGTAAAATATTGGCCCGTAGCTATTTAGAATACTGTTTATATCCCGTTTAGCTCCCAGGTATTGAGGCTGGAATCATAGAATTGGAGTTAGATTCCAGGGATCAGGGTGTTTGATTGCCCCAGGAATCGGAATTACTGATCCACCATCAATTCTAGTACTTGGGCCAAACCTAACACCAATTCTTCCCCTCCCACGTCCTTTGACTTTCTTGTCTTCTCTTGTTCACTGATCTTCTTCTTCCTCTTTATTTCCACGAAAATACGAGATCTGTGGATATGTTTGTGTCACCAAGATCTTGATTGTTTCGTTTTGGGTGGGAGCAGCCTTAATTGTTTGTCGCTTCATTGTTTGATCTATCGTCGTCCATGATTTGGTTCGACGTCACGAGTTCCATGCTCGGATTTGAGATTTGCTTGACACGATTTGATTCGATTAGAAAGAGGATTCGAGAAGGCAAAGCGATCTTTTTAGTGCACAAGCAAAGCGATATGATTGATTTGGTACTTGTGATGTTTTCTTGGTCTGTCTCCTCGATTGTTGCAGGCATGGTGGCCGCGTAGGAGACGGCCAAGAACAGCGTGGATGTGATACGCGGGTTCGAAATCTTCCAAATTCCAGTTCAAAGGACATCCAAACAGAAAATTTGGAATTTGAATTGGTTTAAATCAAATTCGAATTCTACTAGAATATGATTTGAAATCTAATTGAATGAACTAAATTCAATTCTATGAAGCCAAACAGCGTGTTATGCAAATCCGGACTTGATGATAAAGAAATATTAATGAAAAGATAGCATCACGATGTACCTATAATCATTTCATTCTGGTTACCAAAGAGAGAAAAAATTGCTCATAAGGATATATCTCATGAATCATGATCGTGCATGGTTTACATGAAAAGATTCGATTGACGTTGTCAACTTGTGCGTGTCATCCTTGCATAGCGAACATACTATCATCTCTGCATTTCTCTAATTTTGTCCAATGTTACGTAGAGAATAATCAATTCAGTGGAGAGAAATTTTTTTTTGAAGGGATTAACGAAGGTTCAGACTTGAGTTTGATTTTGGGGACAGTTAGTAGTCTGAAAATTCTGTTGGTATATGCCAAGGACAAAAAGACTTCTTAGTTCGATCGCTCCTGTAGTGAAAACGAAAACGAACAGAGCAAAGCAAGAACGATATAGGAAGAGATCTGTTGTTGGGGCGATTATCTTTTGATTTGTCTTTCCCACTTTTAAACGTCTACTGATACATGAACTAAATAGTCTAATGTAAGGAAACAAACATTGTGCATGATTTATGGAAGCAGGATCAGCACAATGATCAACTTGCCGGAATTAACACTAAAGCAAACAGAAAATAATTCAAACGCACACACACTTATTCCGCCGATGATTACTGAACCCGGCGATTTATTCTCCACCTTCTTCTGCATAAACTTCTCAGCAATATGACCAAGTCAGGATTAATACCAACAGACTCCCCCTTAATCTTGGCTTGGTTCAAGGTTTCGAACACCCAAAAGATGACGCATGACTGCCAGTTTTGCCCCTGGCAACGCCTTTGTCAGAGCATCCGCCTTCTGTTCTTCAGTACTCACAAAATCAACATTGATTAGTCCATTTTCAACACACTCCCAAATGAAATGGAATTTCGTATCTATGTGTTTACTGCGACCATGAAAGACTGGGTTCTTCATCAGGGCAATAGCAGATTTGTTATCCACAAACATCTTCACTGGTTTTGGACTCTCCCCAGTCAATTCTCCTACAAAACTTCTTAGCCACAATGCATGACATGCTGCTGCAGTTGCTGCCATGAATTCGGCTTCACAGGATGACAAAGCTACGGTCTTTTGCTTCTGTGAAGACCACGACACTAGGCTTTGATTGATGTAGAAAGCCATACCTCCTGTACTCTTTCTATCATCCAAGTCTCCAGCCAAATTACTATCACTGAATCCTGTGAGCACCTCTTCTTCACCTCCACCCCTTGCATATGCTAGACCATAATGAATTGTTCCCTTCAAATATCTCATGATCTGCTTCACTGCTTTGTAATGCATGATAGTGGGCCTTTCCATGTACCTACTGGCCACTCCTACTGCATATGCTAGATCCGGTCTGGTGTGAAGAAGATACCTCAAGCATCCAATCATTTTTCGGTATTCTGTTGCATCCACTGCCTCCCCATTCGGATCCTTATACAGATGTGCTTTCTGCTCCATAGGGAATTTGTTTGGGTTGCATTCTGCCATCCCAAACTTTGCTAGCACCTTTTTAGCATAAGCTGTTTGTTTGAGTGTAACCTGCTTTGCTTCTTGCGAAACTTCGATCCCAAGGTAGAATGTAAGCAGACCAAGATCACTCATCTCAAACACTTTCATCATCTCATGTTTGAATGATGCAATTTCACTTGGATCCTTCCATGTCACAATGAGATCGTTCACATAGACACCAATTATAAGACTTGCTTGACCTTCTCCTCTTGTGTATACTGCCTGTTCTTGTGAACATCTAACAAACCCAAACTTCTTCAGACTTCTGTCCAGTTTAATATTCGAAGCACGGGGTGCTTGTCGAAGGCCATACAAGGCTTTGCTCAACTTATACACCAGCTGTTCTTTTCCTTTAACAACAAAGCCATCCGGTTGACACATATACACTTACCTCATTAAGTTCCCCATTCAGAAAAGCAGATTTTACATCCAGATGATGGACCTCCCAGCTCCGGTTTGCTGCAATCGCAAGAATCAACCGCACAGTGTCAAGCCTAGCCACCGGCGCAAATACTTCTTCAAAATCGACGCCCTGTCGCTGAACATACCCCTTTGCAACCAATCGAGCCTTATGCTTGATTACTTCACCATCCGAGTTTCTCTTGAGTTTATAAACCCACTTCAAACCAATTGGTTTGTGCCCTGCCGGCAATTCAGTGAGTTCCCAAGTAGAGTTCTTCTCAATGGATGCAAGCTCAGTTTTCATGGCTTCCTCCCAATGAGACTGCCCAACAGCTTCTTGAAAAGATGTTGGCTCCTCCAATTCCATCAGTAATACTTCCTCTTCATGACTTTCATCAAGTAATTCAACTCCGTTTGTCTCCTACATGATTTCTGCAATGCTTCTATATTTAACTGCACGATTACCTGATGAGCCACTACAATCTGATTGTGGTGTTGTCATCATGGATGGTTCGGATGGAGGAGGGGAAACTGGACATGCTACTGCTGCAGCTTCCTTGGCCATGCGTGCCCGCGCCCTTGTGATCATTCCAGGGAACGATGCACCTACCGAGGCAGTTACTCCTGTCTCGGACGTTCGTGATGTTCTGGGCTGTGGTGCTAGTGGCAATGAATCCTGATCATGAGCGCCAGCCTGGAAATTTGGCATCTCAACATCTTGAGCTACATCATCTTGTGCACTTCCTGTTGGCGTTAATTCAGGATTCACGATCTCTTCCAGAACGAATTCTGAACCAACTTCTTCTTTTGTTTCTGCAGCCCAATTCCATTGCAGATCTTCTTCAACTTTAACATCCCTACTTACATGAAGCCTTCTCCGACGAGGATCAAATAAGCGATGTGCTTTGCAGCCTTCTTCTACACCAAGATAGACCATGGTCTGACTGCGATCATCCAACTTTTTCAGATGTGGTGTGGCCACCTTGACATGAGCTGTGCAGCCGAACACTCTTAGATGACCAAGATGTGGCTTCCTGCCCTTCCACGCCTCGAATGGAGTGCGATCTCCCATTGCTTTGGTTGGCAACCGATTCAACAAATACACTGCATGTCTCACTGCCTCCCCCCAAAACTTGCCTGGCACATTCATACTCTTTAATAAAGACCTTGCCATAGCCAATACAGTTCGGTTTCTACGCTCAACAACACCATTTGTTGCGGTGTATATGGCGCAGTAAGGTGTCTTTGTATGCCACTTTCTTCACACAAACCTGTGAATTCCACAGAAAGAAATTCCCCACCTCTGTCTATCCTCAATGTTTTGACATGATGCCCACTTGTGTTCTCCACCATTGCCTTGAACTTCTTGAACACAGAACATGCTTGATCCTTCGATTTTATCACATACGCCCACATCCAGCGTGTGAAGTCATCAATGATGAGCATAAAATAACTATTACCGCTGAGTGTGGATGGAGTGATCGGCCCGCAGAGGTCGGCGTGCAACAATTCAAGCGGCTCCTCCGCTCGAAAGTTTGCAATGACAGGGAATGGCAATCTTGTTTGTTTGGCGATCATACACCCATGGCACAGCTTGTTTGGGCGCAAGATCAGGAGAACTTCTCACCAAGCATCTTCAAAGCTTGAAAGTTTGCATGCCCCAACTGTGCATGCCAGAGCCACGCTTGATCATCCATAGACGCCATGAGACATACTGGACTTGCTATTTGCAAACTGATCTTGTATAGACGATTACACGTTCGTCTAACATTCATCAACAACTGCACTTGCTTAGTATCAAACACCCTCAGGTATTCGCCCTCCATGACCACACGATGTCCAGTCTCTGTAAGTTGTCACTTATAATGTTATTGCAGAGTCTTGGAACGAAATAGGCATCATGAAGCAGCCATTGGCTTCCATCTTTACATGCAAACAACACAGAGCCCTTTCCCATGATTCTTACTGATGAATCATCCCCAAACCAAACAACACCAATGACACTTTCGTCCAATTCTCTGAACTTTGCCTTGTCGTCGGTCATATGATTGCTCGCACCATTGTCAAGATACCATTGTTCAGTGTCTGCTGCCTCCTGTAAATCAGGTGTGACCTTTTCTTCATTGAGCATCACTTGCTGGTCGTCTGGCTCTTCATTCTCTTCATGCGAAACAGCAAGCAAGAGTGCTGGCTCAGTGTCATCGGTTTGAGTGAGATGAGCTTCTTCAACCTTCTTCTTGAGTCTGCACTCAGATGCAAAATGTCCCAACTTTTCGCAGTTGAAACACCTTATGTGACTCTTGTCGCGATTACGCCAGCGAGGGCTCTCGCCTGCCTCTCGTGGAGCGTCACCACGGCCGCCCCGTCCGCGACCTCTTCCACGACCGCGACCACCCCGGCCGCGATTGCCACCATCTCCATGCGAGTGGAACTTCCCTTTGTTGTTTGATGTCGAACCTCCGATGACGTCCTTCTGCCGTGCCTGCCACTCCGCCTGAGATAGCAGGAGCTGCCCATTGCCCTGACCAACAGGTGCGCGCCGCCTTGCACGCTCTTCGAAGGTCTTCAAGCGCCCGAGTGCCTCCTCGAACGGCATGTATTCCAGATCACAGAATTGCTCAATTCCGGCTATGACCGGATAGAAGCGATCTGGAACTGTGTTGAGCAGCTTCTTCACCATGGTGGCATCATCAAGAGCACTGCCCAGATTAGCGTACCTTGCTGCCATGCCACTGATCCTTCCAGCGTAATCATCCAGGGACTCGCCGTCCTTCATGCACAGCGAGTCGAATTTGCCCTTCAAAGATGCAAGACGCGCTGCCTTGACACGATCACCTCCGACGAACCTCGTCTTGAGGCTCTCCCAGATTTCTTTCGCAGTCTTCTTTGGTGCCACTGCGAGATGACATCTTCGGGAGTGCCAACAACAGCTGCGCCCTTGCCGTCTTGTCCTTCTTGACGTCGACGACCGCATTGTCCGCTGGAGCTACGGCCTCCCAGAGACCTTGCGCGTCCAGCAGCGCCTCCACTTTGATTGCCCATGTAGTGTAGTTCATCGCGGATAGCATTGGGTATTGGAACGACACCCCGCCGCCATCTCTTGCCGCTGTAGCAAAAACTATAGCCATATGGTTGAACCGGAGGAACTTGGGCATGCACACACCGTGCTCTGATACCAGATTGTTGGTATATGCCCGGGACAAAAAGACTTCTTAGTTCGATCGCTCCTGTAGTGAAAACGAAAACGAACAGAGCAAAGCAAGAACGATACAGGAAGAGATCTGTTGTTGGGGCGATTATCTTTTGATTTGTCTTTCCCACTTTTAAACGTCTACTGATACATGAACTAAATAGTCTAATGTAAGGAAACAAACATTGTGCATGATTTATGGAAGCAGGATCAGCACAATGATCAACTTGCCGGAATTAACACTAAAGCAAACAGAAAATAATTCAAACGCACACACACTTATTCCGCCGATGATTACTGAACCCGGCGATTTATTCTCCACCTTCTTCTGCATAAACTTCTCAGCAATATGACCAAGTCAGGATTAATACCAACAAATTCTACATGTGGAGTTGTGGACTGCGTCTGCCGAACACAAGGATCTTTCCTCCTTGACCTTCTAGGACATTTGGCACTTGGTGGGCCCGATATTTCGGCCTACTTGAGCCGGTGGGCCCAAAGAAGTCAATGCCTACCCCAGTCTCCCAGACCGAGTGACCCCTGACTATTGAATTCTCTAAAAAAAATGTGAAGAAAAGAGTAGCCATTGACCACGGAGGATGTAGTTAATCATTTATGTGTTTTTTTGTTTCAATGGATGGGATGGTGAATGAACCATTCGATTATAGCTCTGAAGTCTGAACATAACTTGTTTGTTTGGTTTGAGAAATAGAATAGATTGATTTATCACCGTATCATCTCTAGTATAGAGGTGACCTGATAGCCGTCGCACCTCCCTTGTGGCGTGATAATTGGTCGTCTCCGGGCCGCTTGCTCAAGCTTTCCCAGCCATCTACTCCCACTGCATCGAAACCTCTCAGACGGTGGCAGAGGCGCTGATGACAGGCACGCTTTAGCTTGTGCTCCAGCGGCGGCTCTCGGTTCAGGCGACTCTAGAATGGGCGATCATGCAGGAAAATATCACGCTTGACTTCCTTAGTGAGAATAATGATCGAAGTAACCTTGGGGGACACTGAAGGGTTCAAAGTGAGCTCAGTTTATCAGATGATGCACAGTAGTGGAATTCACATGGGACAGATCACGAGCATAGTTAGCCGCCGACAGTGCGACAGGACGACAAAAGAGGTGTCTATAGGCATTGCATTGTTGTTGCGGTTCGGTTAGGCCATGACTCTATAGTTTGGATGTTGAAATTTCTTGTCATGGTTTGTAAAGTTTCCAAATGCTCTTCCTCTGTATCAAAACGCTAGTTCTCTTGCTTCCTTCCTTTTCCTACTAAATGCATGACAGAGCTCCTGCTGTTTCTTTAAAAAAAAAATCGCGCTAAAACAGGTTCAAATATTCTTTTGGATTCTCCGGCACCGCAAAACTCGAACCAGAGCTTTTCTCTTCAAGCTTGGTTGGGATTCCACCCACGACTGCCCCTTCTGCCATGGAGCTGAGGAGAGCATCGAGCACCTGTTCCTCCATGGTCCCTGCACTTGGAGCTTCTGGGCTCGCATACTTCCCTCTTACACGAACAACATCCACGATATGGAGTCCCGATGCCATGCTGTTGCCGAGCATGTCCCCCTGCCGACCAGCCGCTGGAAGCACACTGCTCTGCGGCTCACGCTCTGGATCATCTGAAAACCGCGCGACATTGATTTGGACACGGAAGCCGCTGTCCCCCCCCCCCCCCACCCCCACCCCCACCCCCGGCGCCTCATTCTTCTTCACTTTCCTGAGGTCTTTGTAACGCCCACCTCTTGTCAGATTTTTTTTTGAGATTTCGATTCAGTGAAGTTGTTCAGAAGGATACCCTTGGTTGCCTCAGATAGTATATTAGATAGTCACCTATAGTTTGAGAAGCTAGAAGAAAATTGCTTGGTCATGCCTTTTCTCCGCAGTGTGCATGGAGTTGCCTAGACAAAAAATATCAAGCACACCAAATGAAGCAGCTAAAAATTACTCCTGCCTTACCATTTTTTTGTTATGACTTGAACACTTTCGAGTAATAAAACTTGCTTGGGCGGCGAAAGAAGTGATATAGAAACAAACTTTTTTTAGGGAAAGAAACAAACAATTCTAGCACATGCTCTTTTAGGAAATTTGGTTATGCTGCCCTTGCACCGACCGAAAGAGAATGCTTACCCAACCGTTGGATAGTCTAATAGGCCACTTCCTTCGGTCGTAAATACATATTATTTTGGATATAAACACGGTCTCTAAAACATAACTGGACCGCTAATTTCTATTGTGATATGTTTATAAAGAGAAATTTTACAGTACATTATACTGGTAATATATTATGTTTAGTAGAAATCAGATATAACCATTGATTTGTTAAGTGTATTTCTACTACTGTACTATCGGAGGAAGTATAAAGAAATACTAGCTAATATGATCCATTAGATCGAAAAGAATGAACGGTCCATATTAAATTTAGTGTATTGTAAAAAAGCTTTTTATAAAACCCAATAAAAGTACAATATTATGAATGTACTTTTCGAAGCAAATCTACACATACGATTTTTCATATATTAAATTTAAATATTTAAAAAGATATTGATAGACAAAGTTTTAAAATTTTGACTACACCTATATCCAAAAAAACATATATTTGTGACTGGATGGAGTATGTAGCTAACAATTAGAGTTCCATCACTGTATGTGGTTGGGTTGTTTATATCGATCTTTCACTGTGATTTCTGGTGTTTGATCCTAGTTATGACAAAATAGTAGCACATTCCAATTTCTAACAAAATATCTCTAGATTTGGCAGATATCACCAATCCCTTATATCTTGTTTGTCAATAACTTTTCATTGCTTCACATACAACAACTTTTTTGTAATACACACGTGTACAATACCTGACATACAACATTCAACCAAATGTATTACGCATAGTACATCAAAGTTTGTATGTATAGAAGTCCTCATTGAGTATTGATAATTGACAACATCATTTTTGCAGGAACTTGCTATCTTAGCTGTGGGATATGAACCTAAAGACCAAACAATACACTTTTCGTTGGACCAACTCAAATATGGCGAAGAGACAAGACAGTCCATTTGACTTGTGTAGTCATACTCCGCTGTTCGCCGTTATTTCTAGTAGTAGCTAGTAGTTTGTACTTTGTACGCTCCAAATCCTACGAAGCTACCGTGAAACTTGTACATTCTACAAAGCTTGCCGTGCAACCGTCTACATCTTCACGTGGAACCGAGTTCTACGAAGCTCCTGCCGTACTCGCATCCTACGAATTTGTTCTGCTCCCGTCAATGTCGACACGCCTACGAATACAAATTCTGATCCAAAACTACGGCACGACTTTTTCCAACAAAAATGACCATTCCATGGAAGCCGTGTCCCGTGTGTATTTAGCCCTTTGCATTTTTTTTCTTCATTTTTCTCATCTCTCAAATAAAATTACAAATCTAGTCATCTTCTTAATCACGGAAGTACCGGTAGGCGATATGTATCACCTACTGCACTCCTCTACCACAGCAGGTGATCGCCACTCGACAGGTACCTACAACGATACCCGAGGTCAGCAGGAGAGTACTGCTGAGCACGAGTAGTGCGACAGGTCATCGAGCCTGATATGATCAGTAGGTCTCTTGTCGCAGTCCTGGCTACCTAACAAGTTAGGAGAACGTACGTGGCAAACGACACATGTCACTTGCCACTGCTTTCGTGGGAGGAAACGAGACAATTTTTATAATTTTGCTCGAACAGAGACAAAATTTGCAAAAAAAAAACTCTATCCAAATTTACCAAAAAAAACAAAGTGATGGGCCACATAAGCCAAAGCTTCCCTTCCATGAACTTGCCATGGTCTAAAGGTCTAAGTACTCTGCGACAGCAACATACAATTAACTCATAATGAAAAGAGAGAGAAAAAAAGGAAGAAATTTTGGTCTTATTTATTTGTCAAGGTCAAGTGCAAATTGCACCTCAGATATTTTTGCCGTTCCAGCAGAAATTTCATCGATAAAAATTGTCTTGAGACGTCGAGCCGCGAGTGTTTGGTTGGCCGCGCTTCTCCCTCCTTACAAACAACGGCGTAACCAACACTGCACCTGGTCTTCTCGCCCTACCGCCGCGCAAGCACGCGACAACGACCAAGAACGCTCGCTTCTTCTTCTTGTTCCGCGACGGCTGAGCCGACCATGGAGAGCGCGTCCTCGTCGCCGCCGGACGGCGGGCAGGAGAGGGTCATGGAAGCCGCAAAGCACGTAGTGAAGAGCCTCGCCGTGTCCAAGAACGCCGTCGATAACATGATGCGTATCATGTCCATCTATGACACCCGCCTATTCCCCTTGTCCTCTCCGGTGACGGGTGAGCGGGAGGAGCAGGAGGAGGCGTCGTTTGCTGCCGCGGAGGACGTCATCCGCCGGTGCAACTCCTCCTCCTCGTCCTCCGGCATGACCGACTACCTGTACGCCATCGACGACGCCATCGCCGCGGCAGCGCTCCAGGGTGACCTCGCCTCCCGCGCCGCAGCCGCTGTGCAGGCCGCCATGCCGCGCCTGGAGGAGGAGGTGCGCGCGCTGCTCGGCTCCTCTGTGCCGCGCCTCTCGCTCTCCTCGGACGACCTCGACGACGCGACGCCCGACGCGTCGCCGCGGCCCGACGCCTTATCACCGCACGCGGCCGTCTCCGTCCGCAGCGTCGCGGACCGTATGATGCGCGCCGGGTATGGCCTGGAGCTCGCGCAGGTCTACGTCGCCGTCCGCCGCGATGCGCTGGCGGAGTCCGTGGCGCACCTGGGTATCGAGGCCGTCGCCATCGAGGAGGTGCTCAAGATGGAGTGGGCGGTTCTTGATCCGAGGATTCGGCGATGGAGCCACGCCGTCAGGGCCGTGGTCAAGACCCTCCTTACCGGCGAGCGGCGGCTCTGCGACGAGGTCTTCGCGTCGGACGAGGAGCTCGGCCAAGAGTGCTTCGCCGACGTAGCCAGGGGATGCGTCCTGCAGCTGCTCGGCTTCGCGGACGCCGTCGCCATGTCGGTGCGCACAACCGAGAAGCTCTACCGCATGCTCGGCATGTACGAGGCGCTCACCGACGTCGAGCCAGAGATAGAAGCCCTCTTCACCGGAGACGCGCGCGAGTTCTTTGCCTCCGAGGTCTCCGTCGTCGTCGCCCAGCTGGGATCCACCGTGCGCCACACGATCGAGGAGTTCGGGAACGCCATTCACGGCGAGCCGTCGAGGAGACCTGTGCACGGCGGAGAGATCCACCCCATGACCCGCTACGTGCTCAACTACTGCGGCCTCCTCGCCGACTGCCGCAGCACTCTGGACATGGTCCTTGGCGACGCCCTTGACGACAACAGCGGTGGCGAAGGCCAAGCTTCCACCGGCGGCGCCCCCTCGACGCCGTCTGGGCAGTGCATGCGCGAGCTGCTCACCCACCTGCTGCGCAAGATCGACGAGAAGTCGTGCCTCTACGACGACGCCGGGCTGAAGAACATATTCCTCATGAACAACCTCTACTACATCGTGCAGAAGGTGATGTACTCCCCGCTCCAGGTGCTCCTGGGCGACGACTGGCTCCGCCGACACCGCGGCCAGATCCGGCAGTACGAGACCGGCTACCTCCGAGCGTCGTGGATCGCCGTGCTGTCCTACCTCAGGGACGACAGCACGTCGTCGAGCCAATCGGCGGCGCACAAAGCCGTGATCAAGGCCAAGGCGAGGAGCTTCAACGCGGCGTTCGAGGAGGCGTACCGGAGTCAGACGTCGTGGAAGGTGACCGACCCCAAGCTCCGGGAGGAGCTGCGCATCGCCGTGTCGGAGCAGCTGATCCCGGCGTACCGGTCGTTCCTGGGGTGGTCGAGGCCGCAGCTGGAGTCCGGCAGCAGGCACTCGGCGAGGCACATCAAGTACAGCCTCGAGGATCTCGACAACTACATGCTCGATTTCTTTGAAGGCGTGCAGAAGTTCGTCAGGTGATCAGAATTCAGAGCAGGGGGAGCTCTGCTCGTGATTGGAACATGCTTGCCAGCAGCATTCGGATCTTGGTGTATCCAATCATGCAGTAAATATTCATGGTCCGCAAGTGGAGATTATTACGAGGAGTAGCAACCTTCCCAGTTCTGCCGAATTGACTGGTACTAGAAAATGATTTCGGTTCTGTAGATATTTTACTTGTGTTGTCACTGTGTTTTAAGGATGCAATTTTTTTTTTGCAAGAAACAGTCTAATTCTCGGAAATGTTTACTTAAAATTGGACTGATTTTTTTTATCAAATCAATCAAAATTTTCTCTCTCAATACAAGTCACTTTTTATGTAGAGAAAAATAAATAATAATTTTTATAAGCTAGACAAAGAAAAATGGGATTGGTGAACCCTAATAAAAAATAAATGAATCACAAAGAAAAATAAAAAATAATTTTTCTAACCTAGACAAAGAAAAATGGGATTGGTGAACCCTAATAGAAAATAAATGAATCACAAAGAAAAATAAAAAATAATTTTTCTAACCTACAAAAAGAAAAATGGGATTGGTAAACCCTAATAGAAAATAAATGATTCAAATCATCTATCTAAATACAGATTGAATGGATAAAAAAGTGATTGAAATAAAAAAAAAATAAACGACAAATTTTTAGCAATTCCTAAAATTCTCACATGAATCGAGAAAAAGTTCTCCCGTTCCAAACAGACATAAGTAACGTGCTCAATGCTAAATCATTAGGCCCAGAGTCGAAGTGATACTGATACGTGAAACCATTAGGTCGGTAGGTCCCCGAGTCCTCTGTCAGGTATGCTGATTAAGAGAATGTACAGTATAGCTACGTCAGTTTGCTCTTAATATATATATATATATATATATATATATATATTAGTTCTGTTCTATATGAAAGAGTGAGAAAAAAAAGGAGAGAAAAGAGTTAGCTCTTATTTAATAGCAAGAATGACACGAAAACATATGTGCTATCACTGGCTAAAAGCTAATGTTGGAGCCGGCAAGAACGGTTTTTAGTGTTGAAGTTAGTATTTTGCTAATAGCCATAAACATGAAGTTAGTGTTGAATGCCTAAATTAAATGTTTTAGTGTTTCCCTATAAACAATCTTTAGATATAATTATTATACAAACTAACTTTATTGCTTACTCTAGATTAATATAGACGAGAGATAAAGTAAGTAGTAGTGTAATTATAGTTGCTCTAAAAGTATGGCACTGTTTGTAGACCTTATTTGGCGTCAGTTTGAGCAGGGATATAGTACAAATGTAACACTGCCAAAAGAAGAATGGGATGGCAAGAAGAATGTCGTGTAACGGCAAATTCCTCGGAATGTTGCTAAGGCAACTAGTGTTACCTGTTAACTTTTTGTCGAAAACCAAACGGTTTTTTGTGAAATTCACACATACCGTGCTGGTATGAAAAGAAAAACCGGTCAAGTTCAAATTTAAATTTAAAAAATTTGGAAATTTTGAAAAAAAAATTACCCTAAAGTTCCTAAAATTACTATTAATAGCTTTATAACCTCTGGTGTGAATATTTTTTTTAAAAAAAGTTTGGAGATATTTTTGAGCCATTCAAAATGTAGATAATAGAAAAGCAAAAAGAAAAAGCCTAGCCTGCAGGCTTGATATGTGAATAGTATTGAAATGAAAGGTTATTTGTTAACATATTATTGCTAAATGCCTACTTTATAACTTCAGATTGTCCAAATGGTCATGCCAAAATTTTGTTTCATTTGTATGTTTCATTTCATTGCAACTCAATTTTTTACTAACATTTTGTTCATGTAGGTCAAGCATAGCATATGTGTGACAATAGAAGAATGACGAAGCTATGTCTACTTCACAACTTCAAATGAAAGGTATTTGTAACATTCCAAAATTTGAGTTTTAGAATGTTTAAATTTGAAAATTCACCATTTGCATTTTTCTTGAATTAACTTCAGCTTAATATGAATTTTTTATTTATAAAAGATTTAATTTGGCTAATCTATCCATCAAACAAAAGATTTTCAGTTTTAGTTGGGTTCATTATGCTGCAAGGAATTTTTCTATATTTTTGGATATTTTTATGAATTTATTTGCTATTTATTTGAATTTATTTGCTTTTATTTGAATTTTTGGAATTTCCTTAATTCGAAAAAGGTTTTTATTTTCTAAAATCTCCGCGGGCCGAATCCTTCCGCGCGGCCCACCTCCTCTCTCCTTCCGCTCGGCCGGTCCGCCCGCCTACTTCGCCAGCTTGTTCGCGACCAACCAACCTCGCTTCGCCTCCGCCGTCCGATGCGCGCCACGTGGACGGCTGAGATTGTAGCCGCGTTGCGCCGTCGCTGCCGAAACCCTAAACCTAACCGCATCAATTCCGATCACCACCGACGGCAAACGGCCACCTAACTTTGCCGAAGTTCCTCTGCCGTCCCGAGGTCTTCTCCGTCGCCGTTTGCCGTCGCTGGTGAGCCTTCGCCGTTGTTTTTGGTCACTTCGGACTCGCCGCGCCATCCCCTTCATTTTGCCCCAAACCCGGCGTCGTCTCATCGCGCTTTGCCCCGTTGGCCACGTCTTCTTCTCCGCCTCCGGCGTTGCCCATGCCAGCACCGCCGCCGTTGCCCCTCGCCGTGAGCCGTGGCCGTCCGATCTTCCGCGTGCGCACCAGATCGCGCCACGTCGCCACTGTCTCGGTCTCGCCTTTCAGCCGTCCGATCTCGCGCCGCCGTTGGATGTGCGACGCGTGCCCCGTCCGCGTCGGATCGCCGTTTCGCGCGCGCCGCGTCACCGGCCCGCGTGGCAGCCGCGTTAGCGCTGCGTCGGCTGCCACGTCTGCCCTAGCCTCCCGCGTGGCCGCCACGTCACCCCAGATCTCCTCGGTGCTCCCGGTTCACCGTGGACCGAGCCACTGTCGCGTGGGCCCCACGTGTCAGTCGGCATTTCTTTTTCTTTTTCTGATTTTCCAGAAAATCCAGAATTCCAGCCAATCACGTGTTGCCACGTGTCAGCCTCTCTGATTTCCTGATCTGGGAATCTTCCAGAAGCCCGTTCTCCTCCGTTCAAGCTCCGATTCCAGTGATTCAAATTTCTAAATTCATCTAAATTCAAGATCTATCTTTCAGTACCATTCTTTTCAATTTTTGAATTTTATTTGAATTTATTTTATTTATTTGCTCTCGTTTCGCGTGTAGACGACGCAGTCGAAGTTCAAGCAAATCAACAATCAGATGTAGAACCAGCAAGAGGCATCGAAGGCAAGTCTTCCTTGAACATATTGATCACAAATTTTACAAAATGATTACGTTGTTTTAAATTATGCATGCTTACTTTTATGCAATGTACTTTAAATACAATTTTAGAATATAGTTAAATACCAGAATTTGTTATACCCTCATTGGTATTGCTCACGTCAAACCTTTGTCACCCTAGGTAATACTGGCTATTTTATTTGGTGATATCCAGTAGATTAGCATTGAACGGTAGAATTGCTTAGTCCAGCTTAAGTGTTTCGGTATTGTGCCATTATGGGAATCTTTTCAAATGTTGTTTAAACTTATTTGTGAAATCGTGGCAATTGGTGTTGCTGTTGTGATTTAAGTAAAATAAAGTGGAAATGGTTTAGACCGGGGCAGATGGATGTTTGGCGGGTGCAGAAAGCACGAGACCTTGGTATGTGAATGTTCCGCCCTAGTCAATTAAGGACCGAAGCGTGTGTTACCATAGACCGAGCACTACCGTACAACTACAAGTCTATATGGGTACGACCTGGCTAAATAATTTGTGCGTCCCATTATTATCTTCGCCAGTTGGTGAGTGCCAGATGTTGGCAGGCGCAAGAGGGGCTTCAGATCTTGGCGGCTAGAACCCTAACAATGTGAAACCTTAGCGGGCGACGTTAATAGTGGGGTTGTGCATTGTAAAGGCCTTGTCATGATCTCTCTGCCGACACACCAAAGGGAGTGTGTTAATTGCATGGCAACAAGAGTCGATCATGTCTTGTGGGTAAAGTGTACACACTCTGCAGAGTTAAAACTACTTAAGTAGCCGTGCCCACACCAAGGGCGGCGTAGTGCGCTTGCACATTGTAGATTTCATGGTTTTGTTTTAAATAAAAATGATGATTTGGGAATCCGAGAGCAGATGGAACTCTCGGGTTATGGTTTGGCAGATGGAGCTAGTCAGGTAGATGGAACCTGCTTTAATTGTCATATCAAATTCAATTACTATATAATTACATTTTGATCAAATGATGCTTTGTGAAATTACTATTGGTATTTACAGTTAAACTTTGCTTTATACTAAAAGAGCCATATTATGCCTTCAATTGTTTAGCCTTGCATATAGTTATCATGCATTATGTTTCCAAGACTTGCGGAGTACATTTTGTGCTCACCCTTGCAACATCCCCAACCTTCCACGAAGAGTTCGCAATGAAGGTGACTACGATTTCTACGCTTGTGGTTATGATAAAGGCGATCCGGAATGCTAGGACGCGAACCCCAGTCGATTGCCTGTTGGGCAAATGGATGGGCTTACTTTGCTGCTGTTATTTCGTTTCCGCTGTTCCTTATTGAACTTAAGCTATGATTCTGCTTATTTGTAATAATTGGCCATAAGGCTAATACTCTTTTGCTTAATTAATATTATGTGCTTCGTGATATGGATGTGTTGTCATCACTGTTTCCACTGTGTGTGCTAGCTTTTCCTGGACTAGCACAGGTTATACACAGAGGGTTCGGATTCGGAAATCCGGTCTCGACAGTATTGAAATGTAAATGGTGTTGATATGTGAATGGTGTTGATAGGTATTGAAATGCAATATTTGTTTGAGTATGTCAAGTAGCAATATTTACTTCAACATATTTTAGTAACAATATTTGTTCAATTATAGTTAGAGGCAATATTTGTTCAAGTATGCCAAGTACCAATATTTGTTCAAGTATGTCAAGTAGCAATATTTGTTGAAGTATATTTAGTAGCAATATTTGTTCAATTATATTTAGTAGCAGAATTTGTTGAAGTATATTTAGTACCAATATTTGTTCAATTATATTTAGTAGCAATACACTTATTGAAGTATATTTAGTAGCAATGAACGACACCCGAAAATGGTACTAGTATTGCTAAATACCTACTTTACAACTTGCAATTGTCTAAAATATAGTAAAGGTCATGTCGAAATTTTTTCATTTTTAGTAAAGATCATGCCTGGATTTTTGTGTGTTTTCCATACCTTTTTATATATTGCTTACATTTTTCCTATTTTTTGGACCTTTAATGGCTATTTACAAATTTTACAACATTTTTTTTGCAATTTTCCCATTTTTCTACATTTTCCCCTATTTTTTCAATTGTCGCTGATTTTCGCAAAAACCGCTCGAAATTTGCCATTTTCAAGCGGTTTTTGTCCATTTCGTTCGAAATTCGCTCGATGGTTTGATCAAATTTCAAATTCATTTGACTTTCAAAACCGTTCGGTTTTTCGCGAATTTCGGTACCATCGGCTCGTCGAAATCCGATTTCGAAACGGTATTGTTAACCCTGCTCACAGGTAAACCCTAGCACATCGAATTGCATAGAGGGCATCATATACTCTTGCTACAACTGATGTGGCCATGTTTTATGGGAGGCTTTGGCACTTTTTTTGCCTTTGGTTTAATATTTTTAAATTTGGTCTTGTTCAAACGAAATTGTTTGATCTCTTTCCGACTGTGGAAGCAACAGCAGACACCTAACATGCTTCCCTACTGTAGCAAGTGGACCTACCACACTGCTAAGGTACAGGTAGGCTACTCTAACGAAAAATAAAAATTTTCTACCGCATAACCAAGGAACCATGCAAGTTATAGATCACAGAACTACCACTAGAAGCGCATACCCGTAGCAGAAGTAGAGTCGATGTAGCGTGGTGGTGTAGATGTAGTCGTATTAGCCTCGCGCCTCCCCAACAGCTCCTTGTGACTGTCGCAGGTTGTGGATCGTCCTAGCGTTGAAGCTTCACAGCAACACCTCCAAGGTATCTACACGTACGGGGTAGGAACACCACGCGCTGGAGTGCTAGCGTCGGCTACACGGTTCTGGACGGAGGAGGGGTGGCAGCTAGGGTATCGAGAATTCCGAATTCCTGATATGTTTTTTCGTGTGTCTCTATATTGTAAGATCGAGGATGTCGACTAAAGGGCGTGAATAGACGACTTTAAATATTCTTTTCTAATTAAATACACACTCTACTTATCCCTATGTCAAAACCTAAACAATAAACAATACGGAAGCGATAAACTATGGTTTTAACAATTAAGGCCTAAATCAACTAGGCTCTCACTAAGTGTACTAACTAAATAGTTCCAACAACAAATTGCAATTCTAAATATAAGCAATCAAACAATCAATTCTATGAACATAAATTGCTTGAATATAAATAAAGAATTGAAACACAAAGAGACACGATACTTTTTACCGTGGTGTTCGGAGACTTGCCGGTCTCCCCTAATCCACGTTGAGGTTAGCCCAAACCACTTTGGACCGGCTCCATGAATTGAGCACCCGCCTCGGTTCTACTAGTGGTTGCTTCTTTACCCTTCCAGATAGGCGAGCACAGACCTTCACAAACTTTTGCCGGGGCTTCTCACAACCTCCGTTGTGAACTCCCGCGCACGATGCTTTACGCCGTCTAGGAGTCGACAACCTCCAAGAGTAACAAATCAAGCACCTAGCTTGAACTTCACCTAATGCAACACATGTACTCTGGTAACCTCCTAAGTGCAACACATGCACTAGGATCCTCCTCAAATGCAACACATGCACAATAGGCCATCAATCCACTTCCTAATTGCAACACATACAATTAGAGGCTCACTCTTAGCTCAAGAAACAAATGTGAGAGTGCAACACATGCACAACTCACCCTGAACACTCAAGAGAACCAGCACCACTACCCTTGCCCCCCATGGGGTCCTTTTATAGCCCCCCTCACATGAAAATTAGCCGTTGGGGGGTAAATTGGGCGAAAACAGCAAAAACCCGGCACTACCGCCCTCTGAGGCCTGGTAGTGCCGGTCTCGACCCCAATGGTCGGCTAACGGCTATTTACCCGGTACTACCACAGGCAAAGTCACGGTAGTACCGCTCGAGCGGCACTAGCGACCCCCATGGGCGGTAGTGCTGGACTCAGGCTACCTCCAGAAAAGCCCTTCTGAAAAATAACTACTGGCAAGTAAACAGCAGTAGTGCTGGCCACGGGCGGCACTACCGCTCTCTAGGGCGGTAGTGCCACATTTTTCACACTGAAATGGGTATAACTTTTTATTCCGAAGTCCGATTTAGGTGATCTTGGACTTTATGTGAAGCTTATCAAGAGGGCTACAATCTCCACATATTTCCAAGATTTAATCAACCATAGATATTTCCCAAAATCACAAAAAACTCTAAAGCAGCCACTCAAGTCTAAAATTGATTTTCTCAAAATCCTTCACATAAACTTGATCGATAGTGTGACTACTAGCTAGTAAGAGTCAACAAGATCAAATATTGAGCCATGTGATGATTAACTCATGATCAAAATAATTCTGCAAAACACATTTGTAAATTATAATCACATGCTCCAAGAACAAATGCATCAACACCAATATTTTGCAAAACACATTTGCAAATAAATTGAAAAGCTATGAGATCAATCCTTTAGCCATGTAAGGGTCAACCATTGTCGGCGTTTTCGAGCACCGGCAAGTAAATTTGTAAGTCTAAGGGGTCGCGCGTTCCACTCCCTGAATGGTTAGACTCGTGAGTCCAAGATGTATACTGGTTCGGGCTGAAAGTCCCTACTCCGATTCGGATGGCGATTGTATTGCTTTTGCACTATGTTTCTGAGACCGTGGCCCTAAATGACTTAGTCTCCTCGTGTTCTTATGTGTCCCCTTTGAATCGTTTAGTCCCGCCTCCTTTTATCTGAAGGAAGGGCGGTTACATCGAGTTGGGGAAGAGCGAGTGACCTATGTTAGAGCTCGGTCCTTCGTCCGTGGGATCGGTCGCCACCCGTCTTGCCCATCTTTGGGTTGGTAGCCTTGGTGGTCGGGAGGTTAGGTATTCCCGAAATAGCGTACTTGCCCTCTGTGATCCTTGCGAATCTTGATGTCGCGGTGCGTGGCGTTGGTCTTTGCCTCGGGAGGCGTGCGCTCGTCTTGTCGTGGTCGGTTGATGGGTGGAAGCTTTGTCTTCTGCGGTCACGGATCTTCTTGGGAAGGAGCCACCGCCTTGTATAGTCACTCCGATTGATCTCATTCGGAAGTGCGTGGCGATAGGCGATGAGGACTGACACGCGGCCCTTGGCGTCCGTCACCTTGGTTCGGTTGGAGTCGGAGATCCCGCCCGCCAAGAGGGTCGGGAGCGCTGTCCGTCGGTCGGAGATCTTGCCCGCCAAGAGGGTCGGGGCGCTGTCCGGTCGGTCGGGGATCCCGCCCGCCAAGAGGGGGTCGGGGCGCTGTCTGTCGGATTCGCTTCCTGCCGGTCGGGAGCGGATGTCTTGTCTTGATCTCGCAGCGATCGGTCGGTGGCGGGCGGCGCGGCTGTTGGTTTGGAGATATGCTTGAGGCGGCTCGTCGCCGGGCTGTTAGGGTACCTGTTATTAGTATTCGTCGATAGCCCCGAACTCCGGCGATTTGGCGGTTCGGTTGGGGTCGAACTTGGGCGAAAGTGGTGGCGGGCACTGTCGGTCGGTCGGCCGTCCGGTTAGCGATTCCGTCGGTGTGCCTCGTTGGATCCGACGGCTGCCACGAGTTTGGCGGGGCATTTGAACCGCCGGAGGCTTTACTCGCCTCGTTGCGCATGCCGAGTATAGTTTGGCGCGCCTTTGCTAGTCTTCTTGATCGCCGGGTTACAGTGAAGGGCGCCGTTTCCAAGGCACCGCATTTACTCTGAGACGCTTAGCCTCCTTCGTCCGTATATATATGTGCATTGTAGCTTGCTTGAAGGAGATGAGAGCTCTTTCTTCATTCTTTCAAATGGCTTGAGACACCCTCTAGTCTTTAGCTTCGCGATGGCGTCGCGGTGGAAGAAGAAGATCCTCTGGCGAGCTTTGGTGAGTTCGACCAGCGATGGCGAGCTTAGGGAGGAAGAAGGCGTAGCCCGTGATCTTGCTACGTTGACGCACGCTCGAGGCGTTCAGAGGCTCAAGGTGGTAAGGGGCCCTTCGAGGCGATGGCGCAAGGCGCCGATCGTAGTTAGTGCGGCCGCGTCGATGTCGCTGAACAGCGGAGGCATCGGCGTGTTACGCCAGCGGCGCGCGGCGATCCCGTCGACCGGGCAAGGGCCTACCGACATCCGTCGGTGCCACCGATGCCGCACGGATGTTTGATAGGTTCTAGGCGTGGGTAGAGTCCTGCCGTGGTGCAACGTGTGTAAAGTCGTGTAAAGTCTGAACTTGTTGGCCTATAATGAAATTTTCTTTTTCTTTATGAAAATGTCTTCGCGATGAGTTTGCTTTAATTTTAATCGTTGTGGGCGGCGCCTTGGTGGCGGGCGACCGGATGTCTTTGTGAGGTTCGGGTGTCCGAGTGCTCATTTAACGTCGTAGCTAGACGATGCCTTGGTCGGCGGGGACGGCCGGATGCCTCGAGAGGTTCGTGTCCGAGTGCTCGTTTAACGTCGTAGCTAGACGGTGCCTTGGTCGGCGAGGGCGGCCGGATGTCTCTGTGAGGTTGAGTGGCGATCGCCTCGGTCGGCGAGGGCGACCGTATGCCTCTGTGAGGTTCGGTGTCCGAGTGCTCGTTAACGTCGTAGCTAGACGGTGCCTTGGTGGCGAGGACGGCCGGATGCCTCTGTGAGGTTGGGTGTCCGAGTGCCTTGGTCGGCGGGACGGCCGGATGCCTCTGTGAGGTTCGGGTGTCCGAGTGCCTTGGTCGGCGAGGGCGGCCGGATGCCTCTGAGAGGTTCGGGTGCCGAGTGCCTTGGTCGGCGGGACGGCCGGATGCCTCTGTGAGGTTCGTGTCCGATCGCCTTGGTCGGCGGGACGATCGGATGCTTCGTGAGGTTCGGTGGCCGCGCCTCGTCGGCGGCGAGGACGACCGTATGCCTCTGTGAGGTTCGGTGTCCGAGTGCTCGTTTAACGTCGTAGCTAGATAGTGCCTTGGTCAGCGAGGGACGGCCGGATGCCTCTGTGAGGTTCGGTGTCCGATCGCCTTGGTCGGCGGGGCGGCCGGATGCCTCTGTGAGGTTCGGGTGGCCGATCGCCTCGGTCGGCGAGGGCGGCCCGTATGCCTCTGTGAGGTTCGGTGTCAGAGTGCTCGTTTAACGTCGTAGCTAGACGGTGCCTTGGTGGCGGGGGCGACCGGATGCCTCTGTGAGGTTCGGTGTCCGAGTGCCTTGGTGGCGGGATGACCGGATGCCTCTGTGAGGTTCGGGTCTTGGATCGCCTTGGTGGCAGGACGGCCGGATGCCTCGAGTTTGGTGTCAGAGTGCCTTGATCGGCGGGGGCGACCGGATGCCTCGAGAGGTTCGGTGCCCGAAGTGCCTTGGTCGGCGGGACGACCGGATGCCTCTGTGAGGTTCGGTGTCCGATCGCGCCTTGGTCGGCGGGACGGCCGGATGCCTCGAGTTTCGGTGTCCGAGTGCCTTGGTTGGCGAGGACGACCGGATGCCTCTGTGAGGTTCGGTGTCCGAGTGCTCGTTTAACGTCGTAGCTAGGCGTGAGTGCTCGTTCTGTCGTCGTAGCCGGGCGTGAGTGCTCGTTCTACCGTCGTAGCCGGGCGTGAGTGCTCGTTCTGGTCGTAGCCGGGCGTGAGTGCTCGTTTACCGTCATAGCCGGGCGTGGGGCATCCTTCCGAGTCCTCGTCGGGCGGGTAGGCTGCGAGAGGAATGGCCACCGTCTATCCCACATGTATACCCCATCCGCGGTGTGGGACTGGAGGATGAGCGACACGCGTTTACTGCGTTGGTTTGTGTAGGCGTTTTGAGCGCGGCAAGTAAATTTGTAAGTCTAAGGGGTCGCGCGTTCCACTCCTGAATGGTTAGACTCGTGAGTCCAAGATGTATCTTGGTTCGGTGAAAGTCCCTACTCCGATTCGGATGGCGATTTGTATTGCTTTTGCACTATGTTTCTGAGACCGAGCCCCTAAATGACTTAGTCTCCTCGTGTTCTTATGTGTCCCCCTTTGAATCGTTTAGTCACCGCCTCCTTTTATACGAAAGGAAGGCGGAGTTACATCGAAGTTGGGGAAGAGCGAGTGACCTATGTTAGAGCTCCGGTCCTTCGTCACGTGGATGAGTCGCCACCCGTCTTGCCCATCTTTGGTCGGTAGCCTTGGTGGTCGGGGAGGTTAGGTATTCCCGGAAATAGCGTACTTGCCCTCTGTGACCCTTGCGAATCTTGACGTTGCGGTGCGTGGCGTTGGTCTTTGCCTCGGGAGGAGCGCGTGCGTTAAATCTTGTGCGTGGCGGTTGATGGGTGTAAGCTTTGTCTTCTGCGATCACGGATCTTCTTGGGAAGGAGCCACCGCCCTTGTATAGTCACTCGATTGACCTCATTCGGAAGTGCGTGGCGATAGGCGATGAGGACGACACGCGGCCCTCGGCGTCCGTCACCTTGGTTCGGTTGGAGTCGGAGATCCCGCCCGCCAAGAGGGTCGGGAGCGCTGTCGGTCGGTCGGAGATCCCGCCCGCCAAGAGAAGTCGGGGCGCTGTCGTCGGATTCGCTTCCCTGGCGGTCGGGGCGGATGTCTTGTGCGGTCTCGCGAGCGATTTAGTCGGTGGCGGGCGGGCGCGGCTGTTGGGTGGAGATATGCTTGAGGCGGCGGCTCGTCGCTTGGCCGTTGGGGTACCCTGTTATTAGTATTCGTCGGTTTGAGCGCCGTGCTCGTGGAGCTAATAGCGGGTAGTCCGAGTGGGTCTGGGAGGTCCCGCCCAAGGGGACCCTTCCGAGCGACGATCCTGAGTAGGGTGTCCTGGCCTGGCGTGGGGCGACCCATAAAAACCTTTCTCTACTCAATCCGTATGGACTCGGGTCGTCCGCCGACCCGAGCACACCGGCCGTCGCTCATTGATGAGCTCCGGGAGAGTGTGAAGTATGGTCTCGGGCCGAGTAGAGGTGATTAGGCCGTCGGTAGACCTAACCGAGGGCCCACCGTGGGGCTCACCTCATACCCGCCCCTTGCTCAAGTTTTGCTGGGGCGGCCTTATACCCATCTGGTGGGGTAGGCCTTTTGAACCCACAGCTCCTCGCTGGGCCCCTGGCGCAAGCCACAAAGCTTTTTGCCGTCTTGGGGCGCGGCCCAATGGGCTTCTCGCGCGCCCGAGCAACTGCTCCGCCTAAAGCGGAGACCAAGAGGTTACGGACACGTTGTTGGGGCGGCGTCTTTATGGCCCTTGTCTTTGACATGACGAGGATTAAAACGGAGTGGTATTGGGAACCAGGAGTTACGGTGGCGCAATGGGCGAGGTGAGCGCGACGCTTAAGCTTGACGGGTGCTGCTTGGCGGCGTTAAACTTGTCCTCTATCATCGCCTTGGGTGCTTGGTAGTCACGCTTTCTTGCCTTCTCTGTCTGCGCCTCAAACAAGAAAAGCACCAGAGAGCTAAGGAAAGAAAACCCGACCTTTCTTTCTCACCTTCGATCGTCTCCCTGTGAAGATGTCGTGGCGGAGTGCTCGCGCCAAGACAGCCCGTGCGCTTCGGTTTGGTGAAGAAGGGCTTCCTCATGCCAGGGACCTTTACGGTGGAGGTGCCGACCGGGGCCGTCACCCCACGCGTGGGGCGGCGAGGTCGTGGTCTTGCCGCACCCATTCGTCCGAGGCTCTTTGTCTCACTACAAGGTGGAGGTGCACCATCTCAACCCCAATGGGGTCCTCCACATCGCCATCTTCATCCTGCCGTGCGAGGCCTTCTGGGGATCGAGCCGCGACCGGGCGTTGTGGAGGCACTTCTTCGAGCAAGGCTCGGAAAGGCAGAGCCATCGGACGCCGTGGCGCCACGGGTGGCTCGCCCTCGGCTTCGCCCGATCGAACACGGAGTACCTAGAGGTAAACCGCCTCGTCCAACAAGGGTGGCGTTCGAATGGCTCTACGTTCGAACGTCGTGGCGGCGCCCTCGTTCCACCGAGCTTCCCATGGTGGAGGCGGTGGAACCGGGCGCCGAGAAGAGGGAGAAGAACAAGGCGCCCCGATCGTGGAGCGGTCGGGGCTCAAAGGCGGTGGCTCACCGGGGCGTGGTTGTGCGCGCCTTTATGGGGATCTGCGTGCAACCCCTTGCACAGAGCCACACCTGTTCGTGCGCGGGCCGTCCGGCCGGGCGAGGATGGCGTAACCCGAGCTGGCGCGTCGAGGTGGAGGCCCGGTGGCGGCCGTTCGGCGAGCGCCACGGTGGCGCGGATGGCCACCGGAGCCATTCTCGGCGGCTTTCCGCCAACCGTAAGCCGGTGAAATTCCTTTACCTTCTCTTTTCTTTGTCCTTAGCACTTGGCCGACATTCCTGCATCCTCTTAGGGGCTCATGGGGATGTCTTCGGCGCCGCTCGGGGATAAGGAAGCGCGAGGGCCGCCGGCGAAGACGGCGGTGACTCCTCCCGCAAGAAGCGAAAGGAGGAAAGGAGGAGGAAGAAGCATAAGGCGTGCGGCGAAGCCTTGGCGAGATGTGTCGGAGACCACCGCCGTGGGGACAACCTCCAGCGGCAATGGCGGGGCGCCTCGGCCACCCCTATGGTGGGTTTTTCACGACTGCCGTGGCGGCGGCGTGGACTCGGCGGCGGCATCACGGGCCCGTGGCCCGGGATCCCGAGCGAGGTGATCTTGCGCTCGCGTGCGTCGCGTCTCGGTGGAGGTGGCCGGGAAGCGACCGGCCGACTTGCCCCTTAGCGGGGGCGGCAAAGAGGCGCGCGTGCCACGCACCCGCCGGCCTTGTAAGTGTTTCTTTTATTGGAGCATTTTCTTTTGGTAAAGCCGCCCGGCGACTCTTGAATCTTTATAACGTCACGGCGCCTATCACGGGGTGATCGTGGGCGTGCCGCTCGGCTCCGCAAGTAATGGCGCCGGTGATTTGGTGACCCGATCGGGTCGGTGGAAGTCGCGGCGTCGGCGTCCGAGGGCGCGATCGCCTTCGAGGGCGGGCCTCACCGGAGGTCGTGGCGAAGAAGAACTTCCGCCGCCTCGGCGAGACCCACCGACGGCGTGGCGTCGTTTGGAGGATGAGACGATGGCGCGCGCGTGATCGCGCCCGATTGTGGCGGGCCGGCGGCGGAGGTGCTCGACCCTCGTCCCGAGGAGGTGCCGACCGATGCTCCTCAGCGCAGTCGCCGAGGGTTTCGAAGGTTGACCTCGTCACCCTTGCCCATAGTGCTGGGCGGGCGACATCCGCCCGACAGGCGGCGAGGGCGTGCGGCGGGTGTAATCCGGGTCGGGCGTCATGGGTCGAGCGGAGGAGAGCGAGTGGGCGCCCGCCGGCAAGCGCTACCGGGCCGCGGCGAGATAGGCGGTCCGTGAAGGTCGGCTCTTGCTCTGAAGTCTTCCACCGTAGCTGAATCGATGGTCGGGAGTTGACCCGATCGCCGGTAGGTCGGTAAAAGTTCGACTCGTTGCACATTTTTATAGTTCTTCCGCGCGACTAGCGGGTGTCCACGTTTTTGCAGCACTTGCGGGCTCGCTTCGTGCGCCAGGTTGAGCTCCTGCAGCGCTCCGACAGTCAGCGGGCGGCTGCAGTGGAGGAGTGCAGTCGGCTGCGCCTTGAGCTGCGCCTAGCCCAGGAGGCCCTGGACATTAGGCGGTCGGAGGCGGTGGAGATCCGCCAGGGATTTGAAGAGGCCACAAAGGCCCTTTATGATGAGCGCCTAGGAGCCAAGGCCTTGAGGGCGAAAGTGGCGGAACTGGAGTCCTCCCTGACGGAGGTCACCGAGGCCAAGGATGCCGCCGTTGCCGCGGAGGGGACCGCGCAGACGCAGGCAACACGCCTGCGGACCGAGCGAAACAAGGCTCAGGGGGACGCTGCCCGAGTTCGTTCCGAGCGGGCGACTGCTCAGAAGGAACTGGCCGAGCTGAAGACTTCATACGAGGCGCTGAAGTCGGAAGCTGGCAATCTGACCAACTCTGCGGCCGGTAAGTGTCTCAATTCTTCAATTAAGTTTGGGGGGTGCGACCCACAGGGCGAACTTATCCAAAATCTCCGCAATCTGCAGAGGCGCAGAAGAATCTGCGTCGCCGTGGAAGCGCAGAGAACGCCGGATGCTCGCGGCGTGGCGATCGTGGCGGGGCGAGGCCCGGCGGCGTTGAAGGTTGCGGAGGACGGTCGGGCGAGATGGCGCCGAATCGAGGCCCTCGCAAGGCCGGTCGGGAAGTCGCGACGCATCCTTGGGCCGGGCGGCCCAGTGCCCTTGCCCCGTCTTGGCCGAGTGCGGACCGTAGAAGAGGCGGTGGTCACCGGCGCTGCGCTTAGCTTCCGTCGTGGTCAACACCATCTCGTACTCGACGGCATCGACCTCGCGGTGGTGGGCGTGGCGTAGCCGGGAACCGGATCGACGAGGAGATCGACCGGTTCGAGCTCTGGTCGAGCCGCCGCCGGAGATCGCCACCGCATCCGCGCCGCAGCCGCTCGAGAAGCGAGGCGCCAACTCTCCGTCTCGCCACCGGCCGCCCGCCAAGAAGAATAAAAATATAGTTAGCTTTATCCTTTTTAGATTGTAAAGACCGCTACTTAAACAATCTTGAATTTATCAAGTTCCGAATCGTCCTCGTCCTTTTTCGTATTTAGGATGAGCGTTTGACCGACCATAGCCTTAAGGACCACGGGGTCACTTATGCGTGGGTCGGGTCGTTTAAGCGGGCGAGGTGGATTGGAGACTTGGCTATCAATGTTAGGCGCGCTTGTGAGGATAGGAGTGTTCTAGACCGGCCAGGGATCTTTCCACTCGGGCACTTCCTTCTTCCGCGAAGTGCTACTTAGCAACCATAGCCGCTGGGGCGTAGGTCGTAACACTTGGGTTGAGAGGGTTACCGCTCGGGATAGACATCATGACCAGTCGGGTCACGCACCCTCATAAGCGCGTGGGACAGCTGAGTTCGTGCGGGGGAGGAGTGTTCCCTGCCGACCCAAAGGTCACTCCACTCGGGTACTTCCTTCTTCCGCAAAGTATTAGCAACCATAGCCGCTGGGGCGTAAGCTGTAGCACTTGGGTCGAAGGGGTTACCGCTCGGGAAGGACCTTGTGGTCGGTTGGGTCATCAACCCGCGCAAGCGCCGACCGGGAGTAGCTTGAACAGGGCGCCAAAGGGCAGCCCCCGAGTCGTCGTATGGCGACCAGGTGCTCGGAAGGAAGAAAGTAAAGAGCATGCTAGGAAGAGGAAAAGAGTTTAGGGATAGAATCGCCTTAACTTTTCTATATTCCATGCATTTGGAAGGATCGGCCGTCGGCGTCCTTGGCCGAAAGGTGCGGTAGGAGGATCTGCACGACGGTGAAGGGCCTTCCTGAGGGGCGGCGACTTGTGCTTATCCTTGCGGTTTGGACCCGACGCAGACGGTCGCCAAGATCGAAGACCGCCCTCGAACTGGCGGTGTGATAACGTCGCGAGCTTGTTGATACCGGCCGATCGCGGGGCGGCCACGTCATGCGCCTCGTCGATCCGGTCGATGGAGTCTTGTTGTCGGCGAGCCCCGAGCCTCCTCGAAGCTTGCGGTCTTGGGGCGCCATACTCGGTGCAGTCGGCAAGGCGGCCGACCGTATACCATGAAGAACGGTGTGAACCGGTCGCCAGTCGGCGTGGTCCGTAGACTCCGGAGGACGGAGGGTAGCTCGGTCACCCAGCGCCGCGAAGTGCTTGAGTCGGCCAAGATCCGCGGCAGGCCCTTGAAGGATCATGCCGTTTGCGCGCTCGACTGGCGTTGGTCGCGGATGGGCCACGGCTGCCCAATCGACGCGATGTTGAAGTCATCGCGAACTCGAGGAATTCCTTCCCGTGAAGCTGCGTTAGTTGTCGGTGATGATGGAGTTTGGGACTCGAATCGAAAGACTATGTCGCGGAAGAAGATGGCGCTTGTGCCGGCGTGGCGCTCACGGCCGGCAGCCTCTATCCACTTGGTGAACTTGTCCACGCGACGAGCAAATGGGTAAAGCCCGGGCGCTTTCTTGAAAGGCTCGACGGATCGAGCCCCAAGCGCAAAGGCCACGTGATGGGGATTATGCGCAAGGCTGGTGGCGGATGTGTGCGCTGGCAAAGAATTGGCATCCTTCGCGGTGCGTGCGATGTGCTCTGCGTCGGACACGGCGGTCGGCCAATAGAAACCTTGCGAAAGGCCTTTCCCACGGAGATCGGGCGCGGCGTGGTGACCGCAAATTCATTGTGTATGTCATCCGGCCAGCTTGTTTTCCTTGGTCGGCGAAATGCACTTTTGGAGGACCCGGGCTCCTCCTTTGTAAAGTGCGGGACCGACCGGGACGAAGACTTTGCTCGCCGGGCGGGCGCCGGCCTCGGTCGGGTCGGGAGAAGCGACCGTCATCAAGCGATCTATGAATGGCTTTCTCGGTCGGACTCGGTTGCTAGCGCGCGGCTCGACCGGCCAAGTCTCGCCGACCGGCCATGCGCGGTCGGCGGCCGTGCTAGGTAGGTCGGGGACCGTTCGCCACCGGGCGGTGGATGGAAGGCGCGGGAGGTCGCAGACGAAGATCCGGGCGGGACCGGCTCTGCTGGAGGCCGATTGGCGGTGGTCGGCGTCGCTATTGTAGCGTCGGTAGCTATGGTGAAGCTCGAAGCCCTTGAACGCGCCGAGCCCGCGCGCTTCTCGGCGATCGCGGCCATCACGGGCGTCTCGGGGCTCCGCGGCCTTCAAGACTTGGTCAGCGACAAGCTTGGAGTCCCGTGGGCGTAAGTCGGCGAGCACCGAGGTCGGCGGCGATCCGAGACCGTTGACGAGGGCCTCGTGCTCGGCAGCGTTGTTGGTGGCGTCAGCGCACTGATGGCGTCTTGGAGCTTGTTCCCAAGTGGGGAGATGATGGCGACTCGGCGCCGCACCATTCTTGTTGTAAGACCCATCGAAGTACATTGTCCATGACTCGGGGTCTTCGATCCTTTAGTGGTGCACAGGTTTGGTCCACTCGGCGACGAAGTCGGCTAGGGCTGCGACTTGATCGCCGTCAGGGGACGTATGTGATGTCGTGGCGGCGAGCTCGAGTGCCCACTTGGCTATCCTTCCCGAGGCGTCGCGGTTGCGGGCGATCTCGCCTAACGGGACGTGGTCACCACGGTGATGTTGTCTTGATCGAAGTAGTGGGCGAGCTTTCTCTTCGCAATGAGCACCGCGTGAGTAGCTTCGCACTGTGGTACAGAGTCTTGGACTCGGAAAGGACCTCGCTAATGAAGTAAAGCGGGTTGTTGTACCTTAAGTTCGCGGCCTTCTTCCGCTCGCTCCACCACGAGGGCCGCACGACGACTTGGGTAGTGGCGGCGATGTAGAGAAAGCACGGCTCCCACAGTGCCGGGCGACCAGGATCGAGGCGAGGACAGAAGGCCTTGAGCGGGTGAGGCCTCTGAGCTTAGGGGTCCAATAAAGCGGTCGGATCTCTTGAGTAGCTCGTAGAGTGGCATTCGCGCTCGCCGAGGCGAGACACGAAAGCGACTCAAAGTCGCTAGGCATCCGGTCGACCTCTGGACCCCTTTGAGGTTCTTGATTGGGCCCATCCTTGCGATTGCCAATATCTTCTCTGGTTGGCCTCGATGCCTCGCTCGGAGACAATGAAGCCAAGGAGCTTCCTTTGGGAACCAGCGCGCATTTCGAGATTGAGCTTTATGCGGAATCGTCGAAGGTTCGCAAAGGTCTCTTCGGTCGGGGACAAGGTCGTCGGCCTTCTTGGTTTTTACGACAATATCGTCGACGTACACCTCAGCGTTACGGCCGATCGGTTATTGAAGCACGTTTGCATACATCGGCTGGTATGTAGCGCGCGTTCTTTAGGCGAGCGGCATCGTAGCGTGAGCGAATGAGCGAGCGGGGTGATGAAGGAAGTCGCGGTGGTCGGACTCCTTAGCGCAATCTGGTGGTAGCCCGGTAGGCATCGAGAAAGAGAGGACTCGCACCTGCGGTGGAGTCGATGACTTGGTCGATGCGGGGCAAAGGCGGATCCTTGGGACATGCTTTGTTGAGACTCGTATAGTCAACGCACATCCTCCATTGCCCATTTTCTTTTTACAAGTACAGGGTTGGCTAGCCACTCGGGTGGCGCACCTCTTTCACGAACCTGCGGCCGGAAGTTTGGCGATCTCCTCCCTATGATCCTGCGCTTCTTCTCGTCGAAGCGGCGCAGCGTTAGGCGGCCGACTTTGAGCACAGTCGGATGCTCAAGGAGTGCTCGGTGATTTCCTTGGGATTCCGGCATGTCGGAGGACCTCCATGCGAAGACGTCTTTGTTGGTGCGGAGGAGTCGACGGCGCTTTCCTATTTGGCGGGGAGCGTGGCTCCGATCCGCACGGTCTTGGTCGGATCACAGGGATCGACCGCGACCTCCTTCGTGTCCTCGGCGGACTTGAAGGATCCCGCCCCCGACTTGCTGGACTCAGGGGCGGATTCGGAGGCTTCCCTCCTGAGGTTGTCGAGCTCGGCAGACGCGATGACTGCCGAGGCAAGCTCACAACTGTCTGCGCTCGCAGTTGTAGGCAAGCTGGAAAGACGATGCCACGGTGATGACTCCCCGTGGCCCTGGCATCTTCAGCTTGAGGTAGGCGTAGCTGGGGACCGCCATGAACTTGGCGTAACATGGCCTTCCCAGGATGGCATGGTAAGAACCGGGGAAATCCACGACCTCAAAAGCGAGGGTTTCGGTGCGGAAGTTTCCCGGTTCCCCAAAGGTAGCAGGCGGTCGATGCGCCTGAGTGGATGGGCTCGCGGCGGGAATGACGCCATGGAAGGCGCTTTCTTTGGTCGGAGGGTTGGCGGGATCCCCATAGCGTCGGCGTCTCGGCGTAGGATGTTGAGGCCGCCTCCTCGTCCATAAGCACCTTTGAAAGGCGCTTCTTTCCCACGACGGGTGACCACGGGGTATCTCCCGGTGTGAAACGTGGTCGGGTGGTCGGTCCGATCAAAGGTGATCGGAACTCCGACCACCGGAGGTATTGGGGGCGCGTGGCGCGATGGTATGGACCTCGCGATAAGCGAGCTTGAGCCGCGCTTATCGGCATAGTAGGCCGGTCCTCCAAAGATCATGAGGCGGCCGTCGGGTTCGAGGAACTCGTCGTCGCCTTTTTCTCTGCGACCAGCGGGCCGCGTGAGCTTCTTCCCTTGCCACGCGGCGTTGCGGGGCCGCCGGAGAGGTAGCGCCAGACCTCGCGGTCCGGTACTTGTGCTTGACGGAGAACCCGTGGTTTGGGCGCGGGCGTCCATCAACTTCTCGAAGTGGTCGGTGCGACGGTCGGTCGCACTCGCTTTGCTGCGAGGCGGTCGGCGGTGGCGACCACTTGGTCTCGCGGATCGCTTCCGTGCCGCTTAGTTTGTCGAGCGGTCGAAGGGACCCGATCGCGGGCGCCGGGTTCGATCGGGCCTTTCCTCCTCGAAGATGGCCCCCACCTCCTCGCCGGGGCGTGGTTGGTGGCGATATCGAGGAGCTCCTTGGTAGTTACGGGCTTGAGACGACCTAGTTTGTGTACCAAGGCCTTGCGGGAGGTGCCGTAGATGAATGCTCCCACGACATCGGCGTCGGAGATGCCGGGAGCTCGTTACCTTGGCGGAAAACCGCGGATGTAGTCGGAGGGTTTCCACAGGCTGCTGTTTGCGGCCCTTCAGTCCAGGAGTTTCGGGGCGCTTGTAAGTGCCACGGAAGTTGCCGACGAAGAGGGCCTTCAAGTCGGTCCGATTCTGATGGTTTTGGCGGCAAGTACTCGAGCCGGGCTCGGGCGAGTCTGCGAGGTAGATGGGAAGGTATTGGATGATGAAGAGGTCATCCGTTGCTCCTCCCGCCCGGCATGCGAGCCGGTAATCTTGAGCGGACACACAGGTTTGTGGCCCGGTGTATTTGGCAATGTTGGTAGGCGCCGGAATCGGCGGGAAGTCCGCTGGCGGATCCTGGCGAGCGCTCGCGATCCAGACCGTCGGGGCTCGGCTGCGGTGGTGGTGCCGCCGCCCACAACCCGTGAGTGGCGGCCTCCTCCGCCATCTTTCTTCGCGCCTCAAGGGTAGCGCGAATGTCGTAAATCATCGAGGCGTTGGCGCCGAGGCGCGCGAGGCTGGTGTGGCTCGCGGCGGCGGCGCTGTCAGCGGGCCCAACCGGCCAGACGGCGATGCGGCCCGATGGCGAGGTGGCTCGGGCGATAGGAGCCGAGGCGTGCATGTCTTTGGCCGCGTGCTCTACCGACCGGAGGTTTTGGTAAGTGGCCTTGGCCTCGGGTCGATCGGCTCGGGAGGCCTCGGCGGCATTGCGGCCGCGCCACGTTTTGGTAGCGTGGGGAAGAAGTGAGGACCGTCGGACCCTTCCGTCTGCTGGGGTGTGCTCGACGCCAGCGTCTTGTGCGTCGCCAGCACATGCGGGCCTCGAGCCCTCTCGCTCCCGAGTTGGCTGGGCCGGTCGAGCTTCGATTCTTCGTTCCTCCAACTCTTTGCGCTTTGTTGGAGCTCGGCGCGGCGGTCTGGCGCGTTCATGCGCTTCGTGCTGGTACTCCTCCTCCGCGCTGAGTCGCGCCGGACAGAGGCCCGCAGCGCGCGGGCCATGGGCAAATCGACGGTGCCGCCATGTTGCACTCGCGAGTGCCGCTGCGGCGGGTACTCCGTGTCGGGCCGGAGTCATGACCGGAAGAGTCTTCCAAGAGCTCGTGGATGGAGGCGGCAGTAGCCGACCATCGCCACCGATCGCGAGCCTACGGGGTGACATGGTCACTGCCGGGCCTCTGGAGTTTCGCCCGACCGTGGCGGAGCACTCCTCGGGTTCGGCCGGGGCTGCAGGCGCCCCAAGCGGAGCTTAGCGGTCGCGGAGAGGGCGCCCAAGCTCTCGTGGCGCTGTCCTCGGAGGCGGCGAGACAGCGTGAGCCCTCTGCCGGGTGACGGCGGTCGAGGGAGCCGGCGGATCCGGTTCCCGGTGCGATCATGCCGTCGCGATGGGTGGATGCCATCGGGAGATAAGCGGAATCGGAGATGGTGACGAAGACGCGAAGCCTCTACAGCGCGCGCCAACCGCCGGCGTTTTCGAGCACCGCAAGTAAATTTGTAAGTCTAAGGGTCGCGTTCCACTCCTGAATGGTTAGACTCGTGAGTCAAGATGTATCTTGGTTGGTGAAAGTCCCTACTCGATTCGGATAAGCGATGTGTATTGCTTTTGCACTATGTTTCTGAGACCGGGCCCCTAAATGACTTAGTCTCCTCGTGTTCTTATGTGTCCCCTTTGAATCGTTTAGTCCTGCCTCCTTTTATACGAAGGAAGGCGGGTTACATCGAGTTGGGGAAGAAGCGAGTGACCTATGTTAGAGCTCGGTCCCTTCGTCCCGTGGATCGTCGCCACCCGTCTTGCCCATCTTTGGGTTGGTAGCCTTGGTGGTCAGGGAGGTTAGGTATTCCCCGGGAAATAGCGTACTTGCCCTCTGTGATCCTTGCGAATGCTGACGTCGCGGTGCGTGGCGTTAGTCTTTGCCTCGGGAGGAAGCGTGCGCTCATCTTGTCGTGGTCGTTGATGGGTGGAAGCTTTGTCTTCTGCAGTCACGGATCTTCTTGGGAAGGAGCCACCGCCTTGTATAGTCACTCCGATTGACCTCATTCGGGGTGCGTGGCGGTAGGCCGATGAGGACGACACGCGGCCCTTGGCGTCCGTCACCTTGGTTCGGTTGGAGTCGGAGATCCGCCCGCCAAGAGGGTCGGAGTCTTTGTCGGTCGGAGTCGGAGATCCCGCCCGCCAAGAGGGTCGGGGCGCTGTCCGGCCGGTCGGGGATCCGCCCGCCAAGAGAAGTCGGGGCGCTGTCGGTCGGATTCGCTTCCCGGCGGTCGAGCGGATGTCTTGTGCGGTCATGAGCGATTGATCGGTGGCGGGCAGGCGCGCTGTTAAGTGGAGATATGCTTGAGGCCGCTGGCTCGTCGCTTCGGGCTGTTGGGGTACCCCTGTTATTAGTATTCGTCAACCATGATCCCGACACTTTGCAAAACACATTTGCAAATGCCAACACATGCTCTAGGATCGAAATCTATATCCTCTAACTTATTTGCAAAACATATTTGCAAATAACAAATCAACAATTTGCAAAAACACATTTGCAAACACAAGTCATAAACTTTAGTTAGCCTTGTGATGATCAACACATGATCAAATCACAAGCTAAAACACCGATACATGAGCTATCACCTTTTGCAACACATGCAAATCTATAGCTCCATGCAAAAACCAAATTGATTAAGATTCAATAAGAAGCAAGCATGAGCTCCCTTATTTGCAACACATGCAAATACTTAGCTCATGCAAGAACTAACCAAGAGAGTGAGCTAGAGTGAACTGGATTGAGTTCATCAACACATGATGAAGCTCAAGTTATAAGACTCGACCCCTCTTAATAGTACGACAACCTACACTAGCAACCCGGTCTCCCATCCAAACATCGAGATCGGTAAGATTAGGAACACATCCTTAGCCCTAGCTAGTTATACCTTTGCCTCTAGCACATCCACTTAGAGCTTTTATGATTTCCATCATCTTCTCTCCAAGCCGGGTCCTTTCTTCTTGTTTATCAACACATGATGAACCTTCTCTAGCTTCACTTCACTTCGGGATTTATCCTTAACGCTCATCAATACATGATGACTTCTTTTTCTTCCCGATTCTTTATTTTCTTGGACTCAACCTACTTCACAACTCATGGAAGATTGTTAGTCTAACAAATATGGTTGCCTCAATCATCAATTACACTCCATTAACACATAATGGATGCACCCACAATCGATTGAGTACAGCCCTAATCAATTTGAATGATTTAAAGGTGTCTTGAGTACTTTGATGCAACTAATGCTTCATTATACTCGAGAACTTTTCGCTTGTCCTTAACCAACAAAGAAACACTATTAATACATGATGGAGCGTTCTTTGATTGATTGAAAGACAATCGAACTCAATTTAAATTTCATTTAAATTGACATGAGTATATATTAGCTACACAAGTTTTATATACTCATTTTGATGGAAAGTAATGATCCAAATATATTTGAGTGATGGAAAGGGATAAATACTCTTAATACCATCAACAATAGAATAAACTCCATTAAATATGTGCATATAAATAATTGAACTTGAGATCAATATGCACATAATCAATCTTAGATAGCACTTGAGTTTATCTTATATTAACATGAGTATACTACAACTACACAAGTTACATATACTCAAAGAATTGTTTCAAAGTCTTGATCCTATATTTTGTTTGGCAAGAGGACATGAATCAATACTATTGAAATATCAAGTTAAATTGTGAACCCCCTCTAGATATGTGCATTCATGTAATATAGATGAAGTTGGCAACATAATGCACATATTTAAATGTATAAGCAATGGAAGAGTTCATCCTTTAACTTGAGTCCAAGAAATGCATCTAGAAATAATAGAGTTGTATTGGATGCATACCTTTGGGATTTCCATTTTTCAATGAGATGAGACTAATCAAAGATATACTCAATAAAAGAGTTAGTCTCATATTTAGATTTATCAATATGATTATGAATATTATATCCAAGGAATGCAACAAGATATGATAATATGAACTCGAATGCATACCTTTGATATTTTAACCTTTTTCATCCAAAAGAGACTAAATAGAGTTAAGCTCAACAAAAGAGTTAGTCTCATAAAAGGATTGTCATTAATTAACAATTTAGACTAATCAATATTATGATTATCAAAAGAGTTAGTCTCAATATTAGATTTGTCATTAACACCAAAACCAAATTAATGGAGCTTGAACTTTTATATATTCGCAAAGCCACCACCTCCTCCCTTTATATAGACGTCCCAAAACGAGTTTCAACCCTTGAAGCCCATTACAACTCGGATCCCTATCCGAATTGGTTATAGCCTCTTAAGCGTGCGACCCTATAGGTTCACCCGCACTCGGACATGGCTGGAGTACCCCTATCGATCGTTGAGTACTCCTACTCAACCATTAGTTACGCCTACTCGATCATCAAGTACTCCTACTCGAATATCGAGCATTTGACCAATAGTCGATATCGGCCCCTAGCATGACTTACGACTCCAAGTACATGTAAAGATCGAATGAACCTCAACAATGTCCTATATGCATTTCCTTTTGCCTCACGATATCGGTCAAACCCAAGACGAGTTGTTGTCATCCTTATTTGGATGGCTCAACCACTCTATCTCGATGCCGTGACTCGGATTCCTTGAATACATCGAGTAACTCTTTTAACTCGATGGCTCGAGTAACTCTTTACTCGAGTAGCATGTCCACGCGTTTCCGGAATCCGACCACTCGAGAGGCCTAGAGATATCTCTCCCGTTGTATGGAGGGGCAAATCCTATCTTGATCGACCACGCCTCGCAGCATGTTTCATGACAAACCCGAAAACCATCTTTATAACTACCCAGTTACAGAATAGCGTTTGACGACCCCTAAGTAAACCATTACGCATCTTGAGAACATGTGACAATCTCAAGTCGAAGGATATAGCATACACATCGTATATGAGACGAACTGATGACATGAAATAAAACAACGTTCTCGCAGTGTCTCATAGTGGGTCGATATCCAACACCATGTTCTCTAACATGTGTCCATATTATTGGTTTGATATCTCCATATCTATGACTCGTGAAATATGGTCATCGACCAATACATATGCTAGTCTACTCATATGTGTCCTCATATGATTATCGACTAGGAATCCCTTTTAGAATGAACATCATAAAGATGAATACATAGTTTCACAAATAAATCACGCACTTTGTTAATCAGTATCCCTGATGTTATTCAAAGAACAATCTCATAGTTCATGAATATTTATGGAAATATAATCATCTCTATGATTCACTCTAGGGAATATTTCCAACACATGCTTCCATAACATGGCACGTGGACCTGTTGCGGTCCTATACCACAGCAGGTGTACCTGTTGCGGTCGTATGCCACGACAAGTGCTCGTGTCGTCTCCCGCTTCTTCCACGATCAATAAGGGGTCTAGATTTATAATTTCATTTAGACAAAGACTAAATATAAATAAAATGTATAAAGGAGCCAATTTGGTCTAGGCTTCGTTTTGTGGTTTATCTCAAAACCTAGATCCAACAGGCTTAGTGCTTTCTTAAGGCTCCTCATACTTCCCTCCTCGGCTGCATTAACCATGAAACTTCTTGGTTCTATGCTTGGTAACAATATAAGGACGTAGAGGAATGTACTTCTATGTATTACTATTTAAAAGTTACATAAATGTTAAATCATGAATGGAGAGTTGATTGTGCTCATTTAACCCTTTCACTTGCTTTAAGATTTATACAACTTATATTAAGAGAGTGATGTATAGAAGCAATACACAGATACAAAACTCCCTTGAAAACTTAAAAGAAACCCACCAAAATTCCCCTTAAAAAACCGCAAAGAAAAATCAAGAGAGGCCCACATGTCATGTCGCTGAAATGTTAGGTCGCGAAGTGGCAGCCTCACAATTGCCGACTCACCACACACCAAATAAGTTGAGCCAGCCCATGGCGTTGGTCTGTCTCCGCGTTGGCGTCGGCGTCTCCCAAATTCGAACGAAAAAAGATAGGACTAGGAATCGGACGTCCGGTGAGCAAATTTTCATCGGACGTGTCGACACAATATTTTTTAACAATGCGTACAACAATTATAATCACCGCATACAAAAAAAAGCTCACAATAAAGATAGAAATGTCGATAAAAAATCTAAATTGGGTGAAACCATTTGTATAGAACGTAACTAGATTTTAAAATGGTACAGACATTGTAGACAAAAGAAAGTTACAAGAACACAACACTTCAACATTTGAAAAGAATAGTTGCAATATTTTAGAGTTGCTCATGCAACAATTGGATAAAATATTTGCAACAAAATGAAATATCAAATTTGAATATGTGCAACAGATTTGTAGCAATGCAACAAAAATTCACTATATCTGCAACTAAATGCTGCTTCATTGTAATAAACCCATCCTAACAATCAGTGCAATAAAACCAACAAGCTGTTTCAACAAGAAATATACTTTGATGCAACAATTCATAGACCTTGCACAACAAAATATTCTTGCCACAAGATTCCATGTTGATAAGTTGCAACAAAACAAAACACTTCATGCAACAATTAAGGAAAGATACTGCAACAATTTGAGATGGTGATGAGTAGAAAACCACGTTGGAGAAGGAGGTTGCGGTGAGAAGCCCCACGACAGCGGGCTCGACGCTTCTCACAGAGGTCGTAACTCAATACCTATGAAGCTTTTGTGCCGCTAGTTCACGAGGACCACGACCAACGATATTGGAGCTCACGGAGGCATAGTGGTGAAGGTCGAAGAGGACGCGGCCCGATGACTACAAAACTCTCGTGCGCTTGTGGGGGCAACGGAGCTCACTAACGCCATAGCGACAAAGCTCGGTTGGCCACCCGTACACACCTGCAGTGATCTTCGAGTGGATCCACATTTTTTGAAATGATCAGCAGGAGCTTTACCATGTATTAAGAAGAGAAATCAAGAACAAATTACATCACATCCATGCCACATAAGTTGTAGCAACCCCTTACTAGGGAGCTAGATAATGGAAGTACATAGGCTATAGAATTTGTAAGCTAGGAATAAGGGTAGAACAGGTCGTTCCCCAGCCCCATTGCCTGTTGTCAGGTATTACACAGAGCAATTCGTCATCTTTCGTGTACGTAGAGCCCCATCCACATTTATAGACGTAAGCTTTCGTATATGGACTTGGACAGAAAAGTTTTACGTCCGTGTAACGGCTATGCACATATATTAGATGTTGGATTGATCTGTAGCGGATGCCATGCGTCATATCAGACGTAAGGTCCGTATCATTTCTGAAAAAAAAAACAGTAAAGAGGAGGAGGAAACAGTGGCCGCGGTATGAAAGAGAGATAGAGATGCCGGGGCTCACGACGCCGGCGAATTACGCGAAGGAGCCACCGCGCCACCCGGCTCTCAAGATCAACTCCAAGGTTCGCTCCATCTCTCCTGTTCGTGTCCGTCAGGTTTGTGTATCTGTTTGGTCGCCGCTGCCGCTGCATCTACGGAACCACAGCGTCATCGCCATTTCTGTTGTATAGTGCCCAAAACGTCCTGTTCTATTCTAGCACGGTGTACAAACGAATTCCCTTCTAGTTCGAAGAGAGGCAGACAGATTTGGGACCAGGGCACTGCATTTCTCATTTCAGTACACTTGGATGTGTCACGCCATCACGGGGCTTGCTGTCAGCCTGACTGCTGCAGCCTGAAGTTTGTAGGCAATCAAGAGCTATTGATGAGTTAGCTTTCATGGAACACTATTATATAGCATGTTTTGCAAACCAATCACAACACCCTTGGAACGGAACAAAGAAGAGTGATGCGTTTGTGATTTTTCCGTGTTTCGGAATGATTTGGGTGAACAATGTCACTGCGTTGTCAATTTATCATGGAAACCACTGGTATACTCTCTAAGTCAGTCCTTGCGTAGGAGGCATTATCTGATTCTTGAAGAAAGATAAGAAAACTGAGGAGTCGTGTATTTATCATTTCATTACTAGTATGTTTCTCCCAACTTCATTTGAACTGTGATGCTGTGTTATACTCTAGAGCTATCACATTATTTACATAACCAGGAACCAGCTGGGAATTATTCTTGTGTTCTTGAGAAAAAGATACATAGAAATGAAAGAATAACCCAGTTTTTTTTTTATGTACGCTCTTTCATCAGTTATTGTATAACGTATCCAAGAAACCATCCAATCTTATAATACTAGCATTGTTTCTTCTCCAGGAGCCATTTAATGCTGAGCCTCATCGATCTGTATTCCAGTGGATTTCTTCTACAAGAGGAATCATGGACCAATTCCAAAAGTTGATGATTTCTCAAGGTCTTCAGAAATCAGAACGAACTATGGATCTCCCTTATCATTAACATCTTTTTTACAAACCCTTACATTTCTTTTGAAGGGCAGAGTCCTTGTCCTTACTTTTCTTTTTTAAGGGCAAACCCTTTGATTTTTACGTGACCTGTTCAACAGATACAGTGTTTCCATTACTGGTCTTGTCAACAACCTATTCAGCTATCCATGTCTGACATTAGGTAATGTACTTCTTTGTGTCTCATCATGCGACCTGAAATACTTCTTGTCTTTGAGTAAATTACTTTTAAAAAAAACAATCTTTGAGTAAATTAGTGACATAAACCTCACATCCAGGACTCTTCCAAAGTACAATGTCACTGTAACATTACAGGTTTGCTACAAATGCTTTCTACTTTTTCCATAATCTTTCTGTGATGGCTAATGTATTGGTATTGCTAGTAGTGTAACGATACGATTGTGATGTTAAAAGTGTGCAGGCAATAGGAGGACTGCAATGAGTAAAGCACGGAAGGTGAGGGGTGTTGGGTGGGACATATCTGCTCTTGGAAATGTTAAGGATGCATTATGGTCAGTATTCTCCAAGGTGGACGCCTAGCCTGCCTAGGCGCTAGGCTACACCCTCTTGCCTAGTCCGCCTAGTTGATTTATCCCGTCTAGGTGGCCACCTAGCCCACCTAATCGGCAATTAGGCGCTAGGTGCTGGTGTGCCGCCCTCCTAGCGCCTAGGAGAACATTGATTATGGTAAATTAGAATGTTCAGAATGTAGGGGGATGCATTTTATTTGAAGGTTGCAGTAATGCAATCTGATGTGCTCGTGTTAGTGAATACTGACATCCAGAAGAAAATACACTTTCTGAGATCCAAGTATGGTGATGTTATTACTCTATACATATATTTTGTGTACAACAGGAACTGTAAGGATAGCGATCATATGAGTGGAGGGAATTTACAAGGATTGCTATCCTTTTTACTAGCCCCAGACTTGGACTTTTGCTGTCATTCTGAACGCCTAATTTATAGACCATTTATGTTTACCTTTCTTTTTTCAACTGAATTAATAACAATATCCTACTTGGCGACTATTATATCATACATAAAAAATACTGAATGGGGCTGTTTTTTCCTCACCAAATTTTCTTTGTACAAAATGGATACATTTTTGTTCTTCTGTTGATTAAAACAAATCTACTATGATTTGATCTTTTGTATTATTCCAGCTACTTGGGGAGGAGCAAAACTATGTGATGTACTTGAGCTAGTTGGAATACCTAAACTCAGTTCAGTCTCATCTTTAGGAGGCAAGCATGTTGAGTTTGTCAGTGTTGACAGGTGTAAAGTGAGTATGTTAGTCCTTATCAACCAGCAGCAGTCTATCTAGCCTACCTTACTAACCTCAAGCCGTTTGTATTTCAGGAGGCAAAAGGTGGTCCTTATAAGGCATCAATTCCACTGAAGCAGGCAACAGATCCTGATTCTGATGTGTTATATGAAATGAATGGAGAGGTGACAGAACATTGATTTTTTGAATAATTGAAAATTGATTCCATTTAACGTTCCTTGTGGGATTTACAATATTCTTCGAAATGTCAATTTTTCTTAATGCCTTTGTTCCTAGTTTTCACTTGTTGTTCCTGCCGTTTCTTTAATGCTACAGCTTGTTCTGCTAGGGCACTGACAATGGTTTGATACTTGAGGAGAGAGCGTGTTTTGGTGGGCTTTTAGTAACAACCACCCCAATGGTTTGATACTAAAGCTTAATACTTGCATGAATGTTGTTACTTGGTTTGATACTAACAACCACCACACATATTTTGGTATCAAGCTCCCCAACAAACCATCCACTTAGTAATAAATTCTTGGTTTTGTAAAGTGCTGATACTTTCATGAGTATCAAGCTCCCTATCTCTCTTCCACCTCACCAAAAGGCTGATGTGGCATGCCCTTAGTATCAAGCTAGTTGGACTATTGGGAGTACCCTTAGTAGTTAATTATTACCTAATGCATATTTTTCTTTGAAGCCGCTTCTGATGAATCAGAGTGATAATATGAAATAGTGCGACATTATAGTAACATAATATGTCCATGTAGATGTTTACTTCCTAAGGCAGAAAATTTAGTATACAAACAGCACCTGATGCATCTGTTACTGAATGTGAATATCCATCAGAAGCTTATTTTGCACTGACTAGAGTATACGATAATTTAATGTGGCACTGCTCTTGTCAAGAACTGCTACACCAGATTTTGAAATATTTGTTGGATTATGCTCTGTTTTAGTTTAGATGCAACTCTGTTCTTTTGCTAAATTTTCCTGCACTCGTGGTTCTAATGTGGATCTGTACCGTACTTCACTCATGACTTAACCATGTATAGACCATCAACCGTGACCATGGATACCCACTTCGTGTTGTCGTACCTTGCGTTATTGGTGCACGTTCTGTAAAATGGCTGGACAGTATCAACATAATCAAGGAAGAATGCCAGGTTTACTGAAAATTTGAATGCAGTGCCTCTTCATCATAATCTTTGGGAGTAAAAACCAATTGCTGTTCTCAACCAGGGTATTTTTATGCAAAAAGATTACAAGATGTTTCCACCTACCGTTGACTGGGACAATATTAATTGGTCGACTCAAAGGCCGCAAATGGATTTTCCTGTACAGGTATACTATACTATCAATTCTTCTATGCTAATATTCTCTGTTAAGCTAATTACAGTTGAGTTGGATTGTTAAAATAGTACGGTACTTATCATGCCTTTACTCAACATTACTAGAAAGAAGAAAACAGCTTTCACCTCAGCATTACTAAATTATGCTTGCTTGCAATTTATCTTTACATTTTACTGTGATAGGCTAATTTGCTGACTATGAGAGAGTTCCCAATCTCACACTACCATATTGGCTCACACTTTAATTTAGTATATAATTTCCAGCTGATAGTGGATATATACTGGTATTGTTCTTGATTATAAAAGTACAGAAGGATTGTTGCTAACTTCTACCTAGTGCTTCAAATAAGGATTAAATATGAACATTAAATTGAATATTTTGCTTGCATGATTGACAATTTTACATGAACATTAAGTTGACTGTTTTGCTTGTATGGTTGACCAAGTGATGTAAAAGTTCTGTTTTAAGATCTTGCTTATATGTTTTATTTGCAGTACTTATACACTAATACTTGGAACCCACTCCAAAGGTTATCATGCATCTAATTCTTGTCAACTACAATACACTGAATCCCATGCAGATAGACTACAATAGACTGGAGTTATGCATTTGTTGCTACTACTGCTCAGTAGTCGGTACACAAGAATTCAATAGTCAAATCCATTTACTCTGGAGAGTAATAGTCAATATTAGGCTGGAGGCTGTTTGCATAGAATTTCCTGTCTTATGATTACCTGATAATAATGCCATTTTTCCAACCTGGGATGCAAAAAAACCTTTGATGTTATAGAATGTTGTGTTCTATTTTAGGTGTGTCTTTTTTTTTATAATTAATGCAACTGGTATCCCTGTAGAAGTTAATTCACCATGAATTCGTTCTGCTATCCAGCTGCAATAAGTTGGTTGCTTCACTGCAGGCGGTTATCAAGGGCCTAATTATCCGAAAAATTGTTCCTGCTTATGCATTGTTGATGAAGTTGCGTTAGGTTTCTCGGTATCTTATATTTACTTGTTTTTTCGATTTGATCAAGCAGTGTGCTATTTGTACACTGGAGGATGTGGATGTTATTAAGGAAGGAAAGGATAGTACTTCTTTCGTAATAGATAGGTGCAACTTTGGACTGCAGCTTGTGTACATAGCAGAGGTAAATTTGGAAATGAGAATTTATGTACACACTGGTATGGTTGCTCCATGCATGCTAGGATTGCTGGATATGCTGTCTCAGGTGGTGGCCGTGGCATCGAGAGAGTAGATATGTCTGTTGATGGGGGTAAAACATGGGTTGAGGCTCACAGATATCAGAAAAGCAATGTGCCATACCTATCTGATGGACCTCAAAGTGATAAGTGGGCATGGATTCTCTTTGAAGCTACATTAGACATACCTGCAAATGCTGAGATAGTAACTAAGGCCGTAAGTGAAATCCACTACTGGATTCAGCACTGTTTCACCCAACACTTCGTGCTTTTGCACTAACATGTCTGTGAAAATTCTTCTTGTGGACAACAGGTGGACTCAGCTGCGAACGTTCAACCTGAAAATGTGGAAGACATATGGAACCTGAGAGGAATCCTCAATACATCTTGGCATCGGATCAAAATACAGAATTTGTCGTGCGTAGCAAGATCCAAACTGTGAAATAAGTACGTCGCAGACCGCTTCAAACAAGCAGCGCGGTGGTTCTCATGAGTCTATGGTTGCCCCGAAATAATAAGTTACTGCAGCTTTCTATGATCTTCGTGTAGGCTGTACCATAGTTCTATGCTGGAGGTATGTTGCTGGTCTGATCTTTGAGTCTCATATGAAATGTTACAAATAACTATTCTTTTTGCGGAAAAAATAATTGCTGTTGCTGATTGATCTGATATCAAGAAATTGTCGTTGCCTTCTGCATCAAGAATTATTGTGTTGTCATTGAGTGCAAACCACTTGTTGGGCAGGCAGTTCGATGAACACTGTTCCGGATATCTTTTGTTAATGCTGAATGGCTGTGCTTCATAGTAGTCCTAGTCCGAGAGTTGATGCTGTTATGTAACAGCATGCTAATTATGCTTGTTGGCATTAAGCTTGAGACAGCAGGAAGAAAAAAAAATATCAAAAGATGCACGCCGTACCTCAGGTGGAACGTGGACATTAGAAAAGGAGCGAAACATACCATGCAGAAGATTATGGCAGGTGTTCCACTCTACTGGATAAAACAGCTCAATAGTTCCAGTTGCAAAGATGCTAACGAACGGAACAGTGCTTCTATCTATCAACTCTATGCAAGTCGAATGAGTAAGCAATCACTGTATACCCTTGATTCATCCTTTAATAGTTGTGCAACTTCAAAGCACCTCCCTAACAAGTATATTCCGCTCTTAACTGTGGAAAAGTAAATATTTCAGCATGCAGTGGCACTGATGCTGCCAATGGATTTACACATGGATTTCTGCACGGACGTTCTTTAACTTACACTTTGTGCCTTAGCAATTGGCATGAATGGAATGCAGCGGCCATGACCTAGATCAAACTAATACGCGGTTTCTAAAGGAAAACGGGGAGAGATCCAAACTAGTACAGTCAGCTATAGTCTTGCTGCTGGAAAATGCCCCTAGAGTTACAAGAATAAAACCAGCAATTCCTAAGTGCTTCCTGCCGTCTCTTCATTGCCGTTGGTGTTTCCCTGCAAAAGAATGAGAAAAAACATTTGGAAGTTAAAATCTAACTACTGCGAAGATTTGGAATAGCAAAAGGAGAGAAGAAATCAACGAACTATCCAGTTTTGTATGGAATATGGGAGTATGGATACTCACAGCATTTGACGTTTGGTCCTTGATTGAGTACATATCCTTCAGCATTTTGTCTAAAGAATCCTTAGCTAACTGGAGTTTCACTTCATTCTCTCCTGATTCTAACAGATACTTAGCTGATTCCGTACCATTCTGAAGCTGCAGGGAAGATGATGATTTATTACACCTGTTAGGTCTTTCATCTAAGATACCTTCATCACAGTCCTAAACTACTGAAATGGCTTTCTTAACAGAAAGCTTCATCAGCCAATCAATGACCTCTTCTCACACATATAAAAGGATAATGAGCATCTCACACCCCAAGTTAGTTCCAGCAAAATTGCAGGAGACTCATAAAAAAGCACAGGATAACAATTGCATCAGCTACCTTTGTACTAGCAATAGCTGACTGCTCTGATGCGTCTTGATTTTGATTCAAATGGCATTCCGTCGATTCCGAATTTGGCACGGATGCCTACAAAACAACTCATTGCACTCAAATGAGAAGCGAATTCTTCAGATTATAACAAAAACATTTTATGTTGACACAAAAACGAAAGAAAGGTAAAACTACGAACATGCCAACTAATAATGGAGGCACTGGACAGCTCGAGAGGCTCTGATATAGATACTACACGCTACAGAAGCTTTCAGAATAGTTAGACGATGAGTACTGGATCAGTTGCACAAGCGAAAAGAGGATAGCCAGGCCATCGATGTTCGTTTTTACCTGATCCTTTGAAGCATCTTCTCGCCATTCCGGTTGAAACTTCTTCAGAAGCAACGTGAGCAACCTCTGCAGCTCGGGCAACACCTCCTCCGGGAAAAGCTTCGGAATTTCGTCCTTTCCAATGTTTTCATGGACACATCTGCGGATCAGTATCCTGAGGCACACCAACAGCTGCAAGGGAGAATTTCTACGTAAGCACAGAGCTGGGAATCCGGGGCACCGGAGCCAGCGCAAGCAACGGCGCGGAAAGAGGAGGGGAAGGTAAGATTAGATTGGCGGGCAGCGTCGGGGGTGTAGAGGGTACGGACGGGGTCGAGCTCGGCGTCGGAGGGGACCTGGAGGATGTCGCGGACCACGACGCGGTCGGCGGCGTCGAGGCCGGTGCGGCGGGTGCGCCACAGCGCCTGCAGGATGTACTCCACCGACTCCTTGGACCTCGCGCGCGCCAGCAAGGGGAGGTGCCCGTGCCCCCACAGCGCCGCCGCCGCCCCGCGCCGCCGCTCCTCCATCCCCGGCCGGATTCAGCCGCCGCGGGCGCGGGGGGGGGGGGGCAAAGCAAACCACAAGTTCAGCCGCTGAGCGGTGACATCATGACAACGAACTCGGCGGAGATTTACAACTGGTAATGAAAGGCACGGATGCCTTCCATCGGTGGGTATAGTTGAGGTGTCTTATTAGGGACACAGAGATATTTCATTGAGCGATACAAGACCTCCGCACATGTATGCCGGACAATCGATTGTCTTACTCAAGTTGTGTCTACCTACATGTCCAAGAAAACAAGAAAGGCGCAGACACATCGGGTTACACGGAGAGTGGCGTGGAGCGGAGATACCACGCACTGCGGTGGCCGAGGTCGCAGGTGCCAGGAGAGAGGACTTCCATCTGTGCATACTCGAGCGGTGATTGCCGTGCTCGCTAGAACCACGCTGCTTGCACTTGCCGTGCTCGCGCCATTGCCGCAGCGCCGAGACGCATCAATCCTGTCGTCCGTTCATCTCCCGCACTACTACAAGCGGGCGTTCTCAACACGTGGCATCATGAGGTGTCACGGTACCGAGTGGATGGATCGCTCACAACCCCTCTCCGGACCATCGATGGGTACCGACATCCGAATGTTGAAGATGAAGGTCGGGCGTCGAAGGACAAGGCGCATTCGAACGATATGGACGAGTCCGAGGCGCTACGCAACCGCGGATAATGTAACTTTGCATGTTGTTCCCATCTTGTATTATTCAATGGACCGTAAGTCAGAATGTACGTTGTAATGTTCGATGTAATTTTCAATGTACTAGTAAGTTGTTGTTCGTGATCATGTTATTCTCCGATGTCCCGATTAGTACCTACGAGGATAATGTAATTCGGCGTTGTGTGCCTCGTCGAACATGTCTTTGTCTTTCGTATGTTTGCAATCGAGTTTTTTTGCTCTCCACTTTGGTTGTATTGTTTGTTGAGTATGGTACAATTCGTTATTTCGCATTTCATTTTGTGTGCACATGTAATTCTTGATAAATCTGTTGTATTTGCTTTGTAACGAGCCACGATGGCGCGACCTTGCCTCGAGTCGGGACGTGACCGTCGATCGACCACCGGTCTAGGTACTCCGCAGAGGAGAACCAGTGCTAGAACCACTTCGACCTCGAGTGCCGGTGAGCCGCCGCGATCGACCCACTGGGTTCCACGATGAGTCGCGAACGCTTGCACTCTTTACGCATACATACTTACTGTGAATGCAATTCTAACTACATGCGAGTTGCGGCGGCCGGCTTACTTCCTCTTTGTAGGATGGTGGAGCCGTGGTCGCCTGTTAGAGGGCAAGGAGGTGCCGCGGTTCGGCACGACCGGTCCTCGCAGCCACACTCGTGGACCGGTGGAGACCGAGACGCACACGTTCCACCTTCCGCGGAGAGATGGCTCCGACGCGGCGGGCGTGTCGTACCTCTTAGGCCTCCCTTGTGCGGGCCCAGCAATGCGTGCCGCACGACGCCTCGCCACGTGTACGCCGAGTTGTCCGCGCGTTTCGTCGAGGTGCAACACCCGGCACCCTACCGGCCCCTTAGGGAGGCGAGCGCCACGGACCGGCGAAGACTGACCTGTTGAGGCAGGCTTGAGTGGCAAAGGCAGTCCAATTGGTGGTGGGCCGAAAGCCCGTGAGTAGCACATGGGCCGTGGGTGGGAAGCTCTGAGATCAGCCCAGGAATAGGATAGGCAGGCTGAGTTGGGCCCAATTTTCCAGCTTGCTTCGGCTTTCTTCCCGAAAAGAAGTTTGCATCAGCTTCGTTGAAAAAAAATCTTTCGGTGACTTTTATCCCTCGTAAAAGTTCGCCTCCCGGACCATCTCTTCGGCGGGTGTGGAGTGGCGAGGGCAAGGTTGTGAAATCCGCCATAGGTGACGGTGATTAAATCGTCACAAATAATTTAATCGGAGTGTAATTATCGTTATCGAACAATTAATCGACCGCATAATCCGATTAATCGTCCGCTTTTCCCGTTTAATCACGAAAATACCTTATTTTTATTCACTAAGTACAATAAATTAGTTTATAATATTGTGTCATAATGTTTATAGTATATATCTTTTGGATGAAATATAAACAATGAAATATAAAACATGTTTTGTAGAGTGATAATTTACAATAACTTTGTGTAACTAAAATATTTCTAATTAATTCTAAATATAAATAAATATATTAATAAGAATATATAATTGTCCATTAAATTTTAATTAATCAACCGTATTGCAATTAATCGTTTAACGATATCACATTCATCCGTCGAGCACGTACCATCTTTCACAGCACTGGGTCAGAGTACCACTCTATCTACTAAGGTTCAATTACCGATATTTATATGTGTGCATACACAAAGTACAAGTAAGTGGGAAAACGCATGTCCTGATATGAAAAGAGTTTCTCTCGCAGCACCACCATTTGTGGTCTTAAAAGGCCACTAAATCTGTTTTCAGTTTCACATGAATTTACCTACACCAGACACCAGGCGAAATTGTTGACAAGAAAGTGTAACCAAATAATGATTCAGAACAACCGTTAACTAAAGATAGATACAGTGACACACTCCTAATTTAATCCCATCTCTGTCCGATCATTAAATTGAGCTTGACTATAATCTTCAAGCAATTAAGCAATAATTTTCTGAAAACTCTGTGTGCGCGAGAGAGAGGGAGATAGATAGATAGGTAGATAGATAGAGATCGCTTGATTGAGGGCATCGACGACGTGTTCATGTGCCTCACGAGCGTGCTGGCCAGCTGGACACGCTGCTAGCCGTTTATCCTGGACAGGGTAGGCAATATCCCGTGCAGATGCATATGCACCTGCTGGGGCGCTCCCGTCTAATCGAGAATGCGTTGTTAAATTTGGAGGAGAAAATAGAGATCAGAGAGAGTAGAATGTGAACAACAGCCTTGACTGGTAGAGTAGAATTTGGAGGAGAAATTTTTTAGATCAAAAGGACATCAAAGGTGATGCCCCAGTTCCATTACTGAAACCGGATATAGTTAAAAACATCATTCAAATACCACAAGCAACCACCACAACTTGAATAAGTCACATAAATCACCTAAAAAGCAAAACTCGCTCTCACACTGAACGATTAACAGAAGCCAAAAGAGACATCACAACACTAGAAGAATCATCCAGAAGATCGCCATAGCTCGAAACTCCATCCATCTTCACGTTACTCCATACTCCAAGGGCAGCGGTGTTTGGATATACGACTCCAGATTCCGGCAAAACATATTCATTTTGTCCTCCATCTCCTCTCTGTACAAAGGCCTCCAATCTCTTAGCAAAGACAGCATCCTTCTCCAGATGATTTTTACACTTGACCAATCCTGTGAATGAAAAATCATGAAATTTCTATTCTTCCAGATACTCCAAAGGGTAGCAGCACAAACCGAGTTAAGAACTCCATTTTTCGAATTACTCAACCAAAATCTAGCAACCGATTCATAGTTATAACCAATCCTCAAACCGAAAGACTCCGAGACCAAACTCCATACATTCTTAGCAACAACACAATCAAAGAAAATATGATTAACCGATTCAAACTCATTACAACAATAGCAAGCACTCCCTTTATCCATACCTCTCTTTAGCAAATTGTCTTTCGTCATAATTTTATTGTGCCAAAGAAAAAAATGAATCTTTGGGGAACAATCACTTCCAAATAGCCTAATAAAACCGAATGACCCCTAAAGTTAATAACAGCATAGAGAGTATTAACCGAGTAAACACCATTGCTAGAGTATTGACAAACCAAAGAATCATCCTCATCAAAAAAATAATGTTGTTAGCCACCTCCACTAATTCAAACCACCTAATCATCATACTTTCAGAAAGAAGTCCTTCTAAAGGTACATCTAACATTTAACCCATCCCAAACATCAACAATCGGGCAGTTCTTCTCATTAACTAAAACATAAAGGTCCCAAAATTGGATAGCTAAACACGAAGAACCAAACCGGATATCTTCCCGAAACCTGATTTTTACCATTTCCACAAACCATTTATAGCCAAACTTAGTAGCCTGCAACGCCCATAGAACCCCTTTCCAAAAGATAGACCCATTATCAGGGCGACAAGAAAAAATATTAGGATTATCAACTTTATATTTGAACCTAACTAGATCTTTCCATTGTTTATTATCATTTGCATATAGCCTCTTAATCCAAGAAGCTAAAAGGCACATATTAAGATCTCTAATGTTAGGGATACCGAGCCCACCATAGTCTTTCTCCATACACACTAAGTGCCAATTAGCTAAATGAATCTTACTGTGCCCTTCAAAATCATTCCAGAGACAATTAGCCAAATGAGAATTAATAAGGTCAAGAGCCCATTTAGGGAACTTAAAGAAAGAAAGTAAATACAAAGGAATACTTGATAAGCAAGCTTTAATAAGAGTCAACCTCCCACCATATGAAAGTAACTTGCCCTTCCAACCTGCAATCCTTTTCAAAATCTTATCAATTAAAGGTTGCAAATCCTCTTTATTTACCTTATCATAATGTAGAGGAATACCAAGGTACTTAATGGGAAAAGAACCAATTTTACAAAGATAGGATGTTAGCATACATATTCATTTCATTTTCATCACATCAATAGAAATCACTCGCTCTTAAGAAAATTAATCCTCAAACGACATTTGTTCAAAAGCAATTGAAACCATTTAAGATGTAAAATTACTCTCTCACTATTCTTAAGAAACATGAGAGTATCATCAAGATATTGCGACTTATAATACCCCGGTGATGTAAATCCCACAAAGCCCTTCTAACAAACCCTTTAATGTAGCTTGTTGAACAATCTTGGTAAACACATCAGCAACCAGATTAAAAAGAATAGGCGATAACGGATCCCCCTGTCTTAGCCCTTTACCAGTTTGGAAAAAATCACTTTCAGAATTATTAATTTTAATCCCTACTGAGCCTTTCTCCAGTAAAGAAAAAATCCAACCTAGCCACTTGGTCCCAAAACCCCTTTTTTCCAAAATATCCATCAAAAAACACCAATTGACCTTATCATAAGTTTTCTCAAAATCCAACTTAAGCACAAGCCCTTTCATATTACTTTGATGAATTTTATGAATCAACTCACGAGCTGTAACCACACTCTCCAGGATATATCTATTTTTCAAGAAGGCAGATTGATTTTGAGAGATAATCCTGTTACAAACAGGACTAATCCTGTTTGTTAACACTTTAGAAACAATCTTATAACTGCAGTTCAACAAACTGATTGGTCTGAACTGCTTAATATTCCTAGCGTTATTCTCTTTGGGGATCAAAGATATCATAGCAAAATTGAGCTGAATAAATCCATTTCACCTTTTTCCAGATCTTTAAAAGGTTAAGTAAATCCACCTTAACCAAATCCCAAAACTTTTGATAAAAGAAAAAAGGCAGACCATCAGGACCAGGAGATCCATCAGAGTAAGAATCAAAAACTGCTTTCCTGACCTCATCTTCCGTAAAAGGAGCTTCCAACATTAAATTCTCCTCATCGGAAACCTTCTCAACCAGACTGAAGAAATGATCATTAATATTAATATTAGGCTTGGCTTCAAAACCAAAAGGAGACTTATAATACTCGCAAGCAATAGCTAACATCTCGTTGGTATCACTAGAAGGACCATCCGGCCCATCAAGGACAGGAATAAAATTCTTCCTACGCCTTTGGTTAGCCACAGTATGAAAATATTTAGTGTTCTTGTCGCCTTCTTTAACATTCCTATCTCTAGACCTTTGCCTTGCCTTGGTTTCTTCAATAGCCCAAATACTTCCGAGCTCTTTTTTAACAATAACCAATCTAGATTTCTCTTCATCCGAAAGAAGTCTAGATTCCGACATAACGTCCAAATCAACAAACTCATCTAGCAGGAGAGCCTTCTTTCTTTTATTCCCAGCATCTATATTAATACTCCAACCCTTAGTCACTTTCCTAATATTCCTAACTTTAGCTTGCCACACATCAATAGCCTTTCTCCCTCTAACCGGAGCATTCCAAGTATTACGAACAATGCCGTTAAAGTCATCATGGAGAAGCCACAATTTCTCAAATTTGAAACTAGATCTACCAAGAGGAGCACCATCCCCCGAATCCCACAGAATCGGGGTATGATCGCTACCAATCCTGGCTAGAAAAGAGGCAATAGCTAAAGGAAAATGTTCTTCAAAAGACGTGCTACAAAAAACTGTATCAATGACTGACATAACCAAATTCTCCTGGTTATTTGGAGGAGAAAATAGGGATGATATTTCCATATTTTTGTGTATTAGGGATGGCACTGGTTCGTGAGGTACCATATATTGCGACAGTGTTGGCGAGTTTTGTCTATATATAAAGTAATGTAGCACGAGATGCACGCGCACACGATGCGATGCAGTGGGACCAGCTGAACCGTGGAACCCGTGGATGTGCCACGCCGAACATGACAGCATGAATTATATAGTAGTGGGTGACAGATCCGTGCGGGCCACGAACGCACGTAGCGACGCCTGCCAAGTGCCAACCCAATAAGTAGTACAGCGATGCTCCGACCAGCCTGCCGGTTCGCACCCGGCCTTGGGCACTGCACAAGTGCACATGACCTCGATCTGGAGTTTTTCCCGTGCCACTTAATTTGGAGGAGATGAACGAGATATGGACCACGTCGTCGCCGGTCAATTTCTTGCTTTCTCGACCATCTGCACGTGAACTAGATTTTTTTAATAAAAGTACGATCTGGCTTATAGTTCCTTGTTTTCTTTTTTAAAAATAACTAGATCTCTCGTAAATAAATTTATAAAAATAGCTCTCTCCTCCGCAGCGAAAGACGCCACCTATCTTCTGTCGCGCCTGAGAGCATGGGAGGAGGCCGATGCCATAGTAGCATGGGTGGGCAGGCGAGGAGGTGCCGAGCGTGGGAGCATGTCCTTCCGCGTTGCGGCTATGACAGTCTCCTCATGCTCAGGGAGCACGACAGTGGACATGTGTCTCCTACCACACCTTCCGTGATGAGAGAGAAGATTATTTTTATAAATTTATTTGCAGAGTCAATTCTTTTTTGAATAAAAACGAGCCACACGTGGACTAAATAAGCCCAGTGTTCTCAGCTGCTCAACAACACAACTTCATGAAACATAACTTACTAGATAAATATATGCTGCGTGTCACGCCGCGGACGCCGCTCCACACGCGAGCAAATCGAGAAAACGTGCGATTGTCGCTCCCTACACGAGTAAATCGAGAAAACGCGCGAAAAGGACATAAAAAGATTTTGTGTTTTCCGCAAAAGGGCTTAAACGTAGTGCTAGGAAAACGCAAAAATGACCTAAATGCAATGTACATTTTTTTTTCAAAAAAAGAACCTGAACATACTTTTTTTTCCAAAAAGGACCTAACCGTAATTCCGTTTTTTCGTAAAAGGACCCGAGCACAACGCTTAAAAACGCATAAAGGACCTAGACGTAATACATATTTTTTTTTTCGGGAAGAGGACCTAACCGTAATTTTTTTTACGAAAAATGACCTAATCGTAATTTTTTTTTCAAAAAAGGGACCTAAACGTAATTTTTTTTGCAGCTCGGCTCGAGCCGCGAAGGAGCCGGCTCAAATGCCTCCTAGGACACAAGCTCTGCCATCTATAATAGATGGATTATTCGGGACTCGATCCAACGGTTCTCCAAGGCACGTCCCCACGTGGAATAGTATCCACAAAAGCGTACATGCCCAGAGCCACGTTGTGGTCATTCAGTTAATTTCTTGGTTTCTTGTTGTTTGTCCGTGCATACTACCTACTGTCTAGGGGTGGACAATTTTTAACCGAAACCGAAATACAGAACTGAATTAGTCGGAAAAAAAATCAATTTTTCGGTTTTCAATTTTCGATTCGATTTGTATTTCGACTTTATTCGGTATTCGGTTCAGTTTTTGGATCTTAAAAACCGAACTAACCCTGACGCCAAGCTTGCTCAGTGGCTTTGCTCCATGCCTCCATTCGGTATTCCGGTCAATCAATCGATCCAATCCCCCATTGACCATTTCCTCGCAGCCTGCACGGCCGACCGCACTGACGCACCGTCCCCTCGTCGTCTCCTTCCCTCTCCTCGTGCCCCTCGCCTCCCTCCCTCGCTGCTGCCGGCGCGCCGCCTCCCGCCCTCTCCCCGTGGCCCGTGCGCGGCTCGGTAGCTCTCTCTCGTCGCCTCTTCGTGACGTCCGCGAGTTCCATCTCCTCCTTTGACCTGCGCTCCGCCGCACCCCACGCCCCACCACCTCCTCTTCTCCACCCTGCCGCATGACCTCGCCTCGCTAGGAGGCATCGCCGTGGACTCGCACACCGACGCCGCTTTCTTCACCTTGGGTGCCCAAATCTACAAGCTGTCCCGGTGTCCCCCGACGGCAACCTCGCGACGCTTCCCTCATCGCCCGTGTCCTCCCTCACCGTGCACGTGAGCCGCGGGTTCCTGCTAGTGGGTCAGCCCAGCACCAGCCACCTCATTCGCATCGACATGGAGGACGGCGCCGCGAGAACCATGACTGGCGCCTTCAAGCCTCAAACGCCGATCGCCATGGAAGTGGGGAGCGACGGGATGGTGGCGGTGGGTGGGTCCGCCACGCTGCGGCTCATCGGGAGCAACGACGGGTGGGCGTCGTGCCTCTCGTCCCTCCCTCCCTTGTCTCCCTTACGCCTGACGCCCCCGCCGCTTTCCTCCTCTCTCGGCGTGAGGCTTTCCTCGTCTCCCACTCTCCCTCTAGTGGGAAATTGCTGCCGCCGCCTCGCCCGCCGCTTCATCTCCTCTCGCGCGGACGTGCTCGGGCGACGGCGAGCGCGGGCGAGGCGACGATGCGGCGGTGCGCGGCGCGGGCGGAGGCCATCGCTGAGGCGGCGTGGGCGCGAGTGTGTGACCGCGCGAGCTAGCAGATCGATCTGGTGCTTGGAGAGCTCAGTGAATCGAAAAACCGAACCGATTTTTTTTCGGTTAATTCGGTTCGGTTTTGAAATTTATTTGGTTCGGTGGCACAGGCGCACGCACAGCTCAGCGCGGTGCGGATGTTTTGGATGAGTGGGCAAGGAGAGGAACAGGTAAAGGTGGTGCAGTGGACCGGTGGTGGATAACTACGAGGTGGAAACCGTGTTCATTTATCACGGACTTGCCATGGCAAAATAAACTGGAAAGTTAACCGCGTAACGATAAAAAGAAACTAGGGTTCTGCGATGGAACAAGATACTAGCCGTGGATAACTCGTGCGTTTTTTAAAATAAGAGCACTGCCATCGAAGAAACAAAATTTCACCGAAATTCGGCGATTTTTTGCCGAAATATCGCATTTCGGGTCACCATAAAATCCAAATTACCGGTCGAATGAAAAAAATTGAAATTGCTACAGTAATTTCGTTTTTTCGTAGAAATTTCTGGAAAATGAACCGGATTTTAAACTTTATGTCCGGATTTGATCCAATAACCCTTAAGAAAGTCATCTTCTATGAAATTTTGTTGAAAAGCCGATTTTTTGAGACATTTTGGGATTTGCAATGCTTGTTGCAGCAATATGTTCAGTTATCTCTTGGACAAAAAGGGCCATATACTCTATATTAAAGCTGAAAGGATTACGGGGCAAGGGGCGCGTAACGTCCTTGCTTTTGCTCAAAAGCACTTCGAAAATTTAAAATTATGTTTAGATCTTTTTACCGTCTCTTTTATAAAAAATCCTTTGAAAATTTTGAAATTGTGTTTAATACATTTCAACAATTCTAAAATTACGTTTAAGTACTCTACCGGCTCTTTAGTACAAAATCTTTTCAAAAATTCCGAAAATCTGTTCAAGTCCTCCCGCCACCTCTTTTGCAAAAAAAAAAAAATCGTGATTCCTCAAGTTCAAGTCTAACTCTTTCTCGAGCTCTTTTGTAAAATAAACCTTGCGGGTTCAAAAAATTTCATTCAGATCCAGACTATACCCTTATGTAAAAAGAATCATCGAAGTTCTGAAAAATTAGGTCCAGCGCGACGTCGTGCGACTCTACTTAATTGGTAAAGCAAAACCGAAAGCCTCTCTAACCAATGCTTCGATCCCCGTAGCGTTACCCTCAGGCCGCGTGGGAGTGGGATCGTGCGTCCGTGTCTAGTGCATCTGATTACAGGCTGCAGCTCTTCCGATCCATACCCAGCACGTGCGCTCCACGGACAGAGATATATATTCGATTACGTTGTTGGGGCTGTAAATAATATTATATGGCACGAACCAAACAAGATCGAGCCAACTCCGTCCGGCCGGATCCGGTAGCCCCTGCTGCACGTACGGCCTGTGTCGATCGGCTCAAGAATATTATACAGTTCTCTCTCTCTCTCAATGTGACGTCGACTGTCGGACGTCCCAACTCCCAAGTGAATTAGAACGGCAACACCTTGCCGCGCGTACGTACATACCGCCGGCAAGCGAGCGGGCATGCGTACGTAGACGACGGTGTATAGGCGCGTAAATTTATTTTGGAAAAATTGGTTGACACCGAGAGACCACGACTTTAGCTTTATAACACCGAAAAAGCGGAGTACATTTTAATACCATTCCGTCAACATCTGTTATACTTTTCCTGGTTTTTTTTGCCTCACGAGTGGATCTATATGTTGGGCTGGACTTTTTTGGTTGGTCCGTAGCATGGCACGGCATGACACACGCATGAGTCGGACCGGCACGGTACAACTGACAGGGTTGTACAGGGCCTCGTGATCGGGTACGATACGGCAGGATGGGCTGTACTTGCACGACATGAAATAGGCCCAATAGGTTCGAAGCAGGCACGACACGTGACAGGATGCTCTACCGCGACATTACGTTAGTTGTGACTCGCTCTACGATTGGCGTCTTTTGTGATCCTCGCATGTAGAGAAAGCGGAGACAACGAAGATGCTAAAAGGTGAAGAATGGGGACGGAAGACTACACGCTCACTGACATCGAGCATGTGCAACGAGCCGCTCTGCACTAGGATACGGATACCCACACTGGGTGTAAGGTTTTTAACGAGGCAATAATTCTGTGCCTATTCAAGAATGAATAAAATTTAATTCTTTTTTCCCCAATATTTGTATCTACTGCCTCAGATCCGTGCATCTCCAGCTCCTTTCCTCTTATCACAATAGTGCAAATAGGCCGAGCCTAAACTAACACAACATGAAACCGATACGAATCGCAAATAAGCTGTGCCTAGACTCGCCAAAGGCCAGTCAGGCATCGGACTATGACGGCACTGCATGGTTTAAACACACGATCCGACAGATCTGTACTGTGTTAGACCAACATAGCAAGATACGCCCACCTCTACCCACGAGTGTCTAAGACGGCGGCAGCAAAAGTGGCATAACGAGGATGGAAACGAATTGAGTGGTGAGACTGAAGGGCAAAACGGCCAAGTTTAGACGGTGCTAACGGTGGAAGTGGACGGTATGGTATATAACAAAACGGCAGAAGTATCATGCTCCAATAATATTCCTCCTGCCAAAGAGTGTCGCTTTTGTGCAGCTAGTTGATGGATCCGCAATTCTAGGCAGTACAGCCTTATCGAGAACTATCAATCAGGTCACATGTTTCATGCGCGCGACTGTGTTTAACGCCAAGTTGCCACTTGTATAAGAAGGCCAGCCATGGCGTGAACTTAATCCTCATCAGCCTGCGTCCCAAGTCGGGGCTAGCTAGTGAGCGTGTCCGATAACTGAGACATGGCAGTGGTGGCGGCTGTAATGGTGGTGTTGGCCGCAGCGGCCACGTTGCCGGCGACGGTGAGCTCATCGCCGGCACAGGGGTTCCAGCCGCTGTCCAAGATCGCCATCCACAAGGCAACCGTCGACCTCCACGCTTCGGCGTACGTGCGGGCGACGCCGGCGTTGCTCGGCAAGCAGGTATATACGCATCGTTAGTATGTTGAGTTTTATGCACAAATCAGCTCATCCCAAGCTTAAAGTGATGATGAGATGCGGGCAATACTTCAACATCTTCCTTCACGTCTAGACTCCAATAGATCTAAGCTGTGGAATCAAAGTGGCACTGTCACATATAGTTTAATGCACTAGTTCACTTCAAAACTAAAGTTGATGAAAAAATATAAGCAATATACTTCAACCGGACTTAACAAGGGTTGGGCAGCTTTGTTTAGTCATTTTCTTACTCGTTCACAGCATAAAAAAAGAGTTGTTGGCTTGTTGCTGTCTGTGACTAGGTGATTTCGTGCCATAATTGACTTATATAGAATGTACTCGTAATACAAAAAGTGATCGGAGACGCTAACGGAGTTCATATTTCTACACAGGGATACTATTTTAATTAACCATCAAGGTCAGTCGCACAGGCAACTTTTTTTTGAATTAATCTCTATGGATAACAACAACCGGTGTGATCAAGGCACCTCCTTCATTCTGTGCACAAAAAATTCCCACAATAATCTTTAAAAAAATCTTAGAAATTCTATCATTAATCGAGAGAAAGATAAGGATCTACGTCACTTATTTCGGTTGAGCCAAATTTATAACAGTGCAGATTAATTATATATAGATATTAGAGTTATACGACAAACACAATTGTATTTTAATTATAAGTAGTATAGATGTATATTAAAGATAATTAATTATATCGTAATATATAAGTGCACAGTTCTACTAGAACGTTCAAGCTTAATTCCATGTTGCCTGTTCCGGTACGGGGCTGCTGGACAATTGATATTTGGACTTTACCCTGATCCATAAGCAAATCAGAGCATACTCTTGCATCTGACCTTTTTACTTAATCTTACACAAAAACTTGTACCTTCTTCGTTAATATGTACTACATTATGGACGTAGTTACAATTATTTCCAAAAGGTGTCTTGACTGAGTTGTCACTGTTTTAAGGAAAGGCCCCTAACGGCTTTTGGATTGGATAGTACAAGAAATAGGGTACATGCCTACATGGTCCACCACATTACAGAAAAATCCATGGAGTAAAATAAAATTACATTCTAGTACCTAGGATCTTCTGCCACACTATTCATCACCAAAGAAGATCTGGGGGATGTTGAAGCTGCACCGACGCCATCACTGGCGGTGCTGGCACCGTCAGGGGCGGGTCAGGGGCGGATCGAGCAGGGGATCAGGGAGCTAGGGCATCTCCTACCTCCGACCACACCATGGGTATTTATAGCATCCACTTCCCATTGTAGGCGTCACCACGTCGTCGTCATAGAAGTTGGCCAGAAGATTGGAACTTGTAAGCCGGTTTAGTACCTCTAAATTTATGTCCTGAATCTACCACTGATGCCAACTCCCAGCGACCCTGGTCGGCTGCCTGAGTTCCTCAGTGAGACCCTGCCTAGTCCTCCCTCTCACGTATGACCATGTTTGCCTGACAAACGTTTGTTATGGCTAGGATTGTCTAGGCTCCAAAAAAATTTCAAGCTCCGCGCCACTGGAAGCCATGTAGATCTACTAGTAGGAGGCATAGAGGAAGGAGAACGCCTGCTATGCGACAACCTGGGTTTTGGGAAGAGGGCGCCCATTTGAGTTGTCACTTGATTTAGATAAATTTAACCTAATTGATACTATGAAAAGAAATCGGAACACTACATGATTTCGATCGGTAGGATTCGAACACATTATGTCGCGTACACAAGCGTGAGTTCTAGCCATTGGTAGGGAGAGGAACCGCCAGGCTTTACAAAAACGAAACACTCTTAACGGCTGAGGTGGCGAGGCGTAGGGGAACATATTGATGACTATGAGAAATTAAATCCCCTGCCTTATTGGGAAAGCCTAAAATCCTTATCCACTCACGTGGATGGACTGAGATTTAGTTTAAAATCTTGGCCTATCTATATGAGTGTGCCAGTATTTTATGTTCCCAAACAAGCACTTAGCGATTACATCCCTGAAAAATTGATGATTTGACCTGTTTTCCCAATGAACTTGATAATTGCCTCATGATATCTCACTGACATGTGGGCCACCTACTTAAGGGGCAAATCATCAAATCTCCCGGACACACTCAGTGGCAGTTTGTTTAACTGTCTCTTGTGAATTGAACGTTAGAGCTTCTGTCTTTTTTTTCTCTCAAAAGAAATAACTAATAGATACTAGCTGCATTAATTAATAAAAGAGGTTCCAGCTAGATAATTAAAATAACACAAGTGCGCGAAAAAAATGGGAGTTAACCATTATCATCGATCATCTTGATCGATCTTAATTTGAGATACAGAATACGCGAATGTTCCTCAAAATTTTGAGCTCTCTGACAGGGAGAAGACACTGAATGGGTCACTGTGAAATACGGCTGGCCAAACCCTTCCGCCGCCGACTGGATCGCCGTCTTCTCTCCAGCTGATTTCAAGTAATCTTTCTTCTTCTTCTTCTTCACCTCTTGGACATTAATTCCAAATGTAAGCTTCTGAGATCATTGTGTCTCGTGCAGCTCGGGTGCGTGCCCTAATCCTTCGAGGTACCCTGAGGAACCGTTGCTCTGCACGGCACCTATTAAGGTCCAAATTAAATATCTCACTAATCTTCGTGCGTGCATGAACAATTGCACGCGCTTTTCAACTGCTAACATGCATCGATCTGTGCAACATCTGAACTTAATTTGTTGTTGCATGTACGCCTTCAGTATCAATACGCCAACTACTCGGCGAACTACTTGTACTGGGGCAAGGGCACCATCCGGTTCGAGCTCATCAACCAGCGCTACGACTTCTCCTTCGCCTTGTTCACTGGCGGCCTCGCAGAAGTAAGCACTGATCATCACCTTGTTGCAATCCACAAGATGCAGCACTAACGAATTGCATGCACGTTCCAGCCTAAGCTGGTCGCCGTGTCAGCTCCAATCGCGTTCAAGAACCCCAAGGCCCCGGTGTTCCCACGGCTCGCGCAGGGCAAGTCCTACGACGAGGTAGGTGACCGAATCACGAACCAAATCCGTCTCTAGCTTCAACGATCTATCTCAACACACATGCGTGCTTCTCGGTGGATTGGAAGCGCACGCTAATTGTGTCGTGCGCCGCGTGCAGATGACGGTGACATGGACTAGCGGCTACGACATCAGCGAGGCGTACCCGTTCGTGGAGTGGGGCATGGCCGGCAGCGGCAGCACTCCCACGCGCACGGCCGCCGGGACGCTGACGTTCAACCGCGGCAGCATGTGCGGTACGTACGATGCTGGCAAATGCACGCATGGGCTAATCCCAGCGTTTTTGTCCAAGAGTAGGATGCTGATTGCTAATTTTCAGGCGAGCCGGCGCGTACGGTGGGGTGGAGAGACCCCGGCTTCATCCACACAGCTTTCATGAGGGAGCTGTGGCCAAACAAAGAGTAGGCATATATGATTCTGGACTTGTCAAGTCCATGAACAAACGTGCTAATATGAGAAATTTTACTGTGCGTTATATTGGTAGCATGAGATTTTTTTGCTATTCTTAGGAGGTACCAAAATCTTAAATTTTTGGTACTAACTCAATGTAAATTTTAGTACCTCTCGAGAATGATAAAAAGTCTCGATAGTATATGATGGGTAGTATTCCCTCTGTCTAAGTTTGCATGACGTATTTTTTGAATGGTTTTGTCCATAAATATAGGACGTATTTTATATTCTAATGCAAAATTAGTGTGATGTTCTCTATATACCCCTAATAAATATACATCTTTATTTTATACGCCTAATAAACTTGGATAGAGGGAGTAGAAATCATATCTAGACATTGATTTGTTAATGATATTCCTACTAGCTAATTTGATTCATTTGATCGAAAAAATGAATCGTATATATTAAATTTAGTTTACCGTAAAAGAACTTGCTAATATATGTTGTCAGCAAGTCTCAAGAGTACTACTCTGTTGTGATTCAGGTACTACTACAGGGTTGGGCACGAACTCTCCGACGGATCCGTCGTGTGGGGCAAGCCCTACTCTTTCCGGGCCCCACCGTTCCCTGGGCAAAACTCGCTGCAGCGCATCATCGTCTTCGGTGATATGGGAAAGGTGAATGAATTGGTTTCTGGTGAATCATATGCAAGAATGTTCAGTGATCAAGTAAAAATAATATCTGAAGGACTAGGATAACGAATTACACATGTACCCGTCTGAATCTTTCCTGCAGGCGGAGAGGGACGGATCAAATGAGTTCGCCAACTACCAGCCGGGATCTCTGAACACGACCGACACGTTGGTTGCGGACATGGACAACTACGACATTGTCTTCCACATCGGTGATCTGCCCTACGCCAATGGGTACATCTCCCAGTGGGATCAATTCACCGCCCAGGTTGCCCCCATCACCGGGAGGAAACCCTACATGACTGCAAGGTATGTGTACCTGCGGCTGCCGGCTAGCTGCTGCATATATGCATACGACGAGACGACCATCTACGTGTGAAGTAGTACTCAGCGGCGGACGCAAGAAGGGGTGAGAAGGGGCTAGAATATCGGCTCTGACCGTCGTGTCCTTCGTACACTCTTAGTTCTATATTCTCTTTTCATTAATCTTCAAGACGCTGCACTGATCGTTCATCGTAAACGCAAGAAAATAGATCAGCACTGAACATCCCCTGTTTTTCTCTCGCGTACACCCCTGGTAGCAATACCACGTGAAAACCGCACAGAACATTTTCGTCGCAAGTAACCCTTGTCGTGTGCATGCGTGCAGCGGCAACCACGAGAGGGACTGGCCCAACACCGGGGGATTCTTCGACGTGACGGATTCCGGCGGCGAGTGCGGCGTGCTGGCCGAGACCATGTACTACTACCCGGCCGAGAACAGAGCAAACTTCTGGTACGTACGCACGCACACACGCACGCAGCCAAATCAAAGATTAACATTATATATATATATATATATATTCAGGCCTTGGCTTGCGATGCTTATCACATAACTAATGAAAATGGCTGCCATCAGGGGTGCCATGGACATGGACCGTCTAGTTGTTTGAATTAGGTCGGTCTAAAATTATAAATAGATTGGACTAATTTTGAATCATAGTAATTTAGATCAGATTTAGGTCAAATTGGACCAACCTTAGATCTTATATTCTTCTACTAAATCTCTCATCATCAACCAAGTAAACCAAATAATATTGTTTTTAGCACTAATGCTTTCTTTTTTATTTACATACTTTAAGTTCTAACTTTCAATCTCTGTTTCTAGTAAGTGAGATTTGTAATTATATGTAATTATATATCTAGTTTTATCACTTGAATATTGCATCATAATCTATCAACTCATCAAACAAACAGTTTGTCTAGATAAAGATCCAAATCAAGGCACAGACCAGACTTGAATCTCACTCTTTTCAGATCAGACTGGATAGAGATCTATGAAAAAAATATTAGGTTTAGACCAGATATATGCTGGACTTTGGGACATTAGCATCCTTAGCTTCCATGAATTTGACAATGTACGTACGTGTAGGTACAAGGTGGACTACGGCATGTTCCGGTTCTGCATCGCGGACTCTGAGCACGACTGGAGGGAGGGCACGGAGCAGTACAAGTTCATCGAGCAGTGCCTGTCGACGGTGGACAGGAAGCACCAGCCGTGGCTCGTGTTCGCGGCGCACCGCGTGCTGGGCTACTCCTCCAACTCGTGGTACGCCAGCGAGGGCTCCTTCGAGGAGCCCGAGGGCCGCGAGAGCCTCCAGAAGCTGTGGCAGAGGTACCGCGTCGACATCGCCTTCTTCGGCCACGTCCACAACTACGAGAGGACGTGCCCGCTCTACCAGAGCCAGTGCGTGAGCGGCGAGAAGAGCCGCTACTCCGGCACGATGAACGGGACGATCTTCGTGGTGGCCGGCGGAGGCGGCAGCCACCTGTCGGACTACACGACGGCGATCCCCAGGTGGAGCATCTTCCGGGACAGGGACTTCGGGTTCGTGAAGCTCACGGCGTTCAACCACTCGTCGCTGCTGTTCGAGTACAAGAAGAGCAGCGACGGCAAGGTCTACGACTCCTTCACCATCGACAGGGACTACCGCGACGTGCTCAGCTGCGTGCACGACAGCTGCTTCCCAACCACGCTGGCCACCTAATCCAGCTCTTGTTACTACATAGCCAGGATGGGTGGGTCCTCAAATGGTAAATGACGATGGCTTTATCCAGCAGCAGAGTCTAGTGACCAGTCGGGTGTGTGCATGGTCCGCGTCTCTTGCGACCGTGCACTCGATTCCTGTATTTTCATGGCTATTGTGCAATAAAACTGCTCAGCTGCACGAACACAAATGCCTAGTGAGAGATTGACTGTGAGATACGAACTAGCTGATACGACCTACCTTAGCCGGAAATACATTCGGGCAGTGCCGCGATGGGAGCAGTATCTTAATTGGGAGATACAGCAGACTTCATGACTGGACATTCCTTCACAAGAGCTTCAGTTCCTTTTGTTGTTCCTTGTATTCTGCCATGAAGTCTGTTATTGTAGTTCTCAGTCAGAAGGACCTTCTGTCTCTGGGGCCTTCAGTGTTGTTTTTTCTTTCTCGTTGCCAGAGTAGGTTGTCTTGGTCACTAGGCCTGGGTATTTGTTTTATACTGTTTTTTCGATTTGGTTTATTCGGTTTTTTAAAAAATCGGTTTTTGAGATCTGCAAACCGAACAGATACAGAAATCGAACCGAATTAACCGAATTTGTTCGGTTCAGTTATTTCGGTGTTTCGGTTCACCGAAAAATTCCAAACGCAGCAAGTCTCCAACTCCGAACTCCCTGTGCGTTGCCTCGTGTAGTCGTGCTCGCCGCCCGTGTGTTGCCTCGTGCTCGCAGGGAGAGGGAGGGAGCCACGCGGGGGCGAGTGAGGGAGGCGGCCGTCGGCAAGTGCGAGGGAGGGAGCCTAGAGCAACGCACAGAGAGAGGAGGCGGCCGGGGGAATGGCCCCACTCTGGAATCGCTGTCCACTCCCCGCCTGTGTTCGCCGTCGTCGCTGTTGCTGTTGCCATGCCCGTGTCGGAGGGGGAAGGGGAGGGGGAGGCGGGGGCGACGGAGGGTGGCGGAGGGAGGCGGGAGGCGAGGGGGCCGCGGGGGTGAGGGAGATAGAGAGGGCGGGAGGAAGCCGCGCGTGGGGAGAGGGAGGGAGGCGGCAGGGGCAAGGTAGGGAGGTAGGGAGCCGTGCGGTGCGGGGACAAGGCCGCGAGGGAGGGAGGCAGCGACTGGTAGGTGCGAGAGAGGGAGCCTAGAGCCGCGTGCGGAGAGAGGAGGAGGCCGGCCAGCCGAGTGAGGAGAGACCGAGAGAGGAGGTGGCCGGCCAGCCAAGTGGGCGAGGGAGGGAGGAGTGGCCGCAGTGCCGCACGGGGGATTAAGTCCGGATGGGGAATTTTGACGGGAGGGATCGGTGATTCGGTTAGTTCGGTGTCTCAGATTACAAAACCGAACCGAAAAACAAAAACCGAATAATATCAAAATAAAACCGAGCCGAAAACCGAAAAAACCGTTTTTTCGGTTAATCCAGTTCAATTCGATTTTTTAGTTTCGGTTTAAAATTGCCCATCCCTATTAGTCACCTACGTATGGCCTAGTACAGGTTCGAAGTTTGTGTCTCTATCCAGCGCTTAAGTCTTTGGGGAGTCGTAGTCCTTTTGGTTAGCTCAATGCTCGGCCTTCATGTCTCAGGCCTGTTAGTTCGTCCCATCATGTTGGATGGTGGACAATTAGGGAAGGTTGGTCCTTCTGCAACTTCTTTCTTTTCTCTGCCCTGCTGTATCCTTCTGCGATCGAATGGAATTGGTGGCCGAGTTGCCGCGTTCAGGAATTTGCTATTGCCCGGCTCTGGTGTCGCATGGAAACTCTCTATTCCTTTTCACCCGCCTTCGTGCTGCCGACAACTCAAGGCACAGAGGTGGTCTCGCCAACCTCTTTAAATGTTGGCAAAAAGGTGGACCACTCAAATCAGGACCCTTTGCAGGTGCTGCCAATTTGCATCGCGTGGCTCAACAGGACACAAGGCTGTTAAATTGGAATGCCCGGGGTTAAACAGCCCGGCTAAAAGGGCAGTCATCAGAGAACTAATTACTCAAACCAGAGCTGCCATTGTATGTCTTCAAGAAACAAAACTGCAGCAGGTTGATAATCGCATCGTGGGGGAACTACTGGGAGGATTCTTTACAGGCAACTTCTGCTTCTTGCAGGCGCAGCATACAAGAGGGGGTATACTTTTAGCGTGCTCCTCAGATCATTTCGGCCTATCCGATGTGTACACAGGAACATACACCCTATCTGTGGCAGTCCATATGAAAAATGATGGGACTAAGTGGTCATGCACAAGAGTGTACGGCCCACTGCGAGAAAGTGATAAGGTACTATTTTTATAGGAAATAGCGGAGCTAAAGGAACGCATGCGCCATAAATGGCTCACTCTAGGAGACTTTAGCATGATTTATCAGGCGGCGAACAAAAACAATGCCATCCTAAATAGGAGATTTATGGGGGCCTTTTCTAAGGTTCTGAATGACGCGGAGCTCAAGGAGATTAGGCTAATTGACAGAAGGTTCACTTGGGCGAATGATAGGGATAATCCTATGCTAATAAAGATAGATCGTATGTTCGCCACAAATGAATGGGACCTCCTATTTCCATATTGCAATATTCAAGCAGTGTCCTCCCTTGTGTCGGACCACTGTCCCATGTTATTGCTAGGATAGGTCATACCTACAAAATTCCATGGATTCAGGTTCGAGAGCTTCTGGATCAAGATGCCAAACTTTTATCAGGTGGTACAACAGGCCTGGGACAGGTCTACGCATACGCTTGATGACTTGCGTAGGTTTCATATCAAGCAATCAAGAACTGCACAGTCGCTCAGGGCATGAAGTCATCAAATAGTGGGGGACCTCAAATTGCAATTCTCTATGGCCAGAGAGATTATTTTTCAGCTCGATAGGGCAGAGGAAAGGAGACAATTTTCCAGCCCAAAAAGGGACTTTCGGGCCAGACTCCGGTACAAACTGCTTGGGATAGCTGCCATCCAAAGGGCTCGCCTTAGGCAACGCTCAAGAATGACTTTCATTAGGGAAGGGGACGCTAACACAAAGTTCTTTCATATAAAGACGAATGCATGGAGGTGGAAAATCATATACAGTCGATCACAACCGATAGGGTACAATCCACAAACACCTCGACAAGCAGGATGAGCTCTCTAGCTATTTTTTCGCACTACTAGGCACTAAAAAGCAGAGGGCACATAGTGTTTTCTATGCCCCCCCAAGAAGGCTCCAGGACCTCATGGATTCATAGGGCTTTTCTACAGGAGCTGCTGGGATATAGTCAAGGATGACCTCGTGGAGGCTTTATTGCAGTTGTTTTGCCTTAACGACCGTCAAATGCAGCTCCTGAACTCGAGCGACATTGTTTTGCCGCCAAAGAAATAGGACACCTACAGGATCGTCGACTACAGACCCATCAGTCTCATTCATAGTGTAGGGAAGATTTTCTCAAAGCTCCTCGCGATGAGGCTGGCGCCTTTTCTGCACGAGTTGGTTCTCGCCAACCAAAGTGCATTCATTAAGAAAAGATCAATCCATGATAATTTCCTATATGTAAAGAATCTAATTAACGATCTACACAGGAAAAGAATCCCAACGCTCTTCATCAAATTGGACATAGCCAAGGCTTTCGACTCTGTCAGCTGGGAGTTCCTCTTGGATAGGGATGGCAACGGGGAAAATCCCCGCGAGGAGCACCTTCCCATCCCCGATCCCCGATAAGCAAAATTTCCCCGTCCCCATCCCCGACCCCGTACACGGGGCTTAATTCTCCCCCGTCCCCGTCCCCTAATAGGGGAATTCCCCACGGGGAAACGGGGATCGGGGCCTATTGCCATCCCTACTCTTGGAACTCCTACAACATGTGGGATTCGGACCACGTTGGAGAGAGTGGATTTCGATGATCCTGGCATCAACTTCTTGAGTCATGCTCAATAGCATCTCAGGACAGCCGATCCAACATAGGAAAGGATTGTGGCAGGGAGACCCTCTTTTTCCTATGCTCTTTATCCTGGCTATGGACCCGCTACAAAGACTTATTTCCAAGGCTACCGAGGAAAATCACATCAGGCATATCCCTACCAAGTCGGCGACGATGCACATCTCCTTTTATGCCGATGATGCTATCATTTTTGCCAACCCTGTCCAGGAGGAGCTAAAGATAATATAGGAGGTACTAAACATCTTTGGAGGGGCGACAGGCCTTCAGACTAACCTTCAAAAGAGTGAGGTATACCCCATACGGTGTGACGCACTCGACATGGTGTCGGTCTTACAGGAGTTCCCAGCCCTATCCAAAACTTTCCTATGCAGGTATTTAGGTCTACCTGTACGACCTACAAAATTGAAAAGTTCTGACTACAACCGCTTATTGATAAAGTCCGAAACCGCTTAGGCTGGATGGAAGGGAAAATTGCTTTCTAGGGCTAGGGGTGGGCATTCGGTTAATTTGGGTTTTTTGGTTCGGTTTAAAAATATTTCGGTTTTTGAGAACTGTAAACCGAACCGAACAGATTCAAAAACCGAACCGAATTAATTTGGTTTTTCAGTAAACCGAATTTCAGGGCAAGCACAACACACATCAAAATGCATTCACTAGTAGAATATGTACTGATCTTAGCAAGATTGAAAAGATCTGCCTCTTCTCAATGCATCAAGTAGGACAAGCAAGTAGGGAAATAGCAAATTGAAAAGATCTACAATTTTATTACTTATGAGGAGGTGGTCAGGACTCAGGTGTAGTTCTACCTCTGTACCTCACTAGCGGGAGGATTGGAAGAAGCGCAGAGCAGTCGGAAGCCGCGTGTGGGGACGGCGTTGACGCAGCAGTGCTTGCCTGCTTGGGGATGAATGATGGGGAAGTAGATGTAGATGACGTCGGCTTGACCGCTCGAGGCAGCATCGTGGGAGGAAGTCAGTAGGTGCTGAGGGAGGAGGCAGTGCCGACGGAGCAGGCGTGGTCGAGGAAGGAGGCGTCGAGGCGTCACGTCGTCGCCGGCTTGGGACGTCACTGAGGGAGGACGCATCGAGGGCTTGCTGGCTCGAGGTCTGGGCCCTAGCTCTTGGGGGAAAGGCGATCCTGGGGCGGAGGATGCGGCGGATGCAATGGCCGTGGTACCACGAACTGCGGCGCAGATTAGTGGAGGTGGCGCGCGCTATCGGATTCGGTAGGGTTGGGACTTGGGAGCTCGCGAATTGGAGACTGGGGGAAACGGGGATTGGAGACGGACGGGAGATGGGCCATATGGCGATAAGAAGTTTGGGCCGAGGGGATTTTGTGGAAAGCAGCGCTAAAAATTCGGTTTCTAGGTTATTTCGATTTCTGGAAAGTAAAATTGAACTGCAAACCGAATTACGTTAAAATTAAAACCAAACCGAAAACCGAAAAAACCGAATTTTTCGGTTATTTCGGTTCGGTTCGGTTTTTCAGTTTTGGTTAAAAAATGCCCACCCCTATCTAGGGCTGCCAGGATGGTTCTAATGAAGTCTGTCCTCACGTCACTTGCAGTCTATCATCTAACGGTGTACTCGCTTACCAGATGGGTGACAAAGAGAATTGACAGGCTACGAAGAAACTTCATTTGGAGAGGTGAAGAGGAATGCAGCAGGGGACATTGCTTAGTAAGTTGGTAGAAAGTCTGCAAACTCAAGACCCTTGGAGGCCTTGGAGTAAAGGACCTCGACACGTTCAGACGGGCACTTCGCATTCGTTGGCTGTGGTACTCCTAGAAAGAACAGCACAGACCTTGGGTAGGGATGACGCTGCCATGTGATGATTCTGATCGTAGTTTATTCAATGCAAGCACCAAGTTAACGTAGGGAAATGGAGAAACGGCAAGTTTCTGCGAGTCCAACTGGCTCCATGGAGCCTCTCCGCGCGACTTGGCACCATCTTGCTACCGGTTAGTCTGGAGGAGAGGAGCTTCGGGCAAGGTTGAGCTCGTCACCAGGAATTGGCTTCGGCGTAGGATCACGCAGCTCGATGAGTTTGTTCACCTATGGCAAGCCATTCAACAGGTTCAGCTTCGAGCAGATGTGCAGGATAATATTACTTGGAACTGGACGTCAGATGGGAAGTACTCGGCCAAAACAGCTTACAGGGCACAATTCCTTGGTTCTGTACTGGACTGCAACTATAGCATTATTTAGCACGCTAGTGCGTAAGGAAAATGCAAGTTCTTCGCTTAGCTCTTCATACAGGATATGATTCTCACAGCCGACAAACTTGCACACAAGGGATGGCCTCATAGTGCATTTTGTGCATTGTTGTAGGATCAAGGATAACCGACTAGAGGGGGGGGTGAATAGGAGGTTTCTAAATTTTCTCAACTCAAATTAGAAAATACAAACAACACTACAAATATTAGATAAGAATATGAAGAACGCACTAAAGTCTCTAGCAAGCTTCAAAAAGCTATAACAATGCAAGTGAAGCAAGTATACTTATGAGCACAAAAACTAAGAAGAATATGGTATTGATCAAATGGATTTCCAACAAACAAGAATACCAAGCTCAATAAAATAGGAGACAAGGAATTTTAACCCGTGGTCTCGGAGACTTGCCGGTCTCCCCTACTCCACGTTGAGGTGACTTGATCCACGTCAAGCCGGCTCCACTCGCTTGAGCCTTCCTCGATCACTAAGGTAGTTCTTCCCAAGGTTCAAAATTTCGGTTTCAGAATAAATTTCGGCCCAGACCGGACGACGAAATTTCGGCGAAATTTTTAGATTTCGGAAATATTTCGGACAAAATTTGAATTTAAAAATTCAAATCCGGTCCATTCCGAAATAAAATCCGAAATTGAGTGAAATTCCCAAAATTTCGGGCGAAATTTCCGAAATTTTGGGTTTTTTGCACCGGCTGAAAAGAGGTCGAAACTTTAACGAAAAATTTTGAAATTGTTTTTGTAGGTTCCTGACAAATTTATTATGTTCTCACAAAAATTTCAGCTGATTATCTCATCTGAGGAATTTTAAAAATTCAGAGAGTGGTACTATCTGATAAAACACTTGACCGATAAGTTTGATCCGAATGAAAATGGTACAAATCAAGTTATAAATTGTTAAAAAAATTTTAGATTCATGACACATTCATGATATTTAAATAAAAATTTCAGATTATTCTAAAGTTTGTGTAATTTTTCAAAATTCAAACATTGGAACTGTCCTGATAAAACGCTGACCGGCAATTTTGAACCGAATGCAAAATGGTTCAAACCATGTTATAAAAATTTTATTTTATTTTTTCATGGTTATGAGGTCTCTATAATGCTCTCATAAAATTTTCAGATGATGATCAAATTTTATGAATTTTTAAAAATTCTAACAGTACTATTGGTCTACTGCCCTGTTAAAATGTTTACTAAGAAAATTGAAAAACATGAAAAATTATGTAAACCATGTTAAAAACTTTTGAAAATTTTTGTGGATGGTCCTGATATAACATTAATGTTTTCTTAAAATTTTATATGATGATCATTCTCAAATAATGTTTAAAAATTCGAGACGATTACTACGTCCGGATAAAAGTCGATGATCAATACATAGATTTGATTTAGCAAGAAAAGAAGTTTAATTTTTTTAAAAAAATTTACAGAATGGTGATAAGGAAGTTCTTAATATCCCATAAAAATTTTGATTCATGATCACACACCAGTGAATTTATAAAATTCTTACAAGGCACACTACCATTTATGTTTTTTTCTTTTTGTTTTTAAAATATAATATAACAAACGAAGTTCAATGCTTACATAGATTTAATTGACCAAACAAACCAAGTTTAAATTTTTTGAAAAATTTACATCATGGTTCTGAGTCAATTATTAATCTCTCATAAAAGTTTTAGATCATAATCACACCCAAGAAAATTTATAAAATTCTGACAATATAACTGTCCCAATTATGTTCATTCTGTTTTTGATTTTTTAAAGATAACAAATGAAGTTAAATTATTTTGAAATTTTTTATGTATGATCCTAAACTACTAAGTATAGTACCATAAAAGTTTGAGATTATTATCAAGCTTGTACAATTTTATAAAAATCTAACAGTATTTCTGCCAAAATTTTAAAATATTTAAAAAATTTGGTTTTTCAACAAATTTTCATAGGAGATGACTTTCCTAATGGTTATTGGGTCAAATCCGGCCCTAAAACGGTCAAAACCGGTCAAAAAACACGAAATTTTGGCAAAATTTCGCCCGGAAAAACGAAATTTCGGATTTTACTGTGGAAATTTCAATTTTTTTTAATTTTTTTTCCCGGCCGGTAGTTTAGATTTCGGGGGGGTCCGAAATCCGAAATTTCGGCGAAATTCGCTGAAATTTTGAACCTTGGTTCTTCCCCGCTCCGGGTAGGCGAACTCCGGCCTTCACAACTTGCCGGGGCTTCTCACAATCTCCGTTGAGAAGCTCACCGTGCACAATCGCCACCAAGCCGTCTAGGAGGCGGCAACCTCCAAGAGTAATGAACCTTGACGCTAGCTTGAGGTCGAATGTCGGTGTCTAAAGGCTCAAAACACTAAATGCAACACTAAATTTGCTTCTCACACTCACAAATGGAAATTGAATGCACACAAGAGTGGAGAACACTTGCTAGAGCTCAAATATCATCAATGAGGACCAAGAGTTGCTCTAGAAGGCAAAGTGGGAGGTATTTATAGCCTCCACCAAACTTTCTAGCCGTTGGAGCTCAAATCTGCAAATCTGTTTTTCCGTGCTACCACCCATGTAGGACCGGTAGCACCGGCTCGCTTCAACGGCTAGAACAGTGCATTTAATGCACTTGCCGAGACGATTCTGAGAAGTCGGTGCTACCGCCCACTAGGGCCGTAGAGCACCGGCTCTATTCCTTTTCTTTCAGTGAAACACGCCTCTCTGGAAATATAGCACGGATGAGATCCGGTGCTACAAGGTCCGTGAGCACCGGCCACTATGTCTTGTAGCATCGGCTTCCAAAAGTTCAAGAAAGGTGCTTCTCGGAATTTTACACGGGTTAAGGTCCGTGCTACCGATGGTCCGTAGCACCGCCACTATGGGCGATAGCACCGCCACCAACTCACCCAAAAACTCACCTCTGTGATTTTCACGTCGGGCTAAAGTCCGGTGCTACCGTGATCCCGTAGCACCGGCTACCATGGCGTAGCACCGGGCCGAAATACGCCCAAAGGCCCTTCTCGAATTTTCACACCGGGCTATAGAGCCGGTGCTACACAAGACCCAGTAGCACCGCTCGCCATAAGCGTAGCACCGGATTTCAGAGACTTGAAATAATTTAAGGTTTTTCAAAAGATGGAACTTGTCTAAAATTAAGCAACTTAATTGAATGTGCATTTGAGCCTTTAACCCTTAAACGACATCAAAATAAGCGTCACGATCCCTCTTAATAGTACGGCCCTAAAACTAATAGACGGGTCTTTCTACCAAACTCCAAGATCGTCAAAAGTCCAAAAAGAACCCTATATATAAAGACAAATACCTTTACATGATCTTGACATAAGCTTGATTGGCTTGAACTTTTCCTTGGTATTTCCATGATCATTCTTCTTGGAAACGACCTACTTTCAATATCCTCATCAAAAGCATTAGATCATATAGCAATGTTGTCATTAATTATCAAAACCAAAACATATCGGGTGCCTAGATGCTTTCAATCTCCCCCTTTTTGGTAATTGATGACAACCCATAGTGATTGTTTGAAGTTGTTTTTAGGTGAACAAAAGGAAATTTTTTGCTTCAAGTGATTAGGAGCCAAATTGCCTTTCAAGCGGAAAGGGTATCAACATGATATATATTATTAAGAAATACTCCCCCTAAAGATGTGCATGCTAATTTTAAGTAGATGGTTTGTTCATTTACACAAAAATTTGACAGAGTTTTGTTTAATAATTGAGCCCGTGGATAAACAAATGAGGATATTAAAAAAACAACAATATGATATCTCATAAGAATTACAAATATTAACCACGACAAGTTCAAAACAAAACATATATAGCAGCAAATTCACAAATACATCCAGAAAGCATCACATAGCAACAAAAGTATCAACCAAAACATAAATTTCTAGATATTCTTTTGTTCACTTTCACTTCTCCCCCTTTGGCATCAAATACAAACAGATCGTCACGAAGCTCAAGAAGATGGAGGAGCTGGAGGAGGCGGAGTAGATGGAGGTGCACGAGATCCGGAGCGCTGATAAACGACGGGAAGGGATGAGCGAAGCTCGGAGATGGAAGAATCAATGGAATCTAGTCGACCTCGGACCTCCTCAACGATCTGCCTCGTCTGCGACTGCTGCTCCTCTAGCCGAGAGAAACCACTCATCATGTCAGATCTCATACTGGCTAGACTGCTCATGAGGTTAGTCCTCAAACTGTCCAAGAACTGATCATGAGAGGAATGTTGAAATGGAGGGACCTCTGAGGTAGCTGGTATATCCTGAGGCGGAGGCTGCTGTGAGGTAGATTGATCCGTGACTAATGGTTTGAGGAGCGACCTCACGGGTCGATATGGTTTATGGACACCGCCACATCCTCCTCGAAATCCAGTCACTTTCTTGATTATCATCATAATGAAAGGGGCAAAGTAAATTCTTTTACCTTTGTCACATGCAGAAGAAGCCATTTCTCTGATCATGAAGTCAACTACATCGAACTTGTGTTTAAACATGATTTTATTCATGATGTTCCATGCATATCCTCTTATCTCATCATAATTTCCACTCTTAGGATGGACTGTCACTCTGACAATTCTGTTAATGAGGCCAGCTGAGGGAAGGAGATGAGTCATTTTACCTGGTCGCTTGACTGGAGCGGCAGGGTCATAGAACTCAAGCTGTCTAGCCAAAGGCAGAACTCTGTCACTGTGAACATTTGGATATCCATTATGGTAAATTCCCCAAGCTTTTTCTATTTCACTCTTTGTAATCAGATGCATCAAGCATTTGTCATCCAAGTGATAGACTCAAATGACTCGAAACATAAAGGTGGCATAAAGCCGTCTAATCGGATCCTCATTGTAATCACACTTCTTCGACAAAATCGACAAACCACTACTTGGAACAACTCGTACCCCACAAACAAAGGAATTTTTCTTATATGGTCCCAATTTACCCATTTATGATCAACAAATTCCTTTTCTCATAAATTTCATAGAATACCTTTTGTTGAAACAGAGTTCTAAATCTATCCTCAGAGCACTTCTAGGCGATAAATCTTGGTTTGCGGTTCTTAAGGAGAAATAAGTGTCACCTTTGATTGTCCTTAGATCTCCGGAGGATCAAAATTTTCAAAACTTTCATGTTGATCCCCGATTCTCGCATCCTCATCCACATCCATCTCCATATCATCATTTGTCCTTTCACTGCTAGAATCAGATTCAACTTGCTTCCCTTTTTCTTTCTCTTGCCTAGCCTTCCTTCGGACTTCACGACCTCTTGAAGCTATTGGAATATCTCCTCACTGTCGGAGTCTTGAGGAAGAGGAGGAGCACGTCCTCTATTTGTAGTTTTTTTAATATAAGACCCAGAGCCACGAGTCTTAGGCATGATTGCTAGAGAAAAAAAATTCAAGGAGTAAGGTCAAAGATATACCCTAGAAACTTAAGGTTTTTAAGAAAAACAGCAAATTGTGAGCAGTTGTCTGCAAGTCCGGTAGCACCGGATCTAGGGTCGGTGCTACCGCACAGAGATCGGTAGCACCGGTCAGATGCAGGTTAGAGCAAATTTGTCCAAAATTATGATTTTGACATGTTTGATTCAGGAAATGTAGAGAAACAGTATGCATATCCTTTATCAAACACGTTTCACCACAAATTTCAACAAACTCCTACACATTTTGCCATTTTCTCTCAAAACCCTAAGAAGGTATGAAAAAGATGCTAGGGCATGAAAAAAAATTGATGATTTTTGAACAAAAAATGGTACCTTTGACAGAGGATCAAGTGAGGAACAAAATGGCTGAGAGGAATCTGGATTTCTTCGGATGAGATTGAAGGATTTTGTGGGGAATTTCAAGTGGAAGAAAGAGGGAGAGAGAGAGGAGGAGTGCGGTGCGAAGGAGATGGAGGACAGCGGTTGCACCGCACTTGACTTAACCCCGAACCCGAGAAATCCGGTGCTACTGCGATTTTGCTTAGTAATCTGGGTCTCGGTGCTACCGCTCTGTATGAATGATGCTACTTAAAAGCAGATAAGACAGAGATGAAAATTCCAAAGAAATCAATATTTTTTTTCAATAAACCTTCAATATGTATTTTTATAAGATATATAATTGCATCCAAAGTTTTTTTTATTTTATTTTTATAAATTTCCAAAATTTATGACTTAATTTAGATTCAACCCTTATACAAAACACATTATTTGATATTTAAGGTATGAGAAACATATAAAGAGCTCCCCTCGATAAGTGCTACATTAAAAGTATTTAAGAGGTTTTCAACAAAGCAACAAAAGAAATAACCAATCAATCTTTAAGCAAAATTCTAGGAAAAACTCAAACCACATTAGAAAAGTCTATGACATTTAATTCATTCCTCAATTTACAGAACCGAGATTCATCTAAAGGCTTGGTTAGGATATCCGCTAATTGATCTTCGGTTCTAATGTGACTAATTACTATATCTCCTTTACTAACATGATCTCTCAAGAAGTGATGACGGATTTCTATATGTTTAGTTCTTGAGTGTTGGACCGGGTTGTTGGCTATCTTAACGGCACTTTCGTTATCACATAAAAGAGGCACATTTTTAAAATCTATTCCATAATCCATTAAAGTTTGCCTCATCCATAATAATTGAGCACAACAACTACCGGCGGATATGTATTTGGCTTGGTAGTAGATAGTGCTACTGAATTTTGTTTCTTGGAGAACCAAGAAATAAGGGATCTACCTAGGAATTGGCAATTTCGGAGGTGCTTTTCTATCCACTTTGCAACCCGCATAATCCGAGTCCGAATATCCAATTAAATCAAAATTTGCACCTTTGGGATACCATAACCCTATATTTGAGGAATACTTTAAATATCTTAGAATTCTCTTAACGGCTATTAAATGACATTCTTTAGGGGAAGCTTGAAAGCGAGCACACATGCATACACTAAACATAATATCGGGCCTAGATGCGGTGAGATAAAGTAGATTACCAATCATAGAGCGATAAAGTTTTAGGTCTACCGGTTTACCTCCCTCGTTTAGGTCAAGATGCCCGTTGGAAGCCATTGGAGTCTTGATGGGCTTCGAATCTTCCATGCCAAATCTTTTTAGCAAGTCCTTCACGTATTTGGTTTGACTCACGAAGGTTCCATTCTTGAGTTGCTTGATTTGAAGTCCAAGGAAGAAGCTTAATTCTCCAATCATTGACATCTCAAACTCCCTAGACATCATGTCACCAAATTCTTTGCAAAATTCTTCGTTAGTAGAGCCAAATATAATATCATCAACATAGATTTGGCATACAAAGAATTCTTCATCAATGATTTTTGTAAAAAGTGTTGTATCAACCTTCCCAATTTTAAACCCTTTGGAGAGTAGAAAATCTCTAAGTCGCTCATACCATGCTCTAGGAGCTTGTTTGAGACCATATAGCGCTTTAGAGAGTTTGTAAACATGGTTAGGATATTTAGGGCTTTCAAAACCGGGAGGTTGTTCAACAAAAACCAATTCGGAGATTTCTCCATTTAGAAAAGCACTTTTTACATCCATTTGAAATAATTTAATATCAAAGCAAGATGCAAAAGCAAGTAGAATTCTAATGGCTTCTAATCTAGCCACGGGAGCAAAGGTTTCACCAAAGTCCAAACCTTCAATTTGAGAAAAACCTTGAGCTACTAACCGGGCCTTATTTCTAACCACAATACCATTTTCATCTTGCTTGTTTCGGAAAACCCATTTTGTGCCTATTACATTGTGATCCTTGGGTCTTTCCACTAAGGTCCAAACATCATTTCTGCAAAGTTATTTAGTTCTTCATGCATTGAATTTACCCAATCCGGATCATCTAGAGCTTCATCTATATGAGTAGGTTCGATAGAAGATACAAAGGAATAATGTTTGCAAAACGAAGCAACACGAGATCGAGTTTGAACACCCTTACTAACATCACCCAAAATTTGATCTATTGGATGATCTTTGGAGAGCCTATGATGAATTCCTTGAGGTAGAGCTTGTGTTGATTGATCATTCTCCTTTTCATCCACATCAATAGGTTGAACTTGGCTTGATGGAGCGGAAGTAGTGGGTTCAACTTTAGTGGATGAGGATGGATCTTGTTTATCCTCCTTTGGTTTTATGTCTCCAAGTGTCATGTTCTTCATTGCTTCTCTTAGACCTTCTTCACCTACATCATTCAAATTTTCTTGCTCTTCTTGAGAGCCATTAGTTTCATCAAACTCAACATCACAAGTTTCTTCCACAAAACCTTTATTTTTGTTGAATACACGATAAGCTTTGCTATTTGAGGAGTATCCAAGCAAGAAACCTTCATCACAACGACTTTGGAATTTTGAAAGTCGAACACCCTTTTCAAGATATAGCATTTACAACCAAAACTCGAAAATAAGAAATATTTGGTCTTCTTCCAATAAGAAGCTCATAAGAGGTCTTTTTAAGAGACGATGCAAATAAAGCCTATTTGTTGCATGGCAAGCGGTATTAATGGCTTCCGCCAAAAACTATCGGAGGTGCTATATTCATCTAGCATAGTTCTTGCCATTTCAATTAATGTTCGATTTTTCCGTTCCACAACTCCATTTTGCTCGGAGTGTAAGTAGCGGAAAGTTAGTGCTTTATTCCAAATTCATCACAATAATCTTCAATTCTTGTATTTTTGAACTCGGAACCATTGTCACTCTGAATCTTCTTAATTTTAAAATCAAATTCATTTTGAGCCCTTTTTGCAAAGTTTTTAAAGATACCGGAGGTTTCAGATTTATCATCTAAAAAGAAAACCCACGTATATCTTGAAAAATCATCAACAATGACTAAGCAATAAGAATTTCCTCCAATGCTCTTATAGGTTGTTGGGCCAAACAAATCCATATGTAAGAGCTCTAATGGTCTAGATGTGGACATGATACTTTTTGAAGGATGAGAACTAGCAACTTGTTTTCCGGCTTGACAAGCACTACAAAGCCTATTTTTCTCAAACTTCACATCTTTCAAGCCCACAACTAAATCATTTTGAAAAGCTTTTTGAGTTGGATCATCCCAACATGAGCTAGTCTTCTATGCCATAACCATCCTAGGGATGTCTTTGCAATTAAACAAGTTTGAAGGCATGACTCATTTGAGGTGAAATCAACCAAATATAAATTTCCAAATCTAAAGCCTTTGAACACCAAAGAACTATCATTTTCTTTAGAAATTACTACACCATTCTTAGAGAACATGCAAGTAAGGCCTAGATCACAAATTTGAGCAACCGATAACAAATTAAAATTTAAAGTTTCTACCAAAGAAACGTTTGAAATAGAAAGATCATTTGAGATAGCAATTTTTCCTAAACCCAATACCTTTCCTTTGCTATTGTCACCAAATGTGATTTTGTCGTTTTGCCCATTTCCTACTTCAAAGGTGGTGAACATCTTTCGGTCACCGATCATATGTTGAGTGCATCCACTATCCAACACCCAATGTCGTCCTCCGGTCTTGTAGTTCACCTACAAAAGAGAATCAAGTTCTTTTAGGTACCCAAATTTGTTTGGGTCCTTGGAGGTTAGTAACCAAGGCTTTGGGCACCCAAATGGCATTCTTTTTACGACCAAGTATGGGAGTACCAACAAATTTAGCAATTATTTTACCAAAGCTATCTTTCTTAAGCACATAGCAAGAGTCATAAATATTACTCTTAGTTGTTTTATCTAAGAGGCAATTAATCGATAGATGCCCTACCTCATGACATTTATAACAAAACTTCCCGTTTGATTTAACAAAGCGAGGAGCTTTGCTATCAATCTTTTTGCCCTTCTTAGGAATGTATCCTAGTCCTTCTTTATTGTAGGAGCATCTTTGACCATTCAAGATTTTATTTAGAGTGTCTTTACCCTTGAAGCATCTATCAAGACTTTTGCTAAGTTTGTTTACTTGTTCCTTAAGTTCATTATTTTCTACTACTAGGTTTTCATGGCATGAAGTAGAACTAGAGCATGATATTGATGGCATATCAATTAAATCATCACAAGAGGTAGATATGCTAATTTTGATATACTACATGAATCAATTTCTAAGCAAGATACATCATTAATAATTTTGCAACTAATTCCTATATCATTTTGAGATTTTGAATGATCTTTAGCAAGAAGAGTCTCATGAGCTTCCTTTAGCTCCTCATAAGAGTCTTTGAGAGAGATATTCTTTTCTCAAGGCCTTATGTTTAGACTTTTCTTTGCCAAGATACTCATTCAAATCCTCAAGCATATCCATTAATTCATCATAGGAGGGTTCATCAACATTTGAGATTACCTTAAAATCTCCTTTTGCCATAAGACACAAAGGAGTGTCGAGAGGTGATGAAGTCTCCTTAATAGCAATACTGCAAGACCCTTCTTCTTTGGAGGTGTGTCGTCTTGGAAGAGTCGAGTCCGAATATTCTTCCTCGAGTTCCATTCTCCAATGTGAGCCTCGCCTTTGCCATCCTTGTTTAACTTCTTGAAGAGCTTCTTCTTCCCATGAAAGAATTTCTTCTTTGAAGGGACTTGTCTTTGTCGTCCCTTTTCTTTGGACATTTTGAGGCAATATGTCCTTTTCATCACACTCATAGCACCGAATATTTGCATATCGGTTGGTACTAGAGTATTGTCCTTCTTGAATTTTTAGAACCACTTCCACTTGAGCGCCTATTCATGAATTTTCTCATTCTTCTTACGAGAAGGGCCATTTCCTCCTCGGTGTCTTCATCATCATCGAGTCATTAAGCATTTCATCACTTGACTCCGCCTTTGCCTTGAAGGCGATGTTCTTCTTCTTGAAGAGCTTTGCTCAAAAGCTCTTCCTTGTCCTTCTTGTAAAGCTCGTTGGTTATGAGATTTCCAAGAAGTCCGTTAGCGTCATTCTTAGCAACTCCGGTGAGTTGAGAAACAACGTCACCAAAGTCTCATATTTTTCCTAAGAGCCCTAAGCATCTTACGAACAATGTCAAAATCGGTTAGTGATGCTCCAAGGCCCTTGAGCTCATTTACTATGTTGTTCAATCGTGAATACATCTCATTGATGTTTTCATGAGGCAACATAATAAAACTCTCGATTTGATTGAAGCATATGTAATTTGGCTTCCTTGACCGAGGATGTCCTCGTGAATTTCCGAGAGGGTCGTCCAAATCTCATGAGCGGTTTCAAGATTGCTCACTCGATTGAACTCATCCGCGTTCAAGGCTCCAAAAAGAGCATTCATAGCTTGAGCATTGAGATGAGTGTTTCGCTCCTCTTGGTCATTTGTGAGTGTGGGATTAACCCCTGGAGTGAAACCCTCAACTACAATTCTCCATATGCTTGGACTCATGACCTTAAGATAAACGGTCATACGAATTTTCCAATAAGCATAATTTGTACCATCAAAAAATGGCGCTTGCCTATCGACACCCCATCGCTAGCCATCCTTACTCTCTAGGCGGTGAGGCCCCAAAGAGAGTCCAAGCTCTGATACCACTTGTAGGATCAAGGATAACCGACTAGAGGGGGGGTGAATAGGAGGTTTCTAAATTTTCTCAACTCAAATTAGAAAATACAAACAACACTACAAATATTAGATAAGAATATGAAGAACGCACTAAAGTCTCTAGCAAGCTTCAAAAAGCTATAACAATGCAAGTGAAGCAAGTATACTTATGAGCACAAAAACTAAGAAGAATATGGTATTGATCAAATGGATTTCCAACAAACAAGAATACCAAGCTCAATAAAATAGGAGACAAGGAATTTTAACCCGTGGTCTCGGAGACTTGCCGGTCTCCCCTACTCCACGTTAGGGTGACTTGATCCACGTCAAGCCGGCTCCACTCGCTTGAGCCTTCCTCGATCACTAAGGTAGTTCTTCCCCGCTTCGGGTAGGCGAACTCCGGCCTTCACAACTTGCCGGGGCTTCTCACAATCTCCGTTGAGAAGCTCACCGTGCACAATCGCCACCAAGCCGTCTAGGAGGCGGCAACCTCCAAGAGTAATGAACCTTGACGCTAGCTTGAGGTCGAATGTCGGTGTCTAAAGGCTCAAAACACTAAATGCAACACCAAATTTGCTTCTCACACTCACAAATGGAAATTGAATGCACACAAGAGTGGAGAACACTTGCTAGAGCTCAAATATCATCAATGAGGACCAAGAGTTGCTCTAGAAGGCAGGTGGGGAGGTATTTATAGCCTCCACCAAACTTTCTAGCCGTTGGAGCTCAAATCCAGAATCTGTTTTTCGGTGCTACACGCCCATGTAGGACCCAGTAGCACCGGCTGCTTCAACGGCTAGAACAGTGCATTTAATGCACTTGCCAGAGACGGTTACAGGAAGTCCGGTGCTACCGCCCACTCGGGCCGGTAGCACCGGGCTCTATTCCTTTTTCTTTCAGCAGAAACACGCCTCTCTGGAAATATAGCACGGATGAGATCCGGTGCTATCAAGGTCCGTAGCACCGCCACTATGTCTTGATAACACCGGCTTCAAAAGTTCAAGAAAGGTGCTTCTCGAATTTTTACACGGGTTAAGATCCGGTGCTACGATGGTCCGTAGCACCGGCCACTATGGGCGTAGCACCGCCACCAACTCACCCAAAAACTCACCCTCTGTGATTTTCACGCCGGGCTAAAGTCCGGTGCTACCGTGATCCCGGTAGCACCGGGCTACCATGGGCGGTAGCACCGGGCCAGAAATACGCCCAAAGGCCCTTCTTCGGAATTTTCACACGGGCTATAGAGCCGGTGCTACACAAGACCCGTAGCACACCGCTCTGCCATAAGCGGTAGCACCGGATTTCTAGAGACTTGAAATAATTTAAGGTTTTTCAAAAGATGGAACTTGTCTAAAATTAAGCAACTTAATTGAATGTGCATTTGAGCCTTTAACCCCTTAAACGACATCAAAATAAGCGTCATGATCCCTCTTAATAGTACGGCCCTAAAACTAATAGACGGATCTTTCTACTAAACTCCAAGATCGTCAAAAGTCCAAAAAGAACCTTATATATAAAGACAAATACCTTTACATGATCTTGACATAAGCTTGATTGGCTTGAACTTTTCCTTGGTATTTCCATGATCATTCTTCTTGGAAACGACCTACTTTCAATATCCTCATCAAAAGCATTAGATCATATAGCAATGTTGTCATTAATTATCAAAACCAAAACATATCGGGTGCCTAGATGCTTTCAATTGTGCAGATCGGAGCCGAAACGGCAACACACCTCCTATTATGCCCTTTCACAAAGCAGGTTTGGAGGAAGATCCTCCGCTTCATGCATATAAATCACATTGCCCCGGAGCCTGCTTTGGTTGACCTAGGTGTCGCTGCTTGGTAGCGGTCAGTCCACTCTTCCACCGCCAAGCAACGTCGCACGGAAGTGGATGGCATTCTCATGTATGCCATGTGGAATCTTTGGAAAGAAAGGAATAATAGGATCTTCAACAATTCGTATCGAATGGTGCAACTGGTGGCTAATAGTATCGTTCAAGATGTGCAGAACCGAAGAAATGCTTTTGTTCCCGCAGTTCGGTAGGGTTGCACAAATCTTACTGGAAGGAGTTTGGCATTGCACACATTGCTTCGCCCCAGACCCTGACCCAATCACTAGGCAGCCCATGTGCAAGCTGCAATCTATTGTAGCCGCCTGTTTTGTATTGTATTGTCCTTCTCTGAGTAGCTCCCCTGGGTCTTTGTTGTGCTTAAAGGGTGGCCTCTCCTCGCTCATTATAGTTTTATTTGTTATACTGTTACTGTAACTTCTGATATCCCTCCTTAATGTATTTAGCAGAGCTCCTCCTATCTCTCTTTCAAAAAAAAAACATTCGGGCAGCGGGAGCATCTCGACTCGGCACCTCGGCGGGTATCTTCCGTCGTTCAGTCGCGGAAGGCTATTGAAACTTCCACCGGCAAAGCGGGTATATGTATGCTCTTTCATGGCTGGACCTGGATCTTCCACGCACAAATGAACGGCGGCTGTGATATATACAACTTCGTCGGCAGTCGGCACCGTGAGACTGGCACAGCATGCGATACGATATCCTTTCAGCAGTTCAATGGGGCTTAACATGCCATTCCACTGAACTAAATTGGATCGGTAGAAATTTTGTCTTGACCCATCTTTGAAACGGAATCAGCAACTTCCTTCCTATTTGCCTGACAGTTTCCGACAACCGATCTCAAACATATTTTGCAAGTTGCAAGCCTTGAACCCGATTTCACCATAAAAATGTTATTGCGGTAAGATGGGACGTCGCTATTCATCCGATTGTGTATATGTTCCACAATGCGATGTGACAGGCCAACACGAGGAAGAAAGGCACGACATGACATAACATGCCGAATTGCCCTGGAAAGGAAAGGATTCCTGTGCGGTCCTGTTAGATCATCCCATCCAGCGAACAAATGGTCGGATCGGTCAACAGCGTGTGCTACAATGCTCTGATAAAGTAAATGCTACAGTGAAACAGTGCCGTATACTATCGCTTTTCTATCTATAGTTCACGCGCAACTGCTTAAGTCGCATTCCCAAGGAACTGTACTGGACCTCTTTCCAATTGCCCTTCGTCTCAAATTCACCTAAACAATGTTATGCCGGAAAATGCAGTAACGTACAATAGAACCGCAGGTTGTTAAGAGCCAGAGAGAACAGCAGATGGGTAATTGGCCAGAAAAGATATCATGCGGCTGGAAAATAACAACTTGCATGTGCAGAAAAATCGATGTTACCTGCCAATGAAAGTCTGCAGTTAAGTGTCAGCGAGTAAGCAATTGATCTGCTACTCTCAGATCTACCAGCCAGTGACCACAAAGTACCACTTCGCTCTCAAAGCAATCCACACGTCTAATAAAGTAGCATCCATTTGTGTGCAGCTTCAGCTCTAAGCTCACGGCACATGGAAGCCTCCAAAATTCAATCCGTTGAGGATGCAAAGCAGCCATCACTGTGACTTCGAACCCTCATCTTTTTGTTCATTACAACATATGAAAGAAAAAGCAAGGTAAAGAACCAACAAAGCAACTGGCAAGACCCTTCTTCCCAAAGCTTCAGGCTTCGTTTCAGCTCATGGCGACATCAGCCACAGACGTGCTACTTGTCTTGCAAGCAAAACCAGCATCTAAAGCCACTCGCAGGATCCAACACCGTATTTCCCAGCTTTTCTGTCACACACTTGCAGGAACATACACATCTCAGCCCTCCATGCAGGCTCTATGCAAGTAGTGCGCCAATGCACCCAACCGAGTTGCTCCCAGCAATATTTGCTCTAGGTTTTGTCAGAAGATCTTCGAGATGGGATCACTCAGGATAACTGCAAAAGCTCCCTGTGCAGAGCTGCCAGAGTCTTCATGTGCCTACTTGCTTCAGGAACTGAAGGTGCACAAATTTCTCTTCCCCAAAATATCTAGCTTTGTAGCATAATAGCTGAAGATGTTCTTACGCCTACTTTTAACTAACGGTTGCAGATGATATGGGATGAAGTCGGGCAAGAAGAAAATGACAGGGAAAGAATACTGGAAGAGGTAGAGCAGGAATGCCAGGAAGTTTATAGGAGAAAAGTAAATAGTGCAAATATGTCTCGGATTCAACTGCATCAAGCATTGGCTGAATCTGAGGCAGAATTCACCAATCTCCTCCTTTCCCTTGGAGAAAGATCGTTCCCAGGACGAGTATGATTTGCATCTTAAAGGCCTTATCATTAAATCAAATTGAAGAGGAAAACAGTAAGAAGCTAACCTGAAATTTCTTTATGCAGCCTGAGAAAATGACTGGCACTCTAAAGGAGCAGCTGAATTCCATTACACCAGCCCTGCAAGAAATGCAGATGAGGAAAGAAGCCAGACTAAAACTATTCATAGAGGTTCAGACTGAAATACAAAGAATTGGCTCCGAAATTGCAGGACGCTCGGAGAATGGAGTTGTCACTGTGAATGAAGAAGATTTGTCACTGAAGAAACTCGAGGAGCACCAAAGTGAACTGCAAAGACTTAAAAGAGAAAAGGTACATGGACACAGAAAACTTGTGCAACAATCAATATAAAACAATCAATCTCATTTACCCATCGGGATTTTATTTCCTCCAGAGTGATCGCATCTGCAAAGTTGAAGAATATAAAGTTCTGACTCACAACTTTGCAAAAATTATGGGGATAGATCCTTCAAAGATCCTTGCTAATGTTCACTCAAGCTTGCTGGATGGAGCAAATGAAAAGCAAACGAAGAACATCAGTGACGACATCCTCAACAAGCTCAATACCATGGTCCAGCAGCTTAAAGAAGAGAAGAACCACAGAATGGAAAAGGTGATTTCTTATTCTTCCGCAAATACTTCTGTAATGCGCAGAGCTGATGGAATTATTAGAAGAATAGACAAACAGCACCAGACCCCACACCAAAATATCGAGGTTAAAAACTCACAATCAATTCAATTAGTAACACTAGGAAACTGATAGCAAAAAAGACAAAAATAGAACTGTCAAAACACCTAGATCAGGAAGTTGCAGCTAGACCTTTCAAAATTAGAGCAAAGCAATAACCTGCCGACTAAGATAAAATTCGTCGTGGTAGCAAAACGATGCATACAATTCTAACCAGAAGAACGTTTGCTTTTAGTTTTACTATTTTTTGATCTTTTACAAAGCTGGATGTACCATCACAAGGATTTATACTGTAAGCCTGTAAGATGCATTGCGCAAACGCTGTCTCTAATGGCCATGCAAACAATATATATTGTCGTGAAGATAATGAAAACATTCAGTAATGTGCACCTTAGATCATTGGAACGTGGACATGGATCAATATTTGAGCCTTCTGGTAAATTCCAGAAATATCAGTGGTATTACAGTATACTGTATACCATCTCTGCTACAGGTAACGAAGCATCTCACCAGTATAGGTCCGTGTTGAGATCAGAGGCTACTTTGAAGCTCTAAAGGGGTTGGTATTTTTTGGAAAAGCACTCCATAACATTTCAAGTTCAACGATGCAATGATCAAGCAGACATGTTCGACACATTTACCAGAAACTTCACTAATCTGCTTAGAAAATTCTAACTGTTCAACTCTTTCAATTTTTTCCTTATATCATAAGCGAGTTAGAAATTTTTTCTAGTTATAACAGGAGATATATCAGAAAACATAGGATAAAGAAACATAAAATGTTTGCACAACTACCTACTAATGCAGGTATTATTTTGCAGCTCCATAGCCTTGGAAAAGCATTAACAAACTTATGGAATATTCTGGATACTACCATGGAGGAGCGCCAGCCATACTGCGAAATTACGATATTTTCAATGACGTCAGGAAATGGTATGCTAGGCCCTGGAAGCCTGACACTTGAAACAATTCAGCAGGTAAACAAACCCCAGACATGAAACCTTGAAAACAAAACCTGAATTATGGTACATGAATTGTACTGTCTACAACTGACAGGTGTCTAATTCCACCATATTGAATAAAATAGATTGAATCTGAAGTTCAGCGACTAGATCAGTTAAAAGCAAGCAAAATGAAAGAGCTATTCATAAAAAAGCAAACTGAGATCGAGGAAATTTGCAAGAAATCCCACATGGATATGCCTTACCAGACAGATATGCACAACATATTGGATTTGATAATGTCAGGTGCGTGCAACCAATCATATTATTATATTCTTTTAAGCGCACAGAATTATACTTTCTACTGCAGTGACTAACATCACTATTTGATGTACAGGAGATGTGGACCATGATGATCTACTAAAGACAATGGATGAATATATATACAAAGCAAAAGAGGAGGCCACAAGCCGTAAAGACATAATGGACAAGGTTGAAAAATGGATGGCTTCATGTGACGAAGAGCGATGGCTAGAGGAATACAGCAGGGTGCAGTGCCTGCCTGATGACTATTACCATATATATATATATATATATATATATATATATATAACTCAATGTTTGATTCCATTGAGCTTATAGATTTCTCCACAGGATGAGAGAAGGTATTCAATAAGCAGAGGAGCCCACAAGCACTTGAAACGTGCAGAACGTGCTAGAATTATAGTTAACAAGATTCCAGGTAAGTATTAGAGCTGCTAAGCAAAATAGATAATTATTACATAAATTATATTAACTTGAAAAGATGCAGGCTTGGTAGAAGTCTTAATGGCAAAGACACAGATCTGGGAACAAGAGAGAAAAAAGGTCTTCTACTATGATGAGGTGCGAGATTATGACTTGAAAATTGAAACAGAATTTCTACACCTAAATCCTTCATATAATATTTCAATTTTAGAAATGATCGTGCATGTTTAATTAGAATTTTCTCCTAAGGTTTTCACTAAAGGGTCATGAAATCAACTCTTTGGCACACAAATAATTGGAAAGTTAGCAAGAAACCATGTGACAACCTTTTCTACTTGAAATTTTAGTCTGAAATGCAAAAGGCTTCACGAAGTGCAAGAACAGAAGAAGTGAATCCAACATACTTGTAGAATGGTGAACGCTAAGAAGTAAAGCCCCTTGATTAACCCTTGGTGGAAGCAACCATGTCAGCCAATCAGACGAAGTCACATATGCCCATGCCACTAGAAAGCAGCATACGAAGAGAGAAAAGAGTCCAACAATAATATGCATTTTACTGGAAGAAATATACTCCTTAACATATTACTCCCTGAAAGAATCAAAACCAAATGTTCTTTGTGGTCGGTGCATGAGGAGATATGATCGCCCACATGTTAAAATGGGTAAGATCATGCCATCAGCATAGCTAACCAAGCAATACCAGGGCCTACACAATATTTGAAAAATATGATGAATAAAATAATTGTGATTCTCGTATTAAAAGTGCATAATGTTGCACAGCCTAAAAGACCTTGTTTTACCTTACTTAAAACGTTTTTCACAAAGATAATTCATAAACGAACATTGTGTAACAGTGAACTAAAATTTCCCAAATTATAAACTACAGTAGCCATTGTAAACACATCATGATCGCATTAGTGATAAATCAACACAATCCAGTTTATATCCAGCCAGTACAGCCTATTTCTGGCACCGATGGTAAACTTAACTCCACCAGCAAAATCAACCCTGAGAAGTAAAGATTCCTTTTTTCTGACTTGAAACCGGTGCTCTAGCGCTTAATCACCTATTAGACAGGCTAGACAACCACCTAGACGAGATAAATAAGCTAGACAGACTAGACGAGTGTGTAACCTAGCGCCTAGATGCCACCTAGGCGGGCTAGTGGCCGCCTAGGGGAACAGTGCTTGGAACATGCGGTACAGATATTTTTAATAACCACGCAAGTTCAGGTTGCTTGATTGTCAACTAATTGGTCCCAAATAATAGACACTTAGAAAGCACTTATAATTTCTTGAACAACTGCGTAACATTAATTTTTGCAGCTTCCCCTTCTGGCAATGCTGAAAGACTACATGTTAACACTAAAGGAAAGGGAGGAAGAGAAATACAGGCAACGGGTGCGTAGCTATTACTCAATTGCTGGTACAGGGAATTGCCGAACACACTGTTCTAACATTTTACTAAGAATAGAAAACTATCACCAGTCAGGTTCATATTGGTTTCATCAACACTCACTTTACAGGAGAATAAAAAGGTACAGACTCAAGTTGTAAAGAGGCTCAACACAAGCAGCAGTCGTCCGTCAAGCAGAGGCTTCAACACCAGCCCTGGCTCCACATCCATTTGGAGTAGTAGAGTTTCTACTATACTTCAACAACCTGGTGCAGATAAATCCTCAGCTGAAAAAGACATGCGTATAAGAAAAATTAGGAACAGAATGCAGAGTGCCTTGGGACATAACAGAAGTTGCTCAATCTCTTATGAAGACAAAACATCAGGCGTCTCCACAATAAAAGAAGGCCTTTCACCAATTTGATTTCCCCCCCTACTTTTTTGGGCCCTTTGATGCCTACAATACATTCTATGTCTGATATGTGAAGATATTACTACTGCTCAAAGCTACACAAAAATGAATAGCAGTTGATCTAGATTTGTATGACTTGGTGACATATCCATATATTTATTGAACTGTCATTCAGTAGTCCTTATTCCTTCAGCTGTTTGTGTGCCGATGCTTGGCAATTTCATCGACACCAGAAAGCAAAATAAAAGTCACTTACCATTAGTGGAATCATCCTACAATCTATGGCAGCACATTAATCATTTCCTGGCAGAGGGTATGTGAGGCGCCAATTAAGATGTGTACGCCCACTTCTATTATGATATAAAACCTGTCAAATCAATAGTATAAGCACTAGGAGCAGCTAAACATTAGAAACAGGGCAAAGAATCACTCTTTTATAAGAACCAACAAATGGAATACATAGGTTAAACTAAAAGACAATAGCACACGTAAGGGCAAAAACTCATCCAGATGATAAGATGAGTTCAAAACTGCTGATAGCATCTTTCAGATTTTCTCAGTTAATGCAATACGCTATCTAGTGTGAATTTTGATTTTTTGTATATGTCACTGTTCAGTAAACCATATCAAGAAGGTTTTTGCATTGCATTTAACCATTTTTATAATGGTTTATGGTTGCAGAGCCACAAAAACAATCTAAATCATACTTATATCCATGCAAAACAGAGCATCATAAGAAGAAACTAGCTAAATGGCCAAATAAGCAAACTCACAACTTTTTGGTCACTCCCTCCCGTGGAGATGTATTCATCATTAGGGGCTACAGCAACCTGGAATTTGTTCCACCACAAAATTAAAGCATCAGTAAAAGTCAGCTAAAGGACAACCAAGTAGAATATAGGAATACAAGCTTACTGCATTAGCACATCGAGTATGGGCGACGATATGTTTGACACAAGGCTGACCTAGAGTAACATCCCACATTCCAATGCTGCAGTCAGAGTAGTTGAGCACATTTGGTAAGGGATACAAAAATATAGAAGGATAAATGATCACGATCCAAATCATCGTTGTTTGTTTACTCACCTGCCATCACCACTTACAGTAACAAGTACAGGTTCATTATGGAGCCACTGCGTGGCATTTACTCCCTGATCACCCTCATCAACATGACTGTAACAAAGAAGATAGTTTCTCAAAGACTATATGGTGTGTGGAAACAAACAAACAACACAGTTTTCTCAAAGCCCATATGGAGTTTGGAAACAAAACATAAAATACGATGTGATACTAAATGGAAGGGCAATAAACCATAGAATAATAATTAAGGCCATAACTTGCTAATTCTCCAAACAAAGGTAGGAAGGCCAGCAAAGATCATAAATAACCATAAATGATGTTTTAAACAAGAAATAATCACTAGATGCAACAATGCCATACTTAAATTTAATGTTTACCCTGGCAATTGACTTGTATATTCTGCAGTGGGCATCTGCTTGCCATGGTTCAAGCAATGTAATGGCCGAAAAAAACGCATGTCTTTGCTCCGTGAAATGTCCTTGCTGTGACTTATCGGAACTAGTCTTGTATCCCAAACCAGTGTGTTATTTGACATGCTTGAAGCAGAAAAATAGGTACCACAGTTGCTAAATGAAACAGATGTAACCTGTTGAGCAACAACATATTTATTATCAGTTCTCAGGGAAGAAATATGTCAGTAAAACTAAAAGACTGGAAGCTTAAAGGAAAAGATGATGCACTTTCAGCAATGAAAGCCATCCTTGATGAGAACCAACACAAGAAATGACATAACTTGCACATGGTCCATGCAAACTACACCCAACAATTCCAACTTCTGCGTTATGTAGCATATTCATCACACATATGAAAATGATGAAAGCGCCAAAGAACAAGTAACCATTTCAATGCCTAGAGCTATGGCCTGTGCTGACTGTGATGAGGACATCCCTACATCAAGTACTTCACCAATTTCAGAAACTCCAAATCTAGAACCATTGCAAGGACCAATGACTCGTGCACGCGCACGACGGTTAAGCCAGCAGGTGACTTCTTTCTTTAGCCAAATTAACTATGTTATTAACGAGAATATGTTGCTACCTAAGAGTTGTTCTTTGTTGATTATTTACATGTATGGGCTTGGAAGAAAGTAGCTGCTAGACAATGTCGGTTTTAACGCCACAAAGGACACACCAAGTGCTAGGATTAACATGGGAAGAAGGGAAGGCTTACAAGCAATTAAGGAAGGTCAATAAAGCATTAGAGAATTCAAGTAGTTTGGGCCAATTTTGAACAGAAAACAGAGGAAGGTTCGGAGCCAATTTCGGACAGAAATCAGAGGAGGATTCGGATGGGATTTCCAGCCTGAAACAGAGGAGGACAAGTCTCAGTAAAAAAGCCATAACTTTCACAAACGGAGTCCAAACGGAGCAAATAAGGACTCGTTTGAAAGGTTATTTTGTGCCCCATCCAATGGATGTACAGCCAGCCACAGATTCTAAATATACCAGATGCAGCATGGAAAATACTTTGAGTCTAGAACAGTCTCATTTCCGAAGTACACAATTGAGTCGTTTAGGGTTGCGCCCCCACCCACTATATATTTTGTAGCCAGCCCTAGCTTTTAGTTTCAAACTTTGATTTTGGATTTAGCTATTGCTATTGTAAAGGCTTTTGCCGCAAACTTGAAGTCTCAATTGAATCCTTCGTTGTTTAGCAAGTTCTTCCGCTGTTGCTCTTGCTCTTTCCGTGGATTTGCTTGAGCCGTTCTTCGTGAACAGGTCAGTCGTGTTTTGCAACGGTTGATAACCAATCGAGGAGTGGTTTAGCGATTGCGAGGTTGCTAGTCGCGTTCTTCGGTTCTTGGATCGTGGTTAGCCTCCCCTTCGTCAAGGTCACAACTCAAGTTATCAGATTTCTCCTACGACAGAAGATTGGGACCAAATTGCTTGCACGCATCTTAAGTTGAGGCGCGTGCATATCAGACTGAGTGATTGGAAATTTTGAAATAAAATTCGGACTACTAGTTTTTTCAGAATTGAAGCTTCAAGTCCTTTTCTTCCACTTCATTGAATGGGCATCCCAAAGAGAATGGTGCACAAAATTTACGAGGGGAGGATGAGGGCTCCAGATTGGGCAGACTGGCAGAATATTACATGACTATTCAAGCCACTCTGAGAATTCAATCAAGTACAAGCTAAGGCCGAGATCAGCTTTGGTTAAAATGTGAACAACAAAAACTAATACTCACCAGCAAACGAAAGTTACGAATATTCAAAAGAAATTGCTCAAACATAGGATAACACAAATTACTAGTATGTCTGGTTACTGATGTAAAGCAATAAGAAAACTACCTCACAACCAGATCCCACTGACAAATGATTAATTGCAGAACAGGCACGGATGTCAAATAAGCCAATAGTCCCATCACCGGAACCTGCATATTGGAGGCAATAATAACAATATAGTCTATACTGTGACTGCAATAGAGGGATATTCCATGCAACAGAAAAGGAAATAACCTGTAATGATAGTGTTGCCAGCAGGGTTGATTTTAAGGGAAGTAATATACTGTGAAAGAGATGTGTTAATGCTCTGTCCTCCTCTGAACTTTCAGCTAAAAAGTAAAAACAAAAAAGATACATACAGAATCACTTGCAGAGAAAGATAAGTAAGATTCTGGAGACTCAATATCCCATAATTGTACCACAGCTGAGCCACCATAATCACAGTCACTTCCACACGCCAGAAGATTTTCACTACAGAACTCCATTGTATCAATTGAAGGATAGACCATATCCTGGGACCTACATCAACGCAGAAGTTGACAAGGTTTGACAGCTAGGACAAGATGAATTAGAAATTTTGGGAATTCACAGGATTAAGTGGAAACATAAAATCTGTTAAAATATGCGAACCTAGAAAGCTTGCACCACCTATCCTAGAAATCAACAGATTGCATAGTTGAGCACAACATTTTTAATATTAATAAAATAAATGTATCACGGTAGAAAGATAACCAATGATTTCATTTGCACAGCACTAGCCTCACTTCCAGAACATGTATCTGGGAGTTAATGGATGTACTAAATATTTCACTAGGATAGTAGGACATGTAAATCCAATACTGACCAAATCCATCTTTAGCATGACAAGAGCCTCAACCAAGTTCCTCACTAACAATTTTCACCTTTTACTGATGTTACCGCTTCAACAAAAAGTTGCCTTAAGGTTCATACCTCTTTTCTGCCTTTTCACTCTATAAGCTGAGGCCATGGACATTATTCACATGTACCACTAGAAGGTATTCCCAATCTGATGATTTGTCTCAAATGGAAAAAAAACATGCAAAAACGACCCCCATGTGGTTCCCACATGAATAGCAAATTAACATAACTAGTATGGCGAGCAAGATTTTAGGGTTTTCTTAGCATGTGTGTGAATTATACAAAATGGTATAAATAAGCCGTAAGTGCAACCAAGGGGGTCTTCTATCCAGTTATTGTTGTTTACATCATACATAACCAGTATGAAATAAATAACAATATGCAATTATAAAAAGTTCAGCTTGATAGCAATAGGGCTTTGTGTTGTACAACAGTGCATTTGGTTCCTATGGAACAATAGACAGCACTGCCAAGAACAAGTTATAAGGCAAAATTTTTAACTTGTTAACCAGCTTATGGTTTTACGTAATTACATTAAGATGAATTTCAAAGTAGAACACAAAGAATTTTTTATTTGAATAGTCACTTTCCATTCCATGGAGCAAAAATATATATGATTAATGATTACACATTAGTTCAAGTACTTTTGATGTCAAATCTATTGATGTTATTTTCATATGACTAATCTAAATACTTTTGTATATACTAGTGGATATAATTTCACTGCACGCATGCACAAGAACATATAATAATAAAAGTCAAATACATGATGGAAATGGAAACGTTCCAGTTTACCTCAAGTTCGAATTTAGATCAGAAGCAAGTTCACCTCTCAAGGCATTCCATAGTAGAAGCTTCCCATCACCTTTTGCTCCACTAGTGACAACAAGACCTATAAATGTACACTATGTTGAGAACTAGAATAATTGAAAATGAGTTTAAAAATATAAATAACCTATAAAGAACCAACAGAGCAGAAAAAGGTTTGGATTAAGAAGCAAATAAATAGACTTCCACAGAGTAAAAGAAATATAGCAAAAGAACAACAATACTTAGGAAACCAAAAGAAAAACTTTATCCCCATAACCATAGCTTGTATTGATGTTTCAAAACACAGAAAACAGCAGGCTAAGATGATTTGCAACAAAAGGAATACTATATACAGGCAATATCACTATTATAATGAGATACATATATACAGAATGAAAATTGAACCAGCTATTATGTCAGTAAGTCGAGTCGAGTCGCCAAGGGACCGACTTGCCGACTAGTCAACTAGTCGTCGACTTGCCAGCAAACCACCCTTGGACGATAGCAAATTAAACAGAGCATGAAATAAACAAGACTTGAATAAATTTAGAGCATGTTACCTCATCTTCTACTACAACAGAACAGAGCTGCTGCTACCACCACATCTGCTACTCTGCTACTACTACCACTGATACTCTGCTACTACTACTTGCTGCTACAGTACTAATACTAGTACCTGCTGCTACTAGTCTAGTAGTACTACATTAGTATTTTGATACTCTGCTACTACTACTTGCTGCTACAGTAATAATACTAGTACATGCTGCTACTAGTCTAGTAGTAGTACATTAGTATTTAGTATATTACTACTTGCTGGCTGCTGCTACTGCTACTAGATCTACGAGAGGTTGAGAACGTTACAGCAAAACAGAGCAGATCAGCATTCAGCAAAACAGGGCAGCAAAGCATAGAGAAGGGAGCTCAAAAGTAAAAGGATTTGAGGGGAAAGGGATGAAGGAGACGAATCCGGAGGTCAAGACGATGCTTGCAGATGGCAACCTGAGCCAGGCGCACAAGCGACAGTTGCTGCGAGACGGCCAGAAGGGAGCGAACCAGCAGGGCGGAGGCAAGAACCAGCGGTTGCTGCTTGCTAGTTGCTAGGGTTTGAGTGCCAAGACCCTTTATCCTCTTCAGTTTTCAACCTGACGCTAGGCCAACACAAATCACACAACCAAGCCGTAGAAAAAGAGAGCCAAGTCGCGCACCCTCTCCCGCACTCGCCCACAAGTTGCCTGACTTGTCTCTCCAAGTCGATGGCTAGTTGATCCAAGTCAACCAGTTGACAGCAAGTTGCTCGACTAGTCGAGTCGGTGGCTCCAGTCGAGCGCTGTCAGCCGACTGGACGACTAGTTGTCGACTAGATTCGAAATGTTTTGACACAGAGAATTACTTAATCAGTACAGATACAGAAACTATCTTGAGTTTGTTGTGTGTTCTTCACACTGCTGCATTGATACCAGATAAATCTGCATAGAAGTTCATCTTCTTGTAAAAAAACATGATGTTACAAAGCAAAACAAACCAAACAGAAGGGAATACTTCCTTTTTTTTCTGTTTGTAGCTAGTAGTTTGCTTTGCCAAACTAGATGTTCATTAAGCAAAACCAAGCTTTCAATAGGGTTATAAATCAGGCTAAAACATTCAAGAGCTAACATTGGTTCAGTTCATTGTCATGGACACATTCATCGAAACAAATGCCAAGATTATTACTGTGCTACCCAGGAGTCTAGATTGTACAGAGATGCAGCAGCATTGCACTAGTGCAGTAAACAAAACGATTTGTGCACCATAAAACTAACCGGCACCTAGAGTTACTTGTTTCTGCTGGAACGCTTGCCCCATTTAGTCATTTATTAGCCATAGCTTTCAAAGCAAACTACTAGTATAATAACAATGTGTGCCAAACCAGTAGTGTCAAGACAAGCTAAGCAACACATTGTCAGAGCTATCCCTTAAAGTTTGCAACTCAAAACTGAAACCAGATAGAAAATAGAAAGGATATTACAAACATAACGGATGGAATTTAGTAAACACAGGTAAATAAGGCTGGTAAAGAGCTGACATACAGGATTGCCATTTATTCACTGCCATAGCATTAATTTTTTGAGTATGTCCCACTGAATTTTGGTCATCACCGCCCAGGGTATAGAGGCAAGACCCTGTAATGCAGTCCCATACCTATTGTCCATTTATGGGGAGAAGAGCAATTAACAGCATGATTCTATTATTTGTTGCAGCAATTAGAACTGAACAAAGAAGAAAAGTACACAGTTACCTTTAGTAAATTAGAACCACAAGATACTACGCTTGCTCCTTTGACTGCAAAGGCGATAGCCTGGATCTGAGAACAATTAAATATAATTAAAAAAGGTAATCAACAAAGTAAAAATAACAAAAAAAACTCCTATTGAATACCAAATATCAAGAAGGGATAAGAAAATTCAAAATAATAGACTTCTAATGTAAAGTGAAAGATGGATTGGTTAGTAGTTGTATTTTCGTCTTATGTGGTAGTGCCACTGCCATAGTTACCAAAAAAAAGATGCTTATTGAGGTGGACCAGGTGGTCAATTTCTCCTTGTACGGAACACGCTTGGAACAAATGTGACAAATAATCGAGCATGAAGAATGGCAAGTAAATATTGCAGGAATTAGAAGGTTGAGTGTGCTACATAACCACTTCGGTATTTTTGATGGCAGTGGTCTTAAATCTTAAGCTTTTTCTATCCCAGCTAGGAAAAAACATATTATTTTGCAAAAAAAAAAGGAAAAGGAAGAAGGGGGAGTGGTCGAGTGGATTCACTAGCTCAAAACATACTCTATGCGTAAATATAACAAAATAAACTTATTTGACATACCTTGGTATTGTGGCCTCTAAGTTGAATAGCCCTTCCAGAAAGAAGATTGAAAAGCAATAATTCATTTGGTGCCTGAATTAATGGAATAGTATTTGAATGAATCAAAAGAAAGGTAAAATAAAATATAAATAAGAATCAAATGGACAACAAGAAGTTATCGAGGACACTGCACTAAAGATATAATAGAATAGCTATAACATTATGCTCATTCCCAGGTCCCCTCCCCAGGCTCCCCCTCTCTGCTAGAAAATTTTGACAAGAAAATGCACCAAGAATCATAATGGTACTAACCTCATTAGAGCAAGAAACAAGCTGAGGCAACCCTTCTGGATGAAATTTTACATCAAGAACTTTGCGGACACCTTGCTGAACCAGCACAACAGCAGACAATTTTAGAACAGAAATTAATATGTAAAATGAAATAAAATAAAGAGCACAATCAAGCATAGCTAGACCAGTTAATTTTGCAAAGAGATGGGTGCATTATGCACTGATCTGAAATGAAATGCATAAAGAGGGCCAACAAAAAGATGTTGAATACCCCACATACAAGTTTATCTTGGCCTTAATAATCACATGAACAAAAGGTAGACCATATATTACACATTTTGATAATGTCGCTCGTTTCTGGAAGCATTCAAGCTTCATCCTCCTAAAACAATTTTGCCCATTCATGCATCTTCATACAGAAACTTATGGCATTGTCAATATTGTCGACCTAATCGCATGTATATATAATTCTAACTTCTGGAACTTAGGGGACAATGGCAATGTAGCAACCTATCAAAGTGGCCAAGTTGTGTATATGTAGAACTGTAGTCTGTAGATTGTTTATTTTCTCAGCTTTTCTGATGGAAGCTATCCAGTTTGAGACAGGAAAAAAGAGAATATGTTGAATTAAAAGCAAAACCAAGCATGCAAAGTATCAAAATATGTACAACAGAAGAGTATTTGAAATTGCATGAAGTAAAGAGAACCAAACAAACTGCAAGACATCAGCTATTTAAACTTATAGTCTTGTACCATATTGCATTACCAAGTATATGAGAGATCCATACCCTGTCATGAGGCTGAGCAGAAGGAGCACTTGATGTATAAGCACATGAAGTTGGACACCAAGATAGGTAACTTTTTCTTACAACGTGCACTGCAGGCCCTTCAAACTGGACTGTGGGTGAATTCCATCCTAATAATGGTAATCAAGAATAATTAATTAGGGCTTCAGAACATGGAAACTACAGGTAGAATTTTAAAAAACAGAGCACTGCTGAATAGTACTATTGTTTAAAGAAAGAAAACATGCCTTCAAGAAAAGGGGTCCATCTTTCATTATTCCTTCCAGCATAACCTCCATAAGAACAAGTTTGAGGCCAGTTGGCACCAGTTTCACGGCCCTCTAGACAGAACAATATGTTTTTCTTAATAAATCTCTGTGGAAATGATGGATTAACATGCCCCTTCCAAATATCGAAACTTCTTGCACCATCACTATGTGAAGTAGAATTTTGTTTGTGCCGCAAGGTTCCTGTCACCGCACTTTTCAGTTGATACAGATTGTAGTAACAGGTTTACAATTATATAACAGGGCAGACCAGCAGACTGTAAGGCTTTATTACAGATCACTTAATCGTGGATGAACATTTGAAAAATAACTCACAACGCACTGTGCTTCATGGGTGCATCCCACTCTGCCTATTCACAGATTAATTATGGAATATATATTAACAAACCAAAAGGGGACCCACTGCCCAACCTGTATTAAATACTTCGTTCAGAAATATAAGGCTTATAGTTTTAATGGTCTTGTTTAGAAATATAAGGCTTGCATGTATATTTAATAAGGCTTTTCCTACTATACCCCTATTTATTCTCTCTCAAACATATGCATTTATTCACTACCACCCACACAAAATATCATCTCTCATCTTCCAAGACAATTAAGTGGGGTATCTAAGTCATTTTCTCTCATACCTATCTCAATTTCACCGCAACCTTAATCCTTGAGCAAATTCAAAATACGCCTTATATTTCTATATGGAGATAGTAGAACATCAGCTTATTAATCTTTCCAACAAACAAAGGAGAAACCTGTTGCAGCTTCACTATAACACCAAGCAGGTGTAACAATGATAGGGTTTCTCTTTCTCTTTTGGCCAAATTCACTGTCTGCTGCTCCTGGGTTTGGTTGTTCATTAACATAAATCTTTGCCACCTCTGCAGGAATTGAGGCACTTGCTGTAGTGGCTCCTTCTTGTACACTTATGTTAGTCCCTGGCTTCTGAAAATCCATATATGATGAGTCTGTATCTTTAATGGCAACAGTACGACAATGCTTTAACAGCACACTGGTCAATTGATTCTGCAAATCTGTCAAACTGAAACACATCTACTAATATTTTAGCACAGGCCATTAATAATCCAAACAGAGGAATAGTCCAGAGTAAGCTACATACAGTTCATATTTGAGGAAAGCTTCTTTTTTTTTGGACAATGACATCTTCTTCTCTCTTACAGTTGCACCACCACCTGGAAACCTACTTGTACTGCCACCTGGAGATCTGCTTGCACTACCACCTGGAGATCTACCTGAAGGAAAAGCAGAATGCCATGATTAAGGAGACCCATAAAGAACTACCACTTCAAGAAAAGATTCAAAAGCATTAAAAGTATAACCTGTCACTGGTGATAGAGTTTTCCTCAAGGTCGCAGTACTTTCTTGTGGGATCACCAGAGCAGCACTTGACCGAACTGTGGCTCTAGCCGCAGAAAGTTGAAGACTCTGTTATTCAAGCATCAATTTTGTAAAGCTAGCATCTTCAAGAAAAAAAGGAACAAGAAATGAACGCCAAATCAAGATCATGCAAGGACCAAGGACAAAATATTTAGTGGAAAGGATAGCAAGATGTACCCACAGAAAACACTCATGGAAATAGATAAAACGACTAAAAGATAATAGTCTGAGTGTATACAAGAAACTGATGTGCACTTATGCATGAAGTAATATTACCTCAAATCATTCCTTGAAAATGCCAAGAAGGAGAAAAACACTAATAGACATCTCTATGTCTTTATGCCTGTCTTATGTTATTGTTTGTGTGTCTCCTACTCTTTTCTTGAGACCAACATTTAGTCCTACTTGAGTTGTATCGATTGGGCTTGACTCATCATAATCGCTATCACTGTCAACTATCCTTTATAGTTATATTTTTATTATCTCCTTTAAATATGTATACATTCTTATCGCCTTATTGGTGATTTTGGGAAAATGTCATATCAGTGCATTGTAGCTTCTTTCCCTTTGCTGAAATAAACTAATAATAACAAAATGAAGAATGCCAGAACTAAGAATACCAGGGTGCTGAATCTAGATAGCACATTCTGCAATAAGCCAAATAACAGCTAGAAATATTTTACGCTTTTATGCCAAGTAACTTGATATATTGGATTCAAGCAGCAAAATAGAAACAAATCATAGTCTCAAAGATCTCCTGCAGAATATATTGTCAATAGACTTTCAACCCAAAATGCCAAATATAGTATCCTTTGCAAAGCAACCTCTTTAGCCAATATAAAGAAAATAAACCTCATGCACCAAGCAATCAAAAGTAGTCAGAAAAATATGTACCTTTGGCAACTTCCCCCTCTTCTTCAGCAGCTTCAAGTGCATCCTCTGGGTATAGTGTATCAAATGATATTTTGAATGCTTCTCAACTAGCCTGTCCATTATCTGTGGGTTCGACGAAAGCCACTCCGATATTTGCTTTGAAGTAACCAGCGAGTCCATCTCAAGAGATTCCAACCACTTATACACAGGCTTCCAAAGATCAGTTCGCTGGAACCTGTATGGGAATGCGCTTTGGTCTGCATCTAAAATCTGACATAAAGGAGGAAACACAAGTGCACTCAGAACTCAATTTTGTTGATCAATGGAAGCATTGGAAGGAATCCAAAACACAGATACGTCTAAGACAACTGGACAAGGCCAATTCCATCAGAGCTATTGTACAGATCAGAGAGCTTAGGGAGCTCATAACACAGTTCAATGTTCTGTGAGAGATCCAAATCAAAGTAACAGCTAATCTAGTTCAATTAATCGTGGAACCTATTTGGCAATCAGGAAACCTAACAAACCATACCAACAACGCTTTCGATTTTAAAGGGCCGGAACCCACCAACCTTTCTAGTACGATAACATATCTAATAACTTGACAAGCTAGTTATTCCATGACCATTGGCGCTTGAGCAAATAAAAGAACTCCCAAACAGTGATTGCTCGATTGATTTAGAAATTACCTACACCCATAAGCTATCAGAACTCATGCCGAAACCATTATAAGATTATAAGAGCTCAAGTTGATCGATCCAATCAACTTAACCACAGTGAAGTCACATAATAATTCCTAAGCAACGTGCGAATCGCCCACCTGGTCGCCGCGGAGTGCGAGGAGGCGCTGGTGGAGCTGGGAGCGGGGGAGGGAGGGGAGGGAGGGGCGGTGGACGTCGATGTAGGCGTCGACCTCGGGCTCGGTGGGCGGGCGGCCATCCGGGAAGGACTCGAGCCAGGCGCGCGCGGCGATCTCCCATGGGTGCGGCGGCCGCGTGGAGGAGGAGGAGGAAGGGGGCGGCGCGGCGGGGGGAGGGGACGGGTTGGGGGGCGTAGCCGGCGCGGCGGTGGCGGGGGTTTGGTGGTGGAACGGCGCGGGGAGGGGGAGCGGCGCGTCCGGCGGCAGTGCGCGGAGCGGGAGGATGGCCTGCGGCTCCGGCATTTGCGCCGGCTTCGGCGGCGGAGGCCGGAGAGGCGGAGGAGGAGCGTGTGGTTTTGGGAGGGTTTGTTTGTGCTGTACGGTGCCGCGAGACGTGAAACTACATCGCTTTAGAATACGGTGGTAAATGCCAAATTATTCCTAAACAGAGGTAGCAATAATTCAAACTAATCTTCCCTTCATGTCATGCGAGTTTACTAGTAGGAAATTTGAACAATTGTACAGTTTTGCTGGTCTTACTTATGCAGTACAAATAATCTTCATTTAAAATGTCTGCTCTGTTGAATGGCCAATCTGTGTTTTACTGAACTGCTGAGATTTCAGAAGTATCTACAGATTCATTTTTATTGGCAACTTTGTAAACCCATAACAAAATGCTTCTATAGAGTATGATTCATCCTCCTTTTTTTTAGAAAAAAAAGGAGCATGATTCATTATTTTCCCCTAGAATCACGAGCTAAGAAGCATTAGGCAACAGTTCAAAACTGTTGCAATCCCTGCAATTATTGGCAGAAGACACTTCATCAAGAAAGAAAAGAAAAAAACGAATAGAAGAGTACTTCATTTGGGCCGCATCGCAAGTTTCATAACTCAAGATCTGGTAGCGGTGCGGATTGAGGGACCTTCTACACCAGTGGTTTTCTATTTAGCATTTAGAAAGAAATGGAAATTACAAACAAAAAGGCACAGAAAATGTAAATCCAATTACAGGTAGTACTGCCTGCATTATCCGTCTGCAGTTCCTTTTAACTGAACTGAAAACAGATTTGTATTCCCGCTGTAACCGATGATGTTAACCATGGATTGCCTAAAAGGGTTCACTACCGCTTACACTTGGCTTTTGCCATTTTCCTTCTCTTCTTCTTCTCGGCCTTTGGGATCTTTGTCTTGCGAGCTTCTCTCTTCTCCTCCTTCACTTTCTTCTTGTTTTCCTTCCGAGCAGCCTTCCTTTCCTCAGGTCCTATCTTGGGAGCCTCGTGCCACGAACCATCTTCATCAGAACTAGAGCAAGATTCACTGTCCTCTGATTCATCACCTGCCCTGTTCTCCAAAGAGCACTTACTTTGCAGATCCAAGGGTTCTTCAAGTTTATTTTGTGGCAACTGTTCTTGTTGGTTTTCAGTAGGCTCGTTTTTAGTTCGCACAAATCCTAATAATGGCTGATCATAAAGCTTATCCGCTGTTGGTTCGTAAGCAAAGGATGGATGTTGCATCATTGACATGTTGACAAGATCTGCCTCACATTGCTTCACATAATCCAAAGTCTATGCAATGGGATCAAGTAGATAAGTGTTAGTAAGTACAGTACACCACATTGCGCGAACATTCAAAAAGGAACAAAATAAACACAACTGTTACAAACTGTCATAAGAGGTCTGGGAGAGATCACATCCTATATAATGCCATGCTAACAAAATATGTAGAACAGAAGAAATACATGACATAAAAACATTTATGAAGAAAGTACTGCCAATACCTTGAACACAAACAAATCCTGTTTTTCATTTGCAATATTGATGTATGATGATTGATGGGTAGCAACATATAGTAAATAAAAGTATGTTTTTGTCAAAAGATTCTATCACTGAAGATGCTCATTACTAAATCTACATTTCTGGCAAAGTTGTACAAATGATAACATTATCTTACCTGTACCAAGACTGTTGGAGCAATGTCATCATCATTTGCAACTTTATCTCCATTTTCCAAAATCTTTTGCTGAACCTGACATCAGCACAATAGTGTTAACCCATCGGATCTTCTGCCCGTCATGAAGCATCCATGATCATGGTAACATACAGAAAACTATTATTACACTGGAAGATTGAAATTTATATTCAGAAGTACCTTTTCCAGGTAGTCATCAACATCTTCATCAGCAATGTTTTGATCAATCACAAAATTAAAAAGCTCTTTTACTGTCATGACAGCAACACCTCGTTTTTTAAAGAAGTCCTGCAAGCAGTATTGCACGTGTTGGACACAACCATTTATGAATACCTATGTGTTATCAATTCAGCTTCTACTCACAGTAACATGCAAGCAATCTTCCTTCAAAAAGTCCAACGCTGAAGGATGATCGAGGTCAACAGACTGTGAAACATCAATAATGTACAAGTGCCCCTGCACAACAGGCAAATCAGAATGGCGGTAAGAACCAGTTATCTCAAAATATGAAGAGGTTGAGAGAAAGGCTTAATTAACAGAGTTCAACTACCTCAAAATAAAGAATGTTGTATTCACTCAAATCACCATGGACCAGCTTGCACTTTTGGTAGAGTGTCCGCATTGTTGTAATTATCTAAAAAGAAGGTACAGTAAATATATGAGAAAATTGAATAATATGCACATATTGAAAATCTAATGATTGGATCTAGTGAGTTCTTATTATCTCCATCATTTGACAGGTAAGACCGTTTTCAGTCTTTTCTATGAAATGTTTAATGGTAAAAGGAAAATAATGTGCATGGGCATTGGCAAATAAAGGACCGCTACTAGGATCACCACTAAAATTTTGCAAAAGGGTTTTCACGCATCCACAGTATCATAACATATATTTTGCACGGTAGGATGTAAAAAGACAAATGACCATTATAATTAGGTTCAAGCAACAACAGCCCCATAAAAAGTTATATTTGAACAATGGTTAACCTAGAGACCCTCGTAGACTCTAAAAAGAAAGTTAATGTCAGATGCCACTACTCACCAGTACTTACACATTGAAATTTTTTTCAATCCATAAAAACAAGATAATTTTACTTGCCTGATATCTAGGAACTATGCTGTACATATGCAGAGGAAGCCTTGTTGTCGGTTGTCACATTAGAACATTCACATTAAGGCATGATTAAATATCAATAACAAATGAGTGGACGACTTCATGGACAAGCCATGATACAAATTGTCCTTTCTACATGGCAAAATGTGAATCTTGTTTTGGAATAAACTTACATCTATTCCATGGGCCAAATGGGCCATAAGAGGTCATGTACAAGGCAAGAGAAAATAGCAGAAAATACCGTATACAAAGGACTAATACAAATATATAAATATATTTCTAACACCCCATCAAACTCATGGTGGATCAAAAACACTGAGTTTGGAGAGATAGGAGCTATAACGAGCCCTATTCTACTTCTTCATGAAGAAGTCAGGTAGCTAAAGCTCTAAAGACACGTATTGAAAAGCAACAACCAGGTGCTACACATGTGACTGCATGTAGGAATCATCAACCCCAATGTGCTTGGTGAGCTCATGCTTCACCAAATCTCGAGCAGTGTTGATCGCACCAGTGTTTTTGTCTAACAGTAACGTAGTCGGTGCAGAAAATGAATCACCAAAGTCCTCAAAGAGCCACCGTAGACAAGTGATCTCAGTTGTCACTGTCACAGACGCCAAAGCCCTCAGCTCAACCTTAGCACTCAAATAGTAAAGTATAGTAAGCTTCTTAGTCTTCCAAGCAATCAAGGAAGAACCAATAAAGATACAAAAGGCAAAGAGAGACCAATGATCACAAGGATCACTAGCTCAAGTCGCATCAGACTACGCCTGAAGTTGTAAGGAGCTAGAGCGAGGGAAAAAAAGGCGTCGAGTGATGGTCCCGCGAAGATATCGCAGGACTCGAAGGTGACTGTAGTGGAGCTGGGTAGGAGCAGTGATCCAGAATGTGCACAGCATAAGAGATGTTAGGATGAGTGACACTAAGGTAAACCAAGCTCCCAACATGGTGGCGATAACAAGTAGGATCCTCAAGGTACCATCAGTAGGACAAAGCTAAAGGTGAAGCTCCATTGTAGTGTCCACCGCGCGCTAATCAGCTAGACAAGTGCGATCAAAAAGATCCTGGATGTACTTCTACTAGGAGAGATAGTAGCCATCAGGCGTAGAGGTGACCTCAATCACAAGGAAGTAGCGAAGATGATCTAAATTAAACATCTGGAACTGCTCATTGAGACGTATCTTCACTAAGTCAATATACTGAGGGTCATCTTCAGTAATGAGCATGTCATCCACATAATGAGGAAGAGTCCGACAACGAGGTGTGAACAAAGAGAGTAAGGTCGTGATCACTAATGAAGAAGCCGACAGCAGTGACAACAAAAGTGAGATGCTCGAACCAAGCACGAGGAGTTTGTTGGAGCCCATAGAGAGAACAACGGAGGCGACAAACCTAACCGTCGGGAACAGAATATCCAGGAGGCGAGTGCATGCAGGCCTCTCACAGCTCGCCATTGAGAAAGGCATTCTTAACATCAAGCTGTGAGACACTGCCGAATAGAAGCAATGGCAACAAAAGTGCAAACAGTGGTCATATGAGCAATAGGGGGGAAAAGTCTCGTCATAGTCACGCCCATACTCCTGTTGAAAACCATGTGCAACGAGACACACCTTGTTGCGCTCAATGGTACCATAAGAATGTGTCTTAATCTTATAGACCCACTTGCACGTGACATGAGTAACGCAAGCAGGAAGGGGACCAAGGTCCAAGTGCTAGTACGCTCCAAAATAGCAATATCCTCAGCCATAGTGTGGCGACCCGCATAATTAGCCCAAAGTAATAACAGTAACACTGCCATGACTATGAGTTAATTATACTGACCTCGGCATATTAGCTAACAAAATATCAAGCGCACCCGACATTTTATCAGTTAATACACCGTGTTCAGAGTGTTGCAGCAGAACAATAATTAGAGACTGACATAGATACTTATTACATTTCATTGCCACGCAGGGCAACAAGCTCAGTACATTAATTATACATTAAGATCCAAGTACAACAAAAATATACAGTACATAACTACTAATTCCCCAAAGATCGACAAAAGCTAGTGCACAATCTATCCAATAATCTAATCCTCCCAGTAGTCTACCTCCTTGTAGATCTAATCCTACGGGTAACCCTCAACCTCTACCTCGTAGGCGAGTCTATTGGGATCAATGTCCCAACCAGAGCTTGATCGCCGGAGCAATTCTCTAGCAAAGGGGGATTTAGCAAGAGTACAAAAGTACTCAGCAAGCATTAATAGCAAATGCAGTAGTGAATTTCCTCTCATATCCATCCAATGATCACCTTACCTCAAAATCCACTTTTATAGAAATTACGTTTTGGGTTTTCTTCAAGGGTTGTGTATTTTAAGTATGAAAATAGCTACTAGCACCCGTATGAGGCAGACTTAGCTTTCGTTGCCTCCAATCTAGGAGACAGGCATGAATTCATAATTTTAACCCTGCGCAGGTTTGTACCACTTTACCCGTAGTGACCCCAACCCGTGAGACTCCAGAATGTTTATCATTATTCCAGTTAGAGGATCTCTAACCCTGCTAACTCGAGCCGGAGAAACCTATCCCAAGCTGTCCCGTTTGACTCGCAGTTAGCAGTTGTACTATGCTACCGCAGCAGCACTGATACTCAACCCAAGGTTTTACATATGAGCCTGAAAGAATCAAACGCAACTGATTTTTGGTGTCCTTCACCGGGACTCCCAACTACCCAGCTTCACACTCCTAGTTATTTACTCATACCCAATGAAGATCACAATACCTTCATACGACAACCTTTTCTAACCGATTTAACACACTATGGTTGGTACTTTAAATACGACCTATTGGCCGAGTGTAGTTGTTCGTCCTTATATTATACCCTATATAGAGGGCCCCACCAGCTACCTCCCTTCTCATCTACACCCTCTACCTACCATACATATACATACGTCACTGGCTCCATTCGTTGGATGAGTCAATTCAACATACCCATAATCATACCATTTCAGCGATTCAACTCCATGCCATTTTTCCAACCGCAACCGATTTAGATTTTCATCTTAAATGATACTTTCCCATACATTAATGATATAACATATATCTGAAAACATTTAAATTTTTTTTAATAAATATGATCAAAAGAAGCTTACCTAAATTAAAGTGAAAATATGCGTCCTTGCCCGGTTATAGAAGATGATCTCCTGCCGGATTTATTTTGCTCCCTGAAATTATAAAATACTATATTTTATATAGCTATCAAATTATTCACGTGTTTTAGGGTGTCCAACCTTTCTCTGATTTTCTTGTTGGAATTATACATGTATATGGTGGATTTTAGCTTGGCGTATTCTAATTTGGCGCATTGTGATTTGGCATAATTTAATTGGTGTATGTCAGTCTGCGCAGCTTGTTAGAATTTTGGGTTGTTATGTCATCTTAATAGCGTCATTATTCTCCCTTTTTAATTATTATGGCAATTGCTAGTTTTATATGCCCCTCTTAAAATCATAGGATATTCTTAATTTGACCGCTTTTACTTGGTTGCCCGATAAATTAGATTGTTAAATTCTCATCAGATTTTATTATAGGTATACTTAATTTGGCTGACACACAGGTTTAAATTTTCTCCCCTTCTTCTCTATTCCTTCTTTCTCCTCTTTTCTTTTCTATTTTTCTCTTTTCCTTTTTCTCCTTTTCTTTTCTTTTCTTTCCTCCCTCTCTTTTCTTCTCTTTTTCTTTTTTCCTCCCCCCTGCCTTATCCTATCCCTTCTTCTCCTCCCTCTTTCCACACTCCCTCCCGATCCGGCTCTTCCACTCCTCCCCCTGGCTGGTACCGTTGCCCCGACTCGGCCTCGCCGCCCGGACTGCGCCACCCCCCGGCCAACTCATGCGCACGCCGCTCGCTGCTCATCAACCACAGCGCGCCTCCGTGGTCGCCAAGCCTCCCCGCTCCGGCCACCTCACCCTCGGCCCTACTTCGCACCCGTGCTGGCCCACGCCCCGGCCAAGTCTCCGGCTTCGGGCTATGGCTCCCGACCGCCTTGGCCTGTGCCCCGATCTTGCCGACCAGAGCAAGTTGGCTGCCGACCACCAACCTCAGCCCGAGTTTGGTCCCTACTGTCTCCGGCCCTACCTGCTCCCTTCCCCCACGAGCTCGGCTCGATTTGCTCTCTCGATTTCTCTACTGCATCTTGCCATTCAATCTACCTTACTGTGATGCTCTAGATTACTTCACATGCTCTATGATTTAAAGAGGAAATGATTATTTCTTGGTCTGTGATGAATTTGTCCTTGTGCTAACCTAGGGTTTGGCGGTATTGTAGCGAATCTATCGTACGCTGGGGAGTACGAGACGATCAATGGGCCGTGCAAGTCCCCCCCCCCCTTTACTGAGGCTAAAATCTGAGACCACTATTGTCCATCCCCGATCTACTTGCTGCCTGTTTGCTTTACTTCATCTTGGTGTTGTACTGGTGCTATACATTCTTAATACTGATACATCTATGGTTATGCACCTGATGAGGAAGATGTTGCAGTGAAGGGATCTGATGGTGATGTAGGTGATGTGAAGTGGAGGTTGATGGAGAGGTGGCCGAGATCTTGTCTCCTAGTTCTTGGCCTCCTCCGATCTCCCTTCTCATGGCCTCCTCTTCTTGCTCTCGGCTCCCTTGCTGGTCTTCTTGGGTGTGCTCCTCTGGTTGATTGTGGGTGAGAGGAAATGGAGTGAAATGGCTAGGTGCTCGGCTGGGGTTGGGGTCATTTCCCTTTCCACAATGAATTGATATTTTGGGGTACTATTCCTATGTGGCTTCGGTTACCCACAGTTCTACTAGGTTTGTGAATTTTCGCCAGATGATGATACCCGAGATTAGCAAGAGGTGCCGATCTGGCCCCGGATGGATCAGGTATCTCGATGAGCGACACCCTCGCATAGGGTTTGATGGCAAAATAAATTCTTTTTTAGTTTTTAATTTAATTTGCTTTTCGATTATACACAAGTATATGAATGTCTTAACATTTTCAGGAATTCGACGCTAGAGGTCATTAGGAGCTTAGCTTATTAAGGCATTTGGATGATTTTGAAATTTTCCTTTTTGGATGTAATTTGATATGTATGTACATTGTAATTTATAAATTTGTATGGCACTGTTGTTAGTGAGTATAGGTAATACTTGTTGCGTTGCGATTCAAATTCATGTAATTAACGCTTTTGATCAAGATAAGAGTTTGGTTTGTTGTATTTGTGAATTCTCATTTATTTATTATTATTAAAATTTTAACTGTCCGATTATTAAATTGATTTATGAACTTGTAAAGATTTCATTTCGATTTATTTGATAATTTGATGAGGTTTACTTTTAAAGGATTTTGATCGATGATTTTTCAATTGTAATCTAGATTATCTTATCCTAATCCCTCCTTTGCAAGATGTTTAGATAGGCGAGTCCTTTCACATAGCGAACTGCCACATGGGATGAGATGCAACATCACGATAAGAGGTAGGCTCTGTAAGAGAAGTAGCAGAAGCGGCAAAGCCTTAGCTATTAGGATGCGAAATCGCACTCCGATCACGAAGAGCGTACCTCAAAGGAGATGCTAGAGCAAGACCCGACAAGGAGGGAGAAGAAGGCACAGGAGCATCACCCAACAAGGGGGGAGAAGATGGCTCTGGGGTAGGACCCAACAAGGATGGAAGAGTATAGGTAAAGGGTGACAGAGCTGACGGAGAAGGGTCAGGTCAGAACGAGGACGACGACTGTAGTGCAATGGAAAGAGTGAGACCTCAACAAAAAGAGTAGGTGGGATCCTCTGGTGGGGAAGCAGGGGGAGCCGGAGGGGAAGGAACTAAAGGTCAAACCGGCGAAGGTGGTGGTGGAGACGAAAGCAAAACCAATGGAATGGGGCTGAGGATCAACAAGTCAGAAAGGAGATCGACTGAGCAAGAGAGTCCGGACATGAAGTGATGTCATGAGGTTAGTAAGGCCGATACTCATTGAAGGTGACATCGCATGAAATGCGCATCCGACTAGCAACAGGGTCATAATAGCGGTTAACCCTTGTGCTCAGCATTGTAGCCAAGGAAAACACACTCAACTGACTGAGCAATCAGCTTTGTGCACTCACGAGGTGGAAGAAGAACAAAGCAAATGTAGCCAAAAGCACGACGGTAATTGTACTAAGGAGACCTACAGTATAGACGTTCAACAAGAGAGAACCCTAAAGAGCAGTGGAGGGCTATAGATTGACAATGTAGGCGGCGGTAGAAACAGCCTCAACCCAGAAGTGAGACGGAACAGAAGAGGCCAGCATCAAAGTGCGGGCAATCTCAAGAAGGTGACGATGCTTGCGCTCAGAAACACCGTTCTGAGCGTGAGCACTAGGATAGGAATGCTAAGGAAGAATGCCCTACGCTTTTAGAAACTGACAAAAAGTAGTAGACATGTACTCACCAGCAGAATCAGCACGAAAGACACAAATGGTTGATTCAAACTGAGTACGAACCATATTAGTAAAAGACTATTAGGGACCTGGCTACGAGAAGACATGAAATAAATCCAAGTATGACGAGAGTAGTCATCAATGAAAATCACAGTATCGATGACCTTCTTTCGAAACAAAGGGAGCCGGATCCCATACATCAGAGTGAATCAAACCAAAAGGACGAGTGAAACCAAAATCACTAGAACCATAAGGAAGCTGCATCTGCTTGCTAAGTTTGCAACCCAAACAAAGTGACGGAAACGCATGCGGAACGGAACAGAGCAGATACAGAAACGAAAGCAAAAAATTCCATCCAGGTATGTTCCCAGTTATAACAGCCAAAAATTTGCAAGATCTTTAATTGAGCATTAATTCAGATTTTATGATTTTTTTTCTGAATTTTCAGCATTTAATTAATGATCTTTTTCTATTTTCATATTTAAATAAATAATTTATTTGAGAAAAATAAAACCAAAATCTTGCTAGAAATAATTTTACTAAGTTCAAAATGTTATAAAATATTTTTGAAAATTTTTGTAGATTTTTTGAACTCTATTTGATATTTTCTATAAAGAACTGTATATTTCTGGTATTATTTAAATTAGAAAATGGAATTTCCGGTTTCATTTATACGGAATTTCCGTTTTCCATCCAGGTATGTTCCCAGTTGTAACAGCCAAAAATTTGCAAGATCTTTAATTGAGCATTTAATTCAGATTTTGTGATTTTTTTTCTGAATTTTCAGCATTTAATTAATGATTTTTTTTCTATTTTCATATTTAAATAAATAATTTATTTGAGAAAAATAAAACCAAAATCTTGCTAGAAATAATTTTACTAAGTTCAAAATGTTATAAAATATTTTTGAGAATTTTTGTAGATTTTTTAACTCTATTTGATATTTTCTATAAAGAACTGTATATTTCTGGTATTATTTAAATTAGAAAATGGAATTTCCGGTTTCATTTATACGGAATTTCCGTTTCCAGTGGAACTGGCTCTCTCGTTTCCGTTTCCGGCAAAAAATTTCCGTTTCCGTTTCTCCGGAACGGTCGGAAATTCCGTTTTCGTTCTTAACCCTACTACCAACTGATGAGGAAAGACACGGGCCACATAGGTGACCTAAGTGACGATGCCACTGAGCAAAACGTGGTGGTAGCGGAGGCACTAGCAGTAGTGGTCAATTGGCTCATGGAGGCAACGGAAGCTCAAGGAAGGTGAAGCTAGTTGAGCTTCCAAAGACACTGAGAATGAAGGCAGCGCGAGGCGGTGGGATACGAAACGGGGCGGCGAGATCCAGCTCGGCTCGAGCTCGAGACAGTACGGGCAGAACTGAGGAAGACAAGGGCGGTGCGACTGGAGCTCAAAGGTGCGAGATCCAGCGCTTGCAGTAGGAGAGAGGGAGGAGAAGAGGAAGGCGGCAGCGACGACCTGAGGGATTAGGGTTGGGGAGAGAAGCCATGGGCTCTGATACCATGTTTTGGAATAAACTCACATCTATTCCAAATTGGCCATAAGAAGTCATGTACAAGGCAAGAGCAAATAGCAGAAAACACCCTATACAAAGGACTAATACAAATATATACATATATTTCTAACAAACCTCAGTGATGCATAAAAGATGATTGATGCTAGCCACTACGTAGTAATTGTTGTGCATGAAGGCAGCAAACTCTTGGGTTAGACATGCATGAGACACAAAATGATCCAACATTCACGAAGTTGCAACTATGAACATTTGACTAGACTGATAGTTATGTAACAACTCTAATCATTTAGTGTAGATCAAAGTTTCTTTCCACTTTTGGCAGAATAAAGGATGACAGCTACCTACTATGGTTAATACAAGCTGCAAATATCAGCTTGATAAAGCATTGGATTTATCATGTACCTCAAAGTAACTTTCACGCAACTTGTCATCCGATAAAGCAGCATCCTTAAGACGAGGAGCAGCCCAACCTCCTTTCCCTGAAGGAGAACCAAATCAATTCATTAGGAGATGTACCAACTACCAATAATACCATTGAAAGGACACTCCAATGATATTTTTAGCAAGAAAGGTAATGTTCTCAAAATTATTAGGTAGTGATATATCATTATTACAAGAAAAAGCAGACAAGAATCCAATGGACAAATGTTTAAACATAATTTTTACCTATAAATTCCATCACCAAAACATGAAGCCTCAAGAGCAATGGTACCGGGCATCGGATTCCAGCTGCCCTAACTCTGAACAAGGGTACCAATAAATGGATGTAATTCAAATATTAGAAGTTAGAACTACTGCATTACCTGATTTTTTTTATTTGAGTAATTGAAAGCAGTTTTTCAAAGTTTCCCATATGAGAAAATAAAGGGAGGATGAGAATGTAATGGAGAGAGAGTAAAACCGAAGATAGCAACTATAGCTTATCTCTCCAAATGCCATACCTTTTTTCACACCCAAAAAAAAGTTCAGGTCAACAGAAGAATCTCATTGGCAGAAAAATATTGCGAAATTACCCTCCCACCCCCAAAAAAGAAGAAGTTTAATGGAATATTTCTCACCGTAAAAGATTCCTCATTTCCTTTTCAGCCCAAGTTTTAACCATTTTCCGAGGATTATGCTTGCAGTAACCATACCTAAAACGGTAATCTCCTTGAACATATCGGTCTCTATCCCTGCAAGAAGGAAATGATGGAGTTTGTTCACATGCAAGCGTTTGCAATCAAAATAATTTTACAAGTACTAGAAGAACACAGAACAAATCCATAATCAACATTTCTACATTAGCTTTCAACAAGTATCCAGCTACAAAACAGAAAAAGTATAGAATCCATATCTTACTTAAAAACAAGGACAGAAGTTTTATAGACTTTGATTGCTAACTCCTGCCCATCTGTCTTTGTTGCATGATAGACATTTGCCTGCATAGGAAAAAAAAGACCGAACAAATGCCACAGTTAAAATTGCCTGTCCATAGATATACTCGCCCATGAATAGCAAATTGCAACTAGCAGTTTAACCAATATTCTCGATCTTCTGTATACAGCTAAAGTAGCTCTGTACTCAGCATACTGTTGAAACCATTTCAATAGTATATGCAACTTGAAAGCTACCTCTTTTCCTGTAGAAATACAACCATTTATGTTGTTAAAAACACCACGGTTTAACATCTTGAACAAAACCATGCGTGTTCTTGGGTCAATAGCCTGCATGCAAACAACAGCCATTCAGTGTTCAGAAAATTACTCACTAAAATATTATTCACTAGATAAAGTTAAAACATGGCATCTCTTTACAACTCTCAATTGATTGTAATTTTCTGTAGAGGGGGGAAACGAGCAAACATGCCCTGCCTATGATCAATAAAAATTTCATGAAGTCATCAGCTCCAAATAACCAAATCACAAAACCAAGAGAATATTTTTTTGAAGATCCAAGCACAAAGATGAAAGATATTAATTAAACAATATACAAAATAGTAAATGCATAGATCAGACCACCTGCTAGTTCTCTCAGCATCAAAGCAATAGTACCTAATCAGTCAAGAGAACTGATAAGACTTAAATGCACTAGACTTCAAGAAGAGCTGTTCAAGCTTGTACAAGAAACTTCTGCCTCCCAAACTTACAAACATAATATGCAATAGAAAATGAAAGTGGAAGTGATATCTGACAAAGGTATACTGGTATACAATCAGGGAATAATTGAGATTTATACAGCTTGGCAAATTTTACCAATTGTAGTCAATATTATTATTCCAACAAACAATAACTGTATTGTTGTTGCAATTTGGACTACATGCATAATCACAAATGCAATAGGTTTTGGAATTGATTGCAATAGGAGGTAGAACAGGAGCTGAAATAAGCTAATACAAACACCTGTGCCCTGTACAGTGTACAGCCAAATCAAACGTTATGTGGTATAGAAATGAAATTTTCATTTCTTGCATACGCATGAGGTAAGAAACTTTTTAACCAGGCAGCTGCTACTTGGCAGGAGAGCAAACTAGGGTGAAAGACTGAAAGGGCATGGGGTTCGTTTTTAATTTGCTACAGGATTACGCAAGTGCAAGCAGAACAGGTTCAGTTCCAAAGCAGAGAATGAAATAAACATCACCCAACAAAGAAAAATTTACAAACCTGTTCCACTGTAGCACGATCAGCCTTCTCGGTGTTCCTTGTTTTCCCAATTGCTGTCTCCCTTAAGCTATCCCTGATTGCAGTTGTCACTGAATTTGACATGCCCACGTTCATTCTACCTTCCCACTCCTGAATCATTCAAAATTCACCACATCGAATATATTCAGCACAAAATGGTTCCTGTGCAGTTCCTACGGGGACTGCAAGTCAAGCAGTCCCGTAGGTATTCCCAGAAGATCTCATCCATCACTTTTTGATCCAACGGTGCACGTGCACGTGCAACTGCATTGGATCTCTTTCCCTCTAGCGTGTCCCCGTGTTAGGATGCTACACTGAACCAAATTGACCTATAGGCCCTATACTGAGATAACATTCTCAACTTGGACCTGTGGTTTAATTCATCATTTGTGGGAATCATAATTACCATCTTACAAGGCCCAGCTCCAAGAGTAAGTGTAAATGCTCTTTTTGCTCATTGCAGTAACCAATTTTAACCACGAGATATTGAACCCTACTCCCAGTCCCAGATAGCACATGTCCGACCAATGTACAGCACAAACCAAAATTTTCTACTCCAAGGTGAGGAGCCGAATCTGCATACCTCCAAGGGTGTGGCGCGGATGTGCGAGGCGAGCTTCTGGGTGCGGTTGGAGAGCGGCTGGAGGGGCCGGGAGAGCACACCGCCGTGCGCGTTCGGCCTCCGCGCCGCGGCCGCGCCCCCGGCGGCCGAGAAGGCAGCGGAGGCCCGAGCTGAGCCGTCGGGACCCTCCGCGGCGTCGAGCCAGTCCAGGGCATCGCCCAAGTCGGAGTCGGACCACTCCTCGTCGTCGTCCCCCTCCTCCGCCTCCTCGGGTTCCTCGCCTGGTGCTGCTGCTTCCTCCTCGGCGTCGGCAAAGCGGCCATCCACCTCTCCTTGATGCCGGAAGGCGGTTCGAGGGGGTTCGCCTTCCTGCGACACGGCGGCGGCGGCGGACATGGTTGTGCGGGAGCAGGAACAGCAAACCCTGTACGGGCCGATGGCACGGAATAGGTTGAGGCGAATTAGACTAGTAGCGCGAGAAGTGGGCTTCGGGAGCGTTTCACCCACGTAGAAATGAACTGCGTGCGAACGTGCGATAGGCCCAGGCCCAATATCGGCTCGGTAAAAATCGTAAGTTTAGGATATCTACTGTTTCTAATTATGACTTGATGGTAGATCCGTTCTTCGTACTCTCTCTTTCTTTCTATTCACTCAGCCCACCTCCATCCCCTTTCCTTCTCGCTCAGCCTTTTCTTCTGTTCACTTAGTCCGCCCTCCACCTGATCCGAATTCCCTCTATTTTATGGAAATATTACTGATCACATCTCTTTAAAATGGAAGGATTTTATTCATATCTCTTATAAATGAAAGAGTTTTCTCATCATATCACGCTTGGATGGAATAACATACTCATCACATCCCATAACATGAAAATCCTATTTCATTTTTCTCATTCGGATGAAAATGCAGAGATTAAAAGGCAAGAATTGCATAATCAAATCACATGTCAATTCCGGAGATCACAAGGCACCGTATTATAAAGGCTGAGCACTCACACGCCTAGCTACCCTCTCCTCTACCTATAAAAGGCCGTATTCATCTCCATCATAGAGAACATATGAAGAGACGCAGAAAGAGACAGAGGAGAGGAAGGCTCATACACACATAGGAGAAAGAGAGAAAGAAGCAATACAAAAGATTCAAGGGGGCGCAAGAAACAATATGGAAGGAGGCTATGGCCATGGCTCCTTCTCTCTCTTTTTTAAGACAGCTAAAGCTGTGATTAAATTATGAGGATAGAAAACTAAGTTTAAAGTTACAAAGTGCAGAAAACTGCACTCCAGACAAAAGGGGAGGAGAGAAAAAAAAGAAAAAAAGACCAAATTCTTTAAAGTTGTCATTGTACTATCATACTGAGGCTTTTTAAAATTGGGTTAATTGGATATATGCCACTGTAGAAATCGGTTATTCGAGGTTTGCTATCGTTCCTTTGCTTATTCGAACGATGCCATTATGAAACCGTGCTTATTCGAAATATGCCACCGCTCGCGACCGTGTCCGTCCGGTCAAACCGAAGCGCGAGACTCGGCTCATTCGGACGATTTTGCCCTCCGAACTATAACCTTCTCTAGTAAAAGTTACATGAACGTGCGGAGGGGCAAAATCGTCCGAATGGGCTGAGTCCTGCGCTCGGTTTGACCGGACGGGACACGTGTCGCGAGCGGTGGCATATTTCGAATAAGCACGGTTTTGTAATGGCATCATTCGAATAAGCAAAGGAACGATAGCAAATCTCGAATAACCGATTCCTACAGTGGCATATATCCAATTAACCCTTTAAAATTATACTAACATGAATGATTAATTGATAATTTGAAGCACTCTTAAGTAGCTAACAAGTTCTATTCATACATATCTTTCTTATCAACCAACTTGACTGTTGTTTTGAAAAACTTTTTTTAATAAGATTGTGTTTGAGAATTTTCGTAAACGCACGAACACTCAACTAGTGTTTTCTTAGTTTTTCTATCACACCACACGTCTCGTGCCAGGGGCGGAGTGCGCATGGGAGGAACGAGACTAACTAGGTAATAGTGTCACTTGATTTTTCGTTTTCGCAAAACAGAGGCAGGAGCTGCTGTGTTTAGCTCCTTAATCTCTACTACTTCTAATTACCAGTTGGTGGCGGTGGTCCGTTCTCCTACCACTCCCCCCCCCAAAGAAAAGGAAAGTAGTAGTGTATCGTGCCACGATTTGATAATTTATTGAAAATTGATATCTCTATAAAAGATTACGTAAAATTTGGACAGAAAAAGGAAAGTAGTAGTGTATCATACCACGATTTGATAATTGATATCTCTGTAGAAGATTACGTAAAATTTGGATAGAAGAAAAAGAAATTTTACTTTGTTTGCCTTGAGCCGTGAATCTGTGATGGCGCCATCACAGCGCGCAAATCAAGGAAATGCTTATAAGCATGCAACCGTAGCCGTCCGCCCTGCCCCGCCTCGCCTCGCCGCGCGTGCGAAATGCGAGCAAGCCGAGCGAGAACCATGGGCGACACCACAGCCATCGACGTTGATGCCGCCGCGTTCCCGTCCCCATCTTAACTAACTAAACTAACGTCACCTAATCGTGAACGTGGCAGGTACAAAGACGGCTCATCGGCGCACGGCTTTGTTGATACCGATTCGGTGACCGTTGCGCTGTCCGGCGGCGGGCCAGACAAGAAGGCGAAGTTCCAGGACGTGGTGCTGGGGTGCACCACCTCGTACGATGGCCAGAGCTTCCAAGCCTCGGACGGCGTGCTCAGCCTCGGCAACAGCAACATCTCCTTCGCGTCCCACGCCGCCGCGCTCTTCGACGGCTGCTTCTCCTACTAACTGGTTGATCACCTCGCCCCACGCAACGCCACCAACTACCTCACCTTTGGTCCAGGCCCAGACACGGCCTCCAGCTCCGCCGCCGCGTCGTCATCGCAGACGCCGCTGCTTCTCGACGGCCGGACGAGCCCGTTCTACGCCTTGACGGTGGAGGCCATCTTCATCGCCGGCGAGGCCCTCGACATACCGGTGAAGTGTGGAACGTCTAGAAGAAGGGCGGCACGACTTCGACTCGCACGTGCACGAAAATCCTCGCCACCCTGGTGTACAAGGCTGTGGTCTCGGCCCTGAGCAAACAACTCGCCAGTCTGTCGCGGGTGAGCATGGACCCGTTCGACTCTCGCTACAAGCGACGATCGGTGCACCGCCATCACGGCCGACGGTGCGATTCATCGGTCGTGCGGCGCGGGCCGCCGCGCGAAGAGCTACGTGATCGACGCTGCGCCCGGCATGAAATGCATCGGGCTGCAGGAGGGCGCGTGGCCCGGGGTGTGCGTCATCGGCGACATCCTGCAGCAGGAGCACCTCTGGGAGTTCAACCTTTGAAACCGATGGCTCAGGTTTAGGCAGACGTCGTGCACCTAATGATTTCAACGGTGCACGATTCGGTTAGCCATGCAAGTCGTAACGGTGGTGATGGTAATATTGCTGATTTTGGTAAGACTCTTGGCCAAGTGTTAATAATGCTATGGAATGATTTTTGGAAAAGAAGAAGAGGCATTAGTGCAATGGAAAAGTGTTCGGGAATGGCTAATTTGATGGTGCGGTTATGATGTCCACTCGTTATGATAAGTAACAAAGACTTCATTCCTTTTATCACTTTTTCCTTACTCGCTTATCCATTCATCCTTCTCTATTTTTTAACCACTTTTGATAGTTTTTAAACCGAAATTTTTCAAACTAAAATTTTTTTAATCGAAGCTTTTTATTTGAAAATTTTCAACTTGAAACTTTCTAATTTGAGAATTTTCTATTTGAAAAATTTTCAAGTGAAACTTTCTAATTTGAAAATTTTTCAAGCTGAGTTTGCGAAGCTTTCGGCTCTCTCCACGCGTGGGGCAATTCAGTCGGATTTTGTGGTTCCGCGCGTGCAAGCGCAACTACCGATGGTCGTGCCCACGTGGAAGGCAGCTATGGAGCGGCACCAGCCAATCGATGCGCAGCTGCAGCTCCTCGTCCTTGGCAAGATTCCCTTTCTTATCCCTCTACGGTTCTCCGATCTGTCTACCACCTGATTATGAAAAGAAGGAGATACATATAGTAAAATGTTATCATCAAACATGATTTTTTTCATAATTCCCAGGTTTTCTTATGATTTCGGCTAGGAATAGCGGGATAGGCCTGACAGGGGCTACCACGAAGCGGACCATAGTCGGGCGTGGCGATGGAGTCGAGGAGGTGTGTAGACCAAGTATAGTAGAGAAGACACGATGCGGGTCGGGCAGAATTCAGCTGGTTACTTCAACTGAGTCGATGACTTGATATAAGCCAACTCGATGTGTTAGATAACATGAATTTTTTATTCGTAGCAACACACGGCCATTTTCTTTTATTGCTTGACCTTTATGTTTCGTTATCAATTTTATTTTCCGTAGCAATGCACGGGCACTGAACTAGTAAGCTTCTTCTCGTGTTTTTTTCACCACCACGCCGCTTCAAACTTGCCTTCGCCTTCTATATTGGTCAACGAATTAATAAAATATTGTTACACTAGTTAAATCAAATATTGCAATAACCATGCAATATTATAATAGATGACTTAAAGTTCCTCCCTTTTCAATGCAATATGAAACAGTGCGGCCTAAAAGTAAGTAACCATTTTATCCCTTTGTTTATATTCCTAGTATAGATGGAGGAGTGTACTGTATGGTGAAAATGATGAGAGCATTTAGTCTCCCTATTTTTATAAATTATATTTATCATATAGATTTTGGTGTTGATGATAAAAAAGATACTCAGTGAAAACCGAAAATAGTCAGATTTGATGATTAAGGCTAAAGTGTTTTTCTAGTTTTGACTTGAGAGTTGATTCAAGTCATATAGCTAAAATCACCGTACTATTAAGAGAGATTATACATAAGAAATGATCTTGGTTCATATGCAAAATCACTAAGATTAATTGGAGCATAGTACTTTTCATGTTTCTCTCTCAAAAATCCAGAGCTTTATCTTGTTAGCTAAAACAATTCTCTGGACCAAACTTCATATTATTCAGGTGCTCAAAGATCCTAAGTTCTAATTCTAACCGAGCGTACAACATGTACGCCGGATCAATATTTTCGGTCCGGCGCTGAGAACTTCCTTCACCGAGCGTACTTCATGTACGTCGGACCGATTTTTATGGTCCGGCGTTATAAATTCTCTCTTGATTCTTTTTCAACCTAGTATAACTATGTTCGTCGGACCAATCTAAATTCCTTCTTAAAATTAGTCCGGCATAAGTTATATTTTCTCTCTAAATAAAATTCTAGTCTATGTTAAAATGTATTTTAACCAGAAATATAAATTCTGATGTAGACCAGAATTCCTTGTGTATGTCGGACCAATTTTTCCAGTCCGGCGTAAACTTGTTTCACTCTGATAAAACTAGCAGTTTTCCCATGTACGCTGGACCAACTTTTTCGGTCTGGCGCAAACGTTATTTGCTGGTACTCAAAAGAAACAAAACATATGTACGGCGGATCAACTTTTTCGGTCCGGTGCAAACGTTATTTGCTGGTACTCAAAAGAAACAAAACATATGTACGCCAGACCAACTTTTTCGGTCCGGCGCAAGCATTCTCTTGCTGATATCAAAATCAAGCAATGCATATGTACGACGGACCGATATTTTCGATCCGGCGTAAGTGGGTCATTCTGAGCACAACAATGCTTTCCAATCCTATGTACTCCGGACCAAAGTTTTCGGTCCGACGTGTGTGTATACTTTGACTTATGACTCATATACCTTAAAATTCTTATAAAAAGGGGCAGCAGTTGACCTACCCCATCTATCCTACCAACCCACAACGGGCAAATGGCAGGTGTAACGGTATCTATATTTGTTAGGATATCTAGAGGATATCAGACAAATCAATAAAAATATCTACCCGATAAAAGATGGATATCCTATAATATTCTCTATGGTTTCTAGTCATTGACTAATTTATAATATAAAATTATATTTATGTTGTTAAGTAGTATAAATAATTCTCTAATAGGTACTTAGTTTGACACTTTCATTGCTAAAGTTACAACCTTTTTCATGTGGCTAGTATCCGTCAAATTATGCATGATTGATTTGAATTCGATCCATATATGTCATGTGCCCATATCTAGGATATCTATCCGATTCCGAATTCATGGTAAAAGCATGAGTTAGCATACAAGAAAAGTAATATCCGTCCATATTCAATCCAATTTCACCCTTAGTGTATTGCTTTTAAATTATATTCTTTTTAAAAGGGCCAAACATCACCACTCTACATGCGAAGTCATCCAATGGACAACATTGTACTTGGCTCAACTATGCACCATTATTTTTTGAGAGGTGTTTTTATGTATTTCTTTTTAAATGTATATAAATATTAAAGTATGATTGAAGGGTTGATGATTATTACTTATCCTTCGCTTGCTTTAAAATTTATATAACTTATATTGAGAGGAAAAGCATAGAAACACTGCTTTTTTTTTATTATTACTTCATTGTGTACCTACGGCTTTTGACTTTTGAGTTATAGAAAAACTTAGCAAGGCTAAGGCAAGAACACATTCCAGCTAGGGGTGGGCATTATTTAACCGAAATTGAAAAATCGAACCGAACCTAATTAACTGAGAAATTTGGTTTTTTCGGTGTTCGGAATTTAGTTCGGTTTTTTTTCGCTACCATTCGGTGTATGGTCTTCGCTTTGGTTTTCATTGTTTGGAAACTAAATAAACCGAGCACCCGAATAGTTATAGGCAGCGCCAAAAAAATCCCCACCCGGCCACCCGAACTCCCGAAGTCCCAAACCTAGGCCAAAAAATCACCACCCCGCCCCGACCCCCATTCCATTCAGCGGCTTCGACCAAGTCCCAACCCTAGGTCGCGCTCGCGTCGTCGCAGCGTCCGCCCAACCCAAAGCTCTCCCACCCTCCGCGGCTCCGTGCCTCCGTCGGTCCACCCTCCGGCCCCTCCGCAGCTCCGCATTGATCGCTGGCTACCGCCTCCCGCAGACGGTTGATCCGTTGCCTCCCCCGAGCCTCGATCTCTGACTTCTGGTGTTGGGAATTAGGAAGTCTGCTTTCAATAAATCAACTTAAAAACATAGTTGCAAACTTCTTTTCATCAACATGCTAACAAGGAAGTATTAGTGTGATTGAGTTAATGTTAGATGTGTTAAACCTAGATTCAGGTTGTCTTTTGTCTGGCTGCATCATGGACGATCAATTCTCATCTTCCACAGGGATTATGGGAGTAGTACATTATGTCTAGAATATGTATTTCAAATGCCTAGCATTATTCTAGGTAAATGAAAATCATATGGGAAATTGGACGATTGCTGGTTCAGGGAAATTCGGTTAACCTGAAAACCGAATTAACCGAACTGATTTGGTTCAGTTAATTCAGTGTTGTTTTTACCTTTTTTTTTTGGTTTCAGTTCAGTTAGCATAATCTAAAAATCGAAATATTTGAAAACCAAATTAATTGAATGCCCACCCTAATTCCAGCTCAATAGCAACATCGAAGAGATGTCATATTTACACTAGTGTTCAATTAAATTCTTAAATTGGAAAATAAGAATACCATGTTATTTCTATTTTCACTATTCAAACGAAAAGATTTTTAAAAACATTCTCGAGTTCAAATGGGCAAATGGAGATTTCGTTCTGTACAATTCGTGGGAGAATTTGTCATCGTAGAAAAAAGAGAAAAAAATCATGGGATAATGTGGGAACAGGGTTTGAAATTTTGTTTTCGGTTCACATCTTGGAGGTGGGCGAAATATGAAATTTCAGCGAAATCTCAGAATTTCGAACGAAATCCGGTCAAAATTCAAAAACAAATTTGAAATCCATAATTTTTTAAACGAAATTTCGTCCAAAAATTGTGAAAATCTTGACAAAATTCAATCAAGCGAAAAATAGTAAAAACGATGTTAGAAAATTTTGAACATTTTTGTGGATAGTTTTGACACATCACTAATATTCTCATAAAAAATTCATATGATGATCAAACCTGAGGATTTTTTTAAAATTCTGACAGTGATACTGTCCTTATAAAAGGTTGATCGGCAAGTTTCAACTGAAAGAAAAATAGTTCAAAACATATTAGAAAATTTTGAAAAAGTTTTTGGATGGTTATAACACATCAATAATGTTTTCATAAAATTTTCGGATGATGATGAAGCCTGAGGAATTTTCAAAATTTTGAACAGTGCTACTGTCCTAATAAAAGGCTGATCGACAAATTTTCAACCGAATGAAAAATGGTTCAAGTCATGTTAGAAATTTTTTAAATTTTTTGTGTATGGTCGTGAAGCAACACTAATATTCCTATAAAATTTTCTTTTTTTTTAAAATTTTTTGTGTATGGTCTTGAGTGTGATTATGATCTATCTTTTTTTAGAGATTAATAATTGCCTTAGTACCATTATATAAAAGTTTAAAAAAAATCAACTTTTTTGTTTGGTCAATCAAGTAAGCATTGAACTTCGTTTGTTATATTATATTTCAAAAATAAAAAAGAAAATAACATAAATGGTACTGTGCCTTGTAAGAATTTTATAAATTCACCGGAGTGTGATCATAATTCAAAATTTTTATGAGATATTAAGAACTTCCTTATCACCCTTCTGTAAAATTGATCTATGTATTGATCATGAGGTTTTTATTAGGACGTAGCACTGTCTGAATTTTAAAACATTATTTGAGAATGATCATCATCTAAAATTTTTAAATCAACATTAATTTTACATCAGGACTATCCACAAAAATTTTCAAAAGTTTTTAACATGGTTTAGATAATGTTTCATTTTGTTCAAGTGTACCGGTAAGCCTTTTAAGAGGGCAGTAGTACTGTTTGAATTTTAAAAAATTCATACAGTTTGATCATCATCTGAAAATTTTATGAGAGAATTAGAGCTACATCATAACCATGCAAATTTTTTTTCAAATGTTTATAATGTGGGTTGAACCATTTTGCATTCGGTTCAAAATTGCCGGTCATTGTTTTATCCGGACAGTAGCAATGTTTGAATTTTTAAAAATTCCACAGACTTCAGAATAATTTGAAATTTTTATGAAAATATCATCTATGTGTCAGGACTCTCAAAAAAAAAATTCAAAATTTTTCGACATCGTTTGACCCACTTTTTTTCCGTTGCAAAAAAGGCCGAAATTTCGGTATATTTCGGCGATTTCGTTTTTTCTCGGTACAAAACGAACCGGATTTGAATTTTGATTTTTGAATTTCGAACGAGGTTTATCCGAAATATCCGAATTTCGCTGAAATTTCGGATTCCGATCCTAGATGGTATTTTATCAGAAAACGAAATTTGAATCCTTGGTTGAGCTGGATCGATCCAATAGCTTGACGATGTCGACACGAGTCAGAACCACACGGCTTTATAGATTAAAAATTAATTATAGGAGTAATCTTTAATCGTATGTACGTGATACACACGAGCGCTCTGCTCTCTACGTGCCTCAGGCCGTGCGGCGGTTTCGATCACAGAAACGGCATAAACCGCAGCGAATTCCCCACTCCACTTTCCCACCGCGCGACCCTCCAATGGCCACCGCTACCACCGTCACCCAAGCCACCACCGGCTCCTTCTCGCGCCTCTCGTTCCGCCGCGCCGCCTCCCCATCCCAGCCCCGCCTCCCCTCATTACCGACCACGTCGCCCCGCCGCCTCCGCCTCTCCTCCGCCATCGTCGCCCTCCACAAGCGCAACCCCAAGCGCCTCAAGTACGCCTCCCAGCGCGAATTCACGGTATGTTCCGTCTCTGCAGCCCTGCCAGTTTCGCCCTTAGGGAACCTCCCGGTGCGATGCTAATGAATTTTGGCGATTGGGCTGTGCGCGCGCCAAGAGAGGGGATGCCGGGATGCTGCGGGTGAAGGTGGAGCCCTCCGGCGAGGACTTCTGGAAGCTGGACCCTGTCATCGACCTCATCAACCGCGGCGCCGTCGGCGTCATTCCTACGGACACCGTGTATGCGTTGCTTTCTTTCAGTTGGCCTTCAGTGGAGCTGCTTAGGCGCATGCTGTGGGGTGCCATGGCCTAAGGTCAAGGGAGGTGCTCAGTGCACATTGCATTTTGCATCGCAGTTGATGCTCATGCGTACAGATTAATGTGTCTATTGAAATTGAAGCACGCATGGACAGTAACGGGCAGGAACAGCAATTTGTGCATTTGTGAACAAGTTCTCTACTAATGTTTTTGTTGCATATGCTTTACTCGTAGCAGCTTTGTTTTCCACTGAAGTTGAACTTAGAAGACCGATAAGTAGTATGCATTTTTTCCTCCGAGGATAATCAGGAGGGGAGGACCCTACTTTAGTTTTTTTATTTAGGTAGTGTTCATTTGTCCTATTTGATCGTGTGATTTATTTGACCATTTTTGATATACCTATTTCCTACAGATATAAATATGCTCTTATGATTTTCAGTTTTTATTCTGAGCAATGTGCTACTGAACATAAATAATGCCAAGTCTCGTTTTTACAGCTACTCCATTGTCTGCGATCTGAGTAACAATGAGTCTATTGAGCGCCTTCGAAGGTACAGTCATTTCTTTGGTTATTTTTGTATGATGGGTGACACAAATCTTATTCATGCTGTAAATACGGTACATGAAGTAAGGCATTTCTGGTCTAATTGGCATTATATGTTTGTTCTCCATGCAGAATCAAAGGCATTGGAGATTCAAAGGCAAGATACTCAGAGATGTAAAATATTTTTGTATGAAGCTTATGCTGGAATGAAACACCACTTTGCGAGCATAGTTCCTCCTATCTGCTGATGCACCATGTTCTTATACCAATTCTGAATTATGCAGCCTCTCAGCATCTTGTGCCGCTCGTTACGAGACATTGATACCTACACAACAGGATTTCCTCGAGGTACCAACCAAGGGCAGGCTAACATTTTCCGTGCTGTCAAGCGTGCACTGCCTGGGCCTGTAAGTATATCTGCCTCTTCACTCTGGACTGCAGTTTTGTACTTTACAAATAACCTTATTATTTAATCATGTGCAGTACACTTTTATCTTACCTGCAACCAAGCAATTGCCCAAACAATGTATAAAGCATGGGTCATCTACTAGATATGCAAAAAGGAGGCAGGTTGGTGTTCGTATTCCAGCTGATCCCATATGTCAAGCAATACTGCAAAATCTGGATGAACCGTTGATCTGCACAAGGTTAGTTGTATGATTATACCTCCAGTTCTCTCACTTTATTTACTCCCTGATTCTGGAATGTTCTATAGCCAACTGGGATGTGTGGGGTTTGGTCAGTGGAATTGCGAATGCCGTGCTATAATGTGTTGGCGCTGTATTACCGTGTGAGTGATAATACCACCAAACAATTAGGAGGCGGTACTTCATATTTGTGCTGGAATGTATGAGCATTCACAATACGTGATCATATATTCTGCATGCCTTTCTATTTTGGTCCTGCTATGTGAGGAAGATATTTTACTTGAGCTTACAGAAAAATCTTCATTTATATCATTGATTATGTTTGCCAATCAAAAGAAGGGGGGGTTGGGGGGGGGGGAGTTTTCTTGTTCTCATAGATTTCCTTAGCATTAAGAGGGAATTGATTATGATCAAGAAATAATGTTGTTGTCAATTTGTTATTATCAAGAATTGTATTTATTCTCCTCTTTTCCTTTATTTACAGTGTCAAATATCTGTCAGAGGATGAATGGATACTTGATCCGGTGATCATTGCAGATATTTATGAGCCACAGGTATCTTCTTTTTAACAACTGCACCTGAAACTCTGTACAGATCTTATGCAAAGAACCCTTTCCTATTCATATCGTCAAATTTTGCACTGTTCAGTAATGTTCTTTGGCTTCTCTATATGAAAATAAGCAGTTCTACATTGATACATCATTAGAGAGTGTCATTTGTCATGTTTTCATATAGACAATTCTAGATCATATTAGTATAACTACAGAGCCACCTGTTATTTGGCATTTTGTAGTTACCGTTTGACCCCTTGTATCATCCGCTTAGGCTTTGGGGAGGAAAAACACACACACACACGCACACAACTTAGCAAAGGCTATGCTGGTTTCAGATACTGACAAATGCTCACATATTTTTTCTATATCAATGTATTAAAAGTAGTAATGAATTATTTCAAGTTGAGCGTTAGACTATTATTCAATAACTAAGTATTCATTAGATGAATTTATTTGATGTGTGGCTGTATTTCAACTTTTCAAGCCCTGTTAAACTAGAGTATGCGTGAAATAGATGGCTTGATGTAAATGTGTAAAACATACAGATGAATTATTTCAAGTGGCATTAGATGTCTTTCAGTAATTGACAAATAGCACATTAAGCTAGTTTTTCTATTGATATGAATATAAAAAAGATAGTAATGGATGTCTTCAAGTGGCTGGTCTTCAAAATAAATAAATAAAAAGAGTAGCTAGCTAAGCCATTATGGAATGCATTGCTTTGATGTGTAGCTGTGTGCAATAGCAGGTGTGAAAATAAATGCCTTGGAGAGCATGACATGCTTTAATGTTTCAAATTTCAGGGCCTAGATTTCATTGTTGATGGTGGTGTTAGAATTGCCGACCCATCTACTGTGGTTGATATGACTGGAAGTTATCCTACTATTATTCGTCAGGGAAAGGTAAAGATTCTAATGAACTGAAAGGAAACCATAATACATGATTCAAAGCTTTACTCCCTGTTTTTACCATAAAATTTTTCAGTGTATCATGGTGCAGTGCTGAAAAACCATGGAATTTATAAAGATACACCAAAATGTCTATATGTCGTCATGTATTTAGCATATTGAAGTATAATATAACCTTTATGTTGCATACGTGAGCCCTTCTGTTACATCTTTGATTTCATGATTGGTCCAGCCTATAAAGATGCTGCTGCAATTTAACTATGCACTTTATATTTTTCTTGCTTTAGGGTCCAAAGCTAGATTGGATGGTAACAGAAGATACGGAACAAGAGGCACAAGCAATCTATGCATTCAGAGTAGTTTGAGGCGTTGCGCTGATGACCTATCGGCATGAGATTGTAAGTCCGGTCTTTGACTGCGTAGGATGTGTAGTATGTCCACTCGAACAACAGACTGCATGATCTAAACATTCTTGGCAGGGTAACTGAGTTACCAGGATCAGCTTACCAGCGAGCTTCGCTGAATCTCTGCAGCGTTTGTTTCTCACGTTGGTGCATTCGTGTGAGAAGAATGCTAAGGACTGCTTGTGCTTGGTCGATTCACTGACTAGAACTGAGAAACTGGTAATTAATCGAGTGCACACATTCGTGGAAGCACAGCTAGAACGTAGACATTTGTAGGAAGCTTCAGTGCAGAATCTTTCAGGAAGCACAAGAATATCGTCCCATACTTCTCTCACAAGCGCGCCCACACACACACTTCTCGCTCTACAGCATCTAAGAAACAAATTCCCCCATTAATCAAGGAAAAAGAGAAAAATATCTAGCTGTGGTGGACCTAACTTATAAATAAAAAATAATTGAAATTTGAAATAAAAATAAAAAATTAGCAATTTCATTTCTATATGAACTCCAAAATAAAACTTAAATTTAGAATGAAAATTAGTAGTTGATTTGTATACAAATTTCAATCTAAAACCAAAATTTGGAATAAAAAATATATAATAAAATGAGCGATTTGATTTCCATATGAGCTTGAAATAACTTCAAAGTAAAACTGAAATTTAAAATAAAAAATTAAAATAAAATTAGTAGTTGGATTTGTATATGAATTCAAACAAAAAAACTAAAATTCAGAATAAAAAAATTGACTTGGATTAAATAATCCTTAATAAATAGACTTAATGTTCGCAATAAGTGTCAGGATAAACCATTGTTCCGACAGTTCCTTCAAGTGCCCCCTGGTTGAGGAGAGAGAGTATACTTGGGCCAAGCTGAGTACTAACCACCATGTTTGCTCTCAAAAGCTATAAATTATCACGTTAATCGTTGACAAAAAGAGAAAGATCTATACAATCGATTATGGTGGGTCCAGATTTTAACAAATTGAATTACTCCCTCCGTTCCTAAATAGATGATGTTTTAAGATTTTACACTTCAACCAAGACACATATAGAAATGACCAAATCGTCCTCCTTTATTAGCTCACTTATTGCTCTTAGACGGTGTGTGTTACTCTATTCCACAATAATAAATAATATTGAGAATAATGAATAGTAGAGGTACGCAAAGAAAAAACAGTAGAGGCATGCAAAGAAAAAACAGTGAAAAGTTCCCTTGAATTGTAGAATCATGTATTTAGAAACAAAATTTGAAATTTAGAATGACGTGTATTCATGATCGGAGCGAGTAATGAAATATAAATAGACATTACACTTTGAAAATAAATAGGACACTAATGTTGTAAATGCATACGACACATATTACTCAGAGATGTCAATCTACGTATGTAGCACCTCGGAACGGGAGAAAGCAGATCCATGATTAGAGCAATAAAGAAGGACATCTCATAGCCACGAGAAGGCTCTACCAAGATCAAAGTTCATCAACACGTTGATCAAATTGGTGAATAAAAGATGAATTCCATAGATAAAAAACATGTAAGAACTGAGCTTCCTTGTGCTATGCTTTGGATAACAAGCATCTGAATATGCAAAAGTTAGGGAGGGTTGCCTGTCACCATCCACCATGGAGAGCAAATCGGTAAAGTTAATTCTGATACATAGCCTTACTTGAATTCCATCCAAAAAATGAAGAAGCTGCAATGTTCACTCTCAAGGACTAGACATTACCACATTAATTGGTGGAAAAAGAAAAAAAAAACAAGTCGATCATGGTAAATCCACATTATGACGGTGCAAACTAAAGAAAAATATGTTTGAATACCATGACGGAGCGAGAAATCGTAGTGTACACCTAAATTAGAGCTCTAAAATATCAAAGAAAATAAATTCATATAAGAAAAAAAAAGGCTTCATGTATGACCCATTCGTCTCATGCCATAGCAAGATACAGGTTAATACCAATCAAGACTAAATTAGCCTCATCTAGTTGTCCATGTTTCCTGTGTTTTTATTCTTCAAGAAAATACCACTCCAAACCGTGCAAACCCTTCTTTGTTTCTGCAAAACTCTGCCGGTGATTTCTGTGTTCTAATTTCAAATGAATCACAAAGGTGATTTTGCGCTAAGAAAAACTATATCAGCGTAGTCCTGAGTTCTATGCTCATTCATGGTCCCTTTGGCGAATTTTTTTTTTAAATAATATACTTTTTATAATTAATTGCGGCATTAATACGCGGATTGAAAAATTTGCAAAAATAATACGTCGTCGCCAGATGGTTCGGCGAAAACCAGGTAATCGCCAACTAGTTTGGCGAAAATGGTATTTTCGCCATATGGTTTGGCGAAATTAGGTTAATTGCGCAATTTAAAGTGGCTGACAGTTTTTTTGGCCGGGACAACCTATTTTCGCCAAATGGTATGGCGAAAATAGGTTGTTGCCAAACGGTATGGCGACAACCCTATTTCCGCCATACCATTTGGCGAAAATAGGGGCGGTTTTTTGCTGCCTCACCCAACTCTGGTTCCATTCGTGCGTAGAAGGGGAAAAAAAGGGCCGAAGCGAAATTAGGCTAATTGCGCAATTAAGAGACGTTTGACGGAGCAACAGCCCGGGACACCCTATTTTCGCCAAACTGGTTCGGCGAAAATAGGGGGATTTTCGGCAAGGGAGAAAAATAGGGAGGGGGAGAGAGAGAGGGGGGCGGGAGAGAGAGGGGGAGAGAAAGAGAGAGAATTCGTGCGAAAATGTTGTAAATAATAAATTCAGTTAATGATAATTCGTGTAGTTAACCGTAGGGTCAATAAATGGAAAAAAATTATATTTGTCTGTAATAATTGAAGTATGATTTTTTGTTATGAATAACACAAATTTATATTTAAATTGGCGAAATGTATGTTGCGCCCCAAAAATTGCAAGATTGCACCTCATTCGCCGGCCGCTCGGGATTTTTTTTATAAAAACTATTTGAAAGGAAATTTAATTTTTCTTTCAACTACGGGCGGTAGAATTGTACAGTTCAAAGTGGATACAATTAATTCAGAAAAATTAGTTGTATTTGTATTTCATAATTAACGTAGTGCTTCTCAAAATTATTTGTCAGTTTATTATTTCTGGGAAAAAATGAAATTTCGTTGTTCGTCTTTCGATGTGCGCCAAATCTGAGGACAAATAAAAATCGACATTGATATTTCAAACTGCCTCATGACTTGACATTGATACAATATAGATACGTACCTTAGAATTCATAGAACTGAAGTACAACATACGTCCATACATGCCTCAGAGAATTGATAAAACTGGGATACAACACAAGTGAGAATACGATACATTGTATGGACATATTCATCGGTTGACAAAGATGAAAGTCATCTACTGGCGGTAGCGCTTGAGCGTCGAGGTGGAGGTGATATGAAATCGTCGTCATCATCATCGTCATGTGTATGGTTGGGAGCTAACTCGCCTCTAGTTCTGGTTGGACATCCTCTTCCATTGTTTCTTGAACGGCCTGCTGCGGAAGTGCTTGAACGTCGAGGTGGAGGTGACACGAAATCGTCATCATCTTCGTCATCGTCATCTGTATGGTTCGGAGCTAGCCCGCCTCTAGTGCTGGTTGAACGTCCTCTTCCATTGTTTTTTGAATGACCTGCTGTGCAAGTGCTTGAACGTCGAGGTGGAGGTGACACGAAATCGTCATCGTCATCATCATTTGCATAGTTAGGAGTGGGCCTCCTTCCAGTGGTGGTTGAACGTCCTCTTGAAATTGCTGCTGCAGCAGTACTGTGTCGATCTCTACCCCTGCAGTTGGATCCGCTTCTGCCTCTTCTGCTTGAACCGGGCATCACGCCACCGCCGAAGAGCATGTACATCGCTAAGAATTCTAGAATATCTTTGTTCAGCAACTCTTCATCCTCAGGAAATAACTAGCACACGAGCATGCAAAGTAGTGAATTATGTATAAATGGTAAAAAGATTAGTATGGTGAAAAAATAAGGAATAACTAACCTTAATGTGCTCTGCATACCGATCGGGCAGCATCAATATCCTGTAATATCTTCTAGAGAAACATGTAGTAGAAGGGTGGTCGGCTAGTTCGCACACCCTGAAATACCTTTGACGCCACCATTGCAAGTGCGCCTTCAGGTCGTCGATGGTCGCAAGGTTCAAGCCAGAGGTTGTCATGCTATGCCTCCGTAATGTCGGGCGCCACTCTTGTAATTTGGACAGCACTTTACTCAGGATCTCCTCCTTGAATGGGTCGTCCTTTCCACCAGCGTAACCTTCAACGTGCAATTAAGAGCTACGTTGCTCATATCGGGTGTCCACAAAAATGCTCTGCTAGAGGATCCAGCCATGGTGAACAAGTGTGAGTGGACGCTGCGGTTGTGTGCTTACGGTCTGGCCTTTCATAGACTCGAAGCGGTGGTGTATGGACTACGTGTTGGAATGTAGGATTGAAACATATAGAGGGATAGAAAAAGCGCCGGAGTGTCTTTGTCTAGTCGGGCCAAAAGGTAGTCGTGCGTGCAATGTTAGGACCGACAAAGCCGATGGTAGCGTGTTGTTAAATCGGCTGGCAAAAGTGATGATCTCGTCTTAAAATTGGGGTGAAAAGGATTGAAGAGGGATGGAAAATATGCGAACGCCTTTATGTATAACGTGGATGCGAGCACCTACCAAGGTTCAAACGCCTGTGTCAGAGGGCGATGAAACGGTTATATGCTACGAAACAGATTACGATAAATGAAACACAACGCGATCATAGCACACTAAATGGTGTGAAATAGTAAATCGTACGTAAGGTAAGGAAGCACGAGACATTTATGTCATGACAACAAAATAAGGTACTACCCCTAACCACCCCACTAAGCACCCCTACCCCTGCCACGACCTCTCTTTGTCCTACGTGCTGAAGCCGGTGCATCATCTAGAGGTCGTGTGTGAAGCTGCTGGGATGCTCGCGCCTACCCGTAATCGAGGGGTCGAACAAGCACGACCGGCGACGCCATGGGCGGCAACGCCAGAACCGAGGAGGTGCCGTAGTCCTGCGCGTCATCTGCGTCCCTGGAGGAGGCTGCGTCATCTGCGTCATTGGAGGGGCCGCGTGAACGTGTCGTGCGTGAAGAACTGATCCGCCAAGAGTACTGATCGGCCAAGTAGCCTTGACGAGTGAGGCGACGAAGAGAACTGTACTCCAACCTGTGGGCAACCTGCAATTAAGGTAGTAACATGTAATCATAATCAGGCGGTACTGATACCAATGCCGACAATTGAATATTGCTTTACTAACCTGGCGTGGGGACTATGGTGGGACCCCGTGGTGCCTGCCAACTGGACCCTCCAGCCACGCCTGGGGCCGGAGGCACAGAGGTGTGGTAGGAGGACTCTGCCTCCACTGCGTAGGCAGGAGTTGGGGCCGATGTGTGGTACGAAGGCACGGGTGGCGGCCTAGATGAGGTACCACGGTCAGTCGTGTCCACCTGCCGACAAGAACCGAGCTCCACGATCCGTCGAGTCCCGGCCACCACGCGTCTCCACGCCTCTGTCATCTCGTCCAGTGTGACCGCGACTCCGCCCCGCAGCCTACTCAAAATGTCGTGGCTATGCTCGTGCAAGTCCTTGGCGTGGTCCACCTGCCACGTACGAATGAATCATAAATACAACGACAGTGCAAGGAACACATGACATACCTTACGCAATAAGACTTACCATCGCGTGCATGGCTGCTCCTGCCTGGCCCGGGTACAAGTCTGCCACGCTCGGAGCGTACGTCTGGGTGGGTGGCTCCTCTACAAGTACGAGGCGAGTACGCGTCCGTGCCACGTACCAGGCTACGTACTGCTGGTAGGAGGAGTCGTCATATGGCGTGTCCTCGTCGACGACGTCCTCTAGTGCTCCAGCCCACTGGGCGAGCCACGGCTCCATCCTCCGTGCCAAGGTCACCATCGTCTTCTGAGGTCCCTGGGTGGAGTACCTGCAAAGAAATACACATTAGTACAAATATAACATAAGCATTTATCATAATTATGTAGCGGCGAGTAACTCACCAAAGGCACTCTCTCGTGGCACTCGATCCCCTAAAGGAACAGGGACCACCGGTGGCGAGTCGAATCGCCTCATCACTCATTGTGGCGCGTAGTCCTCCACGAAGACATCGAAGATGAGCTTCCTCCTAGTAAGCCGATGCTCGGTCCTCAGTAGCAAAGTGTGGAGACCCCCGCCCGCCTCTCCACTACACAACGGTCGCCGTAGGGGTCCCGCATCACCGATCCGCCTAAGGTGGTCAAACGCCTCCGTGAAGGACTGCACGCCGACCGTACTGCGATCCCGCCACCGGGCTGCAATTCAAATAAGGTTGGTTATCAGATGCGATTGCAATTAAAACTACATAAGTACTCAGAAGGGCGTACCCGTCGCCTCGTCCAAAGGGATCCCATCGTCGGACGGTCGATCGCATCTGCTCCGTACAACTCGACCGTGTAGTGTCGTGGCTCGACGTAGGGTCGACCAACAGGGAAGCGCTCGAACGACCAGAGCTGAAGAAGAAGAGGCATCCCAGCGAGATTGGCGGACTTGCTTTTCTTCACGCACGCGTCGCAAAGGGCACGCGACGCGGCAAAGAAGAACCGCCAACCCCGTGATACCGTGGTACGCCCTCGAGCTCAAGATCGCAATAGCCCGCATAGGCTACCCAACGTGCATCGACGCTGTCGCCGTGTGTCGACGTGAACATCACGCACCCGAGCAACCAAAGTAGATATGCCTCGAGGTGCCGTGCAACCTGGTAGTCCGTGGGCATCGCAGCCATCCGTTGCACCTGCGACAATTCAACAATTTAACAAGTGAAATATCATGTCAATATTACATAAAAAAAGAATAATAATCGGCGAGTGTATGGACTTAGTGTTGGAATGTAAAAGTACCAACCTCAAACTGGGCCAACCACCTCCTCGATGGGCCGTGCCTCTTGCCGATCCGTATTTCTGGATCAAGGGGCACCACCCCGGCAAACCTCTCCTCCAGGTCCGCCACCCACCCGACAGGAGTCACCGAGGGTCCGACCGTGTCCCAAATGATCGGCAACCCAAGAAGCATGGCGACGCCCCGCAGGTCACCGTCGGCCGCCGATGGGAAGGTGAAAAGTGTGTGTCTCTGGCCTTCAACGGTCGACCAAAGACGCCAGTAGGGAACGGTCGAACGAAAACGCCGTGACCGCCTCGACCGTCTTCACCTCGGCCGCTTCATCGGCACAACAAGCGTCCGGTGACCCTCAACCATGCGAACAAGAGGAAGCAAGCCAAGACGTGATGCCTATGGATGCAAAAGGGTTGCATTATTTACATATAAGTCATACAACCAAAAATTATGCGAACAATATAACATTTAACGTAGTGCTACTCACCTCGTGCGGAAGCGTGGGTCAACGCATCATGCCTTCCTAGGCGCTCGGATCCGCAGCAGAGGCACCTTGTCGTTGCCTACTGTCGCATGGACAAACGCACGGTGCCGTCGGTCCAACGCAGAGTCCAGAAGTGACTCGGGGTGCTCCATTCCTGCAAGTAAATAAGCAAATATTTATTACACAAGACATATATTAAACACGGTATACATATAAGTAAAACGACAGAAGCAACATATGACAGAACTACATGTGACAAGCGTCCATCTTAAATAATATTACATAACATCCCACAAATATGAATAAGATTTCGTAAATGAGAATACATAAGTAAGATCACATATTTCGATACATAACTGACAGTACACATTACATAAATATGGTCACGTAAATAGGCTTACATAATTCTTTACAGACCTGAAAATACATAATACATAATTCGATACACAACTGACAGTACATAATACAGAATTCGATGCACAACTAACAGTACACATTACACGTGCTACCGGCATTGGTTTGCCTTATGCCCATACTCACCGCACTCAGAACACCTCCTAACACAGCCACCCACCTCAGATTCATCCATGTCGTTGCGAATGCGCCTACTCTACGGACGACCAGACTGGCCTTCCGCGCACCTCCGCAAGGTTGCATCCGGTAGACAAATGCGCTCATCTCTGTTAATCCCAACGAAATCACCGTGTGTACGAAAACCACGAACTCACGCACTGTATGGACAACATGATCCTTCAAGTAGAAAGGGGATACGTATTGCGACGTGTTCATCCCAATTTGCCCACACGCAGCTATCACATGTGAGCAAGGAATATGAAGAAGTCTCGGCTTATTGCAGGTGCATTCGCACCATCCAAAGGCCCTTGGCCCGATTAACCTCGTGTGTAATAATTGTCAGATTGGTTCCCAATCCCCTTTGCACCAAGAGTCACTTCAAAGCGGTACTCACTAATGTCAAGATACGCACCACATGTCACTTGAGCTTTAATGGTTCGCTCCTCCATGTAGGTCATCATCCGCAACAATATGGTGTTTGCAATGTCGTGGCATGAAGAATACCTCGCATGCCTTTTCTCGAAATAGGCAACAATGCCGCGCAACATGCCTTCCAGATGGCCACAAGGGTAGCGGACGGAGGCCTCTTATGACCCGCTTGTAAACCTCACTATATTCGTTGTCATGACCCCAAACCCGATCAACACATATCGGTTAGTACAACACCCTATTCGCTCAACCATAATAAATATCACAATTAATTATACTAACTCGGCGCCACCAAGTCATGGAGCAATGCCCACTTCTCTAAAGGCTCCGCCTCTATCCAGTGCGAGAAACATTTTATGTTCCTTGACGATCGCCTCCTCACATTAGGAGGATCGAGCTCCCCGAGTGGTGTTAGCCTTTTGGGCGGGCAATGCTTCACAGAGGTGCTTGCTTCTTCATCTCTTGGATATGCGCACTTGTGTGCTTATCCAACTCAACAAATAGCGTGTTGAACTTACGTGCCTGATTCTGCTTGCATAACCTCTTAAATAGGTTCATCAGTTTCTTACTCCTGAATTGCCTGAAGAAATTTGCTCCTAAATGTCTCATGCACCACCTGTTCTGCAAGTCACGCCATGGGAATGGCTCATTAGGATCCTCCTGTAGAGACTTAATTGTCGAAAGAATACCTTTGTGACGATCATGAATGATGCACACGTTGGGCCGATTACCAACTACCCCGAAATTCAGATGTCCGAAAAACCACAGCCAGCTATCCCGGTTCTCACCCTCAACAAAAGCAAAGGCCAATGGAAGTATGTGGTTGTTCGCATCAACAGCAATGGCCGTTAGAATCTGCCCCTTGTATTTTCCAGTCAAAAATGTACCATCAACACAAAGCAACGGACGGCAGTACCTGAATGACGCAATGCAAGGACCCATTGCAAAGAACGCACGACGAAATGTATAGATCCCGTTAGCATCTGCTTCACTTTCGTTGAAAGCGTGTATGTGCCGGGTTCGCTTGCTTCAGACATCAAGCACACGAGGTAGGTTGCAATCGGCCTCGTATGTACCAAACCTCTTCTCTAATGCTTTTGCTTCGCACGCCAGCCATCGAGTAACTTATCCGTACTTAAAGGTTCTCAAGATTGCTTTCGAATATACGAACACTCAATGTCCCGCTTCTCAATGATTTCATTGAACATCACACTAGCAATTACAAATGCATTCAGTTGTGGTGTTTCACCGTAACATTTTCTAGTCCGCATGTGTGCTCCTCTACTCGGATACACCCAAAACGCCTCACGCTTTGGCTTGTATGCATGAACTCGAATTCACATCCATCGCTTCACCGTATCTATCCGGATCGACAAGACAACCCGAAACTCTCTCTCACGCGACAATGCCCAAAGCCTCACCGCCAACTTCAATTCGTAATTGTTCGAGAATATTTGATTCAATCGAATGACATTTGCACCATATTCCCAACGCGACTCATGGCCCTACAAAACTTCCATACCGATTGGTTTTGCTTGTTCCATTCGTCTGTATGGGTATGTCCGCTACCCTGTACTACGAGGCATTTCATCATCATCCTCATCCTCCTTTTCGTCATTTTCGCTGATGTCATCATCACATTCCAACATTTCAGCTTCATCCTCTGCCGCCATACGGTCCACTAACTCCAACTGATCAACAAGTTGCTCGATCTCCTCCCCTTCATCGGCCCAACCTTCTGCGTTTGCTGCATCCCTATTATCTTCCCCCGCCGCTATCTCAACCGCACCACTTCTTGAACTTGTTCACTCTAACCGATGATCGCTCTCGCCCATATCACTAATATCCACCTCTTCTCTAGGGCAAGCCTGCACCAGCATCACACATTCAAGGCGAGATCCCTTGCACCACCTTAACCATTTCTGCCACAAGTATGTCCGATCTATTTTCTTTAACTCCCAAATAGCCGGATCACTCTTGCTACGTGTGAATAGGATTTCAATGGTAACAGAGTACACACTTGGATCCAGGGAAAAATATTGGGTCAACCAAAATTTTATATCGCGAATGCTAACACTTTCGGGGAACGAGTGCTCAATCATGGTGACCGAAAACTTGCTTAAATCAACACCATTTTGCGACTTTTATTTCACCGTCGCCATAATATACCCTAAATTTCACCGGATCGACATCATCACGACCATATATACGAAATAAATTTTTAGATCACCACTAACACGTAATTTCACTAACCTAAATTAAAAGATGTTAATTAATTATCTCGCTACGGATACTACAACATTAAAGTACAAATCTAATATCGCTAACCTAAAATACATGCACTGATTAAATTAAATCTAACATTAAAGTACAGATCTAATACCGCTAACCTAAAATAAATACACTGATTAATTTAAATATAACATTACGTACAATATTTTTCTATGCTACTATAAAAAATAAATGTTACACAAAAATAAAATTACTTTTCTTTTCTTTTCTTCTTCTTTCTTCTCTCTCTCCTCCTCTCCCTCCCTCCCTCTCTTCCTCCTCTCTCTCTCTCTCACCCCACTCTCCCTCCCGCGCGCAGCCTCCCCTCTCCCTCCTCTCTCTCTCTCCCTCCCTCCCTCCCTCCCCCCTCTCTCTTTCTCGTCGCCGACGTCGCCCGAGCTCGCTCTCTCTTTTCTTCCGCCGAAAAACAGACGAGCCTGCGTCGGCACGGGCCAAAAAAATGCCCCTATTTTCGCCAAACCGTATGGCGAAAATAGGGTCGTAGCCACACGGTTTGGCGACCACCTATTTTCGCCATACGGTTTGGCGAAAATAGGGTGTCCCGACGATTATTTCGGTCACCGCTGCTAATCGCAAGATTTAGCCTAATTTCGCCAAACCATATGGCGAAAATACCATTTTCGCCAAACCAGTTGGCGACACTGTTTTCGCGAACCATCCGCGACGACGTATTATTTTTGCAAATTTTTCAATCCGCGTATTAATGCCGTAATTAATTTTAAAAAATGTATTATTTAAAAAAAAAATTCTCCCTTTGGCAAAGTGCTAGCCTGTGCATGCCAACTTGTTAAAAATTCTCTAACATTGGAAACTTTCCAAGCTGCAACTCTGTGGGTCAGCCATAGATATAAACTTCAATATTGTATTGACTCTGATTATTGCAAATGTCATGACATCGACTCATCTGCATTGTCTTCTGCTCCTTTTTTTTAATCTCAACTAAACGCAGCAGCAATCCTTTTGGGTCAATCGCACCACAAAATCCACCAGGCTTCGGTCGCACTGCTTAGAGTGGTATGTCCTGCAAGAATGAAAACATGGACACATGGCAAAACGTTCTTTCCATGACTAAAAGGAGAAAAAAGCTTTAATTTACAATAAAATCGAGGAAATGATATATATTGAATCTAAATATGTTTGGAGTGGTATGTGGTGGAAGTCAACTTTTAGAGTGGTATTCCAGTATATGTCACCTTTTCGACTGGTATATATTGAGTTATCCCTTCAAAAAATCTTTGAAACTCATCATTGATTGTCAAGGTTTCAAATTTCGTTTTTGGACCACATCTCAGAGGCGGCTGAAATCTGAAATTTCGGCTAGATTTCGGAATTTTGGTCGAAATCCGGACGAAATTCAAAAGGCAAATTTGAAATCCAGTAATTTTGAGACTGGAAAATCGAAATTTCGCCGACCTGTGAAATGGTCTCCGAGGGTAAAAAAAGGAAAAATTATGAAAAAATCATGCAAGCATTTATCTACATTTTCTATCTGTTTGAATGCAAAATACAAAGTATTTGCATATAAAATACCCTTCCAAATCAAGCCTTTTTTGTGAATCTAGAAAATTAAAGAAACATATCACTTACATCAGTATACACAGCGTAGCTTGACCAAAAACAAATTAGTTGATATTTAATTACATTAGCTTTAAAAAGAACTAGAATCTGTACAACTTTCCAATAACCATATAGACAAGCTTGCATTAGAGCAGACTGCACATAACAGTTCGGTTTTTAGAGTTATCACAAAACCGCAGAAACCTTTTCATTTGAGAACAGTACAAGGATAAAAACAAATTAATCAGGTGATATCCAATCATCTATTGAAGAATAGTCCTAGGATCTATCTCTTATTCATATGGGCCATTACTGTCCCTTTCCACAACTATCGATTATCATTCTCTAAGACATGAGCAAGCTCACATATATGTGGCATCCACAGGTTTATAAAATATGCAAACAGACCATTCTCAATAATTTTTATAAATAAAATATTTATGGAATAATTGACTGGTTAAAATCATCTTAGTCCTGAATAGAAAGTATTCTTTATATTCCTGACGAAAAATTATAAAGGAAGAAGAGATATTAATGATCATCAAGAAATGAATATCAAGGATGAACAAGGTGAGAACGAAAAGAGCTTACCTGTCCTCTGGTAAGTTTAATCTCTGGACATGATTGTTCATGACACCATAAATCAAATATCTATTAATTTGTATATGTATTTTTTTCAAAAATTTCACATGTATTCCTTATAAAAGACATTATAATTCTCCAAAAAAAATTGGAGCGAAATCCGGTCCTAAAAATATCAAAACCGGTCAAATTTGTGGTAATTTCGGTCCAAAAAGCCTAAATTTCGATGAAATTTCCCGAAATCACCGTAGCAATTTGAATTTTTTCAAAAAAAAATTATCTCACGAAGATTTGGAATCTCAGCCCCGGCCGACATCCGAAATTTTGACCAAGATTTCCGAAATCTTGGCTTATGGACGGATTGGAGGACTACGTTTTTTTAGAGGAACAGAGTGGACTACCTAAGTGCCTGTTTGGGGGAGCTGTAGCTTTTTTGGAAAGCTACTTTTCAGACTTCTGGGCTGAAAAGTGGTTGTGGCTTTTTATAAAAAATCGTTTGACGAAAAGCTAATTTTCCTCAGTAATAAACTGTAAAAGTAGGTCCATTCTAGATTAAGCTTTTGGCTTTTTCTAGTTATATATGATCTCGTTTGGGGGGCTTAAGTCCAGCTTATGCTTACGGAAAGCCGAAAAGCCCCCCAAACAGGTATGCTTTGAAGTGCTTTTGGATAAGCCGGAAGCTAGTTACAATGGAGAAAGAGGAAAGCCAAAAAAGCTAGGGTCGAGTAGCTTCTCTGGCTTATTGCGGACCTGTGTTAGCAGTACACCCTTAGAATTTGGGGAGAATTACCCGCAAAATGCCACGCAATAAAAGAGGCGAGGGGGCGCCGATTCATCGCCCTCCCCAACTCCCGTGTCTCCCCAATCCACTGAATCGTGGAGACGAGACCGACAGGCGACGACGCTCCCGGCTGCCTTCGGCTTCTTGCTGCTCTGGAGGCTACTGGCGGCGCCTCTGCCTCTCGTATCAACGCCTCCGCTTCCACCCCCTTCTGGATTCACACCAGATGACGCCGCTTCCGCCTCCCGCCGCTCCGGATCCACGTTGTCAGGCTTGCCTCTGCCTCCCGCATCTCTAGATTGAGTCGACGCGGCCCCGCCTCCACCCTCATTCGGATCCACGCCACCAGCCCACGTCTGCTCCGGATCCACGCCATCGGCCCGCGTCTGCCTCCACCCTCGTTCGGATCCACGCCAATCGACGCGGCCCCCGCCGCTTCGGATCCATGTCACCGGCCCAACCTCCACCTCCTACATCTCCAGATCTAGTCCACTCCGAGCTCGCCATCCCCCGTGTCGGTTCCACACCAGATCCCGCAGCTCCATCATCCCCTCCATTGCATAGCAGTGGCCTCCCTTCCCCACCACCTTCGATCCCCATTTTTTCCTCCTCAAACCCTAAGGTATGTCCTGATTCATATGTAAGCAATAGATGGACAAAGTTGGTGTCAACTAGCAAAAATAAATGCAGCATGTTTTCAATCCCATGAGCTTAGAATCAAATATAATAGCCAAGTACACGGCATTGGATGCTTCATACAGTAGAAAAAGTAACGATTACAAAGAGGATCATTTGTAAATTTAGTAAAAACAGTATATCTATATCACATAAAGCATGCACCAAACACGCAATTACATGTAAAATAAGTCAGAATAGTGGAAAGGAGAGCACCACATCAGCTCTTCAATACCTAATTACAAATGCATTTGAAGGTATTGTGTTAGTCTAACTAACAGTAATATATGGCCTATGGAATAGATGGACAAAGTTGTTTCCCACTTCATGTTTGTATACGTAGGAAAATATTATCTTGTCGACGCGGAATACCCAAATAGAACGGAATATCTAGCTCCATATAAAGGCCAAAAGTACCATGTCCCTGAATTTCAACAAGGTCGACCACCAAGAGGAAAGGAGTGGTTCAATTATTGTCACTCGTCCCTTCGAAATGTGATTGAACGAGCATTTAGGGTGTTGAAGATGAAATGGCAACTTCTGTTGAAACTATCAAGTTATAAAGTAGAGAGGCAGAAGAAGATCATAATATCATGTATGGCGCTTCATAACTTTATTCGAGATAGCGCCTTAGACGATCGTCTTTTTTGGAGATGCGATGAGGATGAGGATTACATACCACAGGCTGCTCAAGACGTATCATCTACGTCGGTTGAAGACAATACCATTTCGGTGGATGATGGGGACATGTGTGCTCTTCGTGATTTCATTGCCGATTCTTTGATGGCTAATAGAGTGTAGGAATATATATCCTATACGATCTTTTGTTGCAACTGTGTGCCTTTTGGATGAGGGGGGCTGGGTGTTTTGGATGTCATGAACAAAAGTCTTTTGGATCTGCAGGCTTGGATCAGTGTTGACAGTACTGTTTGCCACTGAGTTGTTCAAGGTTCTGATCTAATCTTACGCTAGCTACTCGTTGATATTCATGCCTATGTCAGTTGGAGATGTCAATTTGATGACAGATTTCCTTACTTAATACTAAGTATCAATTCTTCTATGATTTTCTATTGCAGGAAGTTTATGGACAACAGTGACATGCTTCAAGTTTTTCTGGTTTGTATAGTCCTACTGTCTTCTTTTTAACCTATGACCAGTCTCCATTTTCTTGGCTACTCCTTGTAGTGGGAAAGATGTATCAATGAGAAATTTACCACATCCAAGTTCTGAGGTTGATGATGGAACCGAAAACCATTCAAGTCAGGTGATTTCCAAAAGAGAATACAAAGTAAATTGCTCATTTCGAATTCCATTTATCCTGAGATGATCTTTTTTCTTTGATATCTTTGAAATATTGTGTACAACAGTATGTGTTGTCTAGAGTGTGCTAGTTCACAGATATTATGTTTTATTGTTGATTGATTATTCATCCTTGATTTTATATATTACCTTTCGCTCATGCTGTGATAAGTGTTTCTGTAATATATATCCTAACTGGAAGAATCATTTGCAGACTGAGAAATTCGAGTTCTCTAGTAATATGGAATTCATAGGAGATTTGGAATCCATATGAGATTTGCCTTCCATGATTCTAGACTGCTTCAAATTTGTTTACAATATCTAATTCTAGTCTTTGTTAGAGCAGATATCTCTGCATACACCTACTTGACACACCTATATAAAAAATCAATGATGGTTTCATTTTGTATCATAATGTTCATATTTTCCTTATAAATGGTGGATGTCTTACTGAAAAGAAGGAAAATATGAGCAAATGTAAATCTAAATATGATGCTTACTTCAAATATTAAGGTATATAGACTGCGTAGGTTAGCACGACATCCATGTGGTGACTCTGTTGTTTCTTTTATTCAATGTAGGTGTGGCTTTTATTTGCATCCTGCTGAAGGTTCACCTGCACAGAATGTAACACAAGGGAAACTCAGTGCTATTTCCGTTTGCTCTTGTGCTGTATGGTTTGAGCTCAGGAGTATGGTGTGTCTATTCAATAAAACTATCCTATCATGACTGATTATACTATGTATGTCTTGACACTGTAGGATGGACTAGTGGAACATGTTGATCAATTTAACAACGGACAACATTTTATGCAAGTGCATAATCGTTGTTGCTGGAGCCTTGCATTTCTTCTCTTTGTTTGTAGGCCGTGATGTTGCAGACAAATTAGGAGCAAATACTGTTTTGTAGTAGTTGTAATACACTTGGCCCCTTACTGACTGAATCATTTATGTGGCCTTGTTTTAGTTAAATGAAATCTTTGTTTGGTGAAAACTTTCTTCTAAGCGTATCTTCTTATTAGATGGAGCCATAATATCACTGTGTGATGAGGTAGTCATGCTTAGCAGTAAAATGTATAGTGGGCTTCAATATGAAGGTTGAGTCAACATTAGTTATGGTAAAATGGGTGCTCACTATCTAGTTATGCTGCTAGCAGTGCTTGAGTTGGACCATATTGTCTCATAGTATAAATGGGTATATATACTTGTATAATTAACTCGTGTAATTAATATTTACTAGATAATTTAACAATCAACCATACATACACTAATTCACCCTAGCTAAAAAGCCTTGAGAACCTTCAAGGGCATTTCAGACATTTCAATATCCAATCACAACTGAAGCTGACAGCCATCCTCTCCAAAAAGCCAGGTTGCCAAACAACCCATCAGGATAAGTTACTGATCGTCACCATAATCGCTTTCACCAAAAACCAAAAAGCAGTTTTTTCGAAAAGCTATAGCTCGCCTAAAGAGGGCCTTTAACTTCTAGCTTATACAAAAACCGTTTAAAAGGACTTATTGACTTTTCAAAAGTTAAATCTGACTTAAAAGCCCCTTAAAAAAGAACCAAAGCTCGCCTCTCGTTACTTTCCGGAGCGTCGGCTTCCGGTACGGAATACTGAGGCGACTGGGGCCCATGGCAAAGGGAAAATTAGGTCAGCAACATCCTAATCGTTAGGATATAAATAAATTATTACATGTATTTGTAGTAGACTGTCTGGTAACACCGCGAAAAGTAATTTTTTTTAAAAAAAAATAACACACACGAGTAGAATGGCATTTTTAGTTTTTATTTTGCCAACGGTAGAAACGCGCAACAGTTTCCAGACACGCAAAATTCAGCTAACCGAGTAGTACAATCTGATTATTAGCTTATGCAGCAGAGGACCTAATTAATGTTCGATGCAACAGTACATTGTTTGTTGGCTTGTCTTACTCTTACCATGTCCCTTGAGGTCTCGTTTGGACCATAATTTCAATCTATCTATGTGAATTTATCGGAATTTTAGTTTATATTTATGACCTATCCATATGAATCGCAGTTAGAAATAAGGCTCTAAACAAGACAATGCATGGTGTCTGTACGTATACCACGGCCCTACTGTCCACGTCGCGTCGCTACGTTCGTTGCGTTCCGGCCGGTTCCTTAGTTGGAGGTCGTTGGAGTCTTTGATGCTTGTCTGAACAATTATTTATTAGCTGCATTATTTGGCATGTTGGTCTGCAGCTGATTAGGGAAAGGTGCAACCGTGCAAGAAGGAAGCAGATGGATAGGACCTATCGAGATGACACGCCAGTTGACTCCCATGCATGGCAAATCGGATCAGCCGTATCTTCTCTTGTTTGTTCAAATTGGACGTACGTGCATACTTTCTTAAGTCATCTATACCCCTTTATAACGCACCTAAGCAATTTTTTCTACATCAACCCTAAATAATTCACCTCATTAGAGATGGTTCAATGTTCGTGCACCTTGAAATCAAGGAAAAAGAAACAAACGTCCTGGAAAAGGAAACAAACGTCCTGAAATCAAGGAAAAAGAAACAAACGTCCTGGAAAAGGAAAGGCTCAATGTTCGTGCACCCAACAAAACGTCCCTAGAAACTTGCATTCATCAAAATGAACGTCTCAGATCTTTCCTCAGTTTTACTCACCCACATCCGATGGCCATTATTTAGTGTGTCTAATCATCCCTGTGGCCCATAATAGACCTCCCCACCTACATATTTGGAAGGAGAGCGAATCAAACAAAAAAATAAATAAAGAGGATCCGCATGCAAGGAAACCAGACTTGAATTTTTTACTGGCCAAAATTGTATGTACTACATATTTGGAAGGAGGGTGAATCAAACACGGAAATAAACAGGGAGGATCCACATGTAAGGAAACAATACTTGATTTTTTTATTATCTTGGCATTGTGATCGTATTTTTTTTTCGAATATGACCCTTCTCGAGACTTTTTACGGATCTAGCCCCATAGAGCCTAATTTCAGCGCACGGAGAGCGCAGAATTTTTGTTTTTATTTTTTATCTAAGGAACCAACGGTCTATGAGTGCTGCTTAATTTTTTTTCAATTTTTTCTCGCGGAACCAGCGGCCGGCGAGCACTGTTTAATTTTTATCTTTTTTTCCTGGCGGATCCAGCGGTCGGCGAGCGCATTTTATTTTTCCATATTTTTCCGAAATCATCCTCGTGACCCACAATGCACCTTCCTCACCTCCAAAGATCAACAAGGAAAAGGAAACAAACGCCCGAAATCAAGGAAAAGAAACAAACGTCTGAAAAGGAAAGTACCATACATTACGTCTTTGGGAAAAGAAAATCGTGAGATGGGCGGCGCGACCGAGAACGCAGTCCGCAATGGCTCCACTGCCGCCATCGGTGGCTTTGGTGACGCCGCGAGAGTTCTTTGGTCGGCGACCATCGCGTACACCGTGCTCTCGGCAAATTTATAATTTAATTTCTTTTGAAAATAATTTTATTAAGTACAAAATAATCGAAAGTTTTTTTGAGAATTTTTCTAGAATTTTTTAACCTAATGTGCTATCTTTTCAAAAATCCTTCTATATTTAAAAAAAATGAAGGCAACTCACGTGTAGCTTCTTCTAGTCAGCAATGCACTGCAGAAGCTTCTTCTCTTCCTCCTCCATTAAAGCAAGAAAGAAGCTCCAAAGCTCCATTAATCCCGCACCAAATCTCCTCTTTTCATCTATGGTGTTAATTCCTCAAATTTCGTGCTCTATTGTCAAAATTTCTCCCAACTGATTTGATCCCAAATTATGGTTTCCATAAATATGCTTGTTTTGGGGCTATAAAAGCCGTGAGCTCTCCTCCATCCCATCGCATTGCGTAAATCTCCAAGTGCTCCTCTTGTAAAGATCGCGGATTTTGAAGTAACCCAAGCCATCACCGCCATCTTTCCCGTGAAATTCACCACAACCGTCTTGACCCATCATGACCGCCGGCCACCCCTCGCCTTCCTCCCCTTTGCGCTGCCAAGCCCGAGAGCACGCTGTGCTCTCTATGGAAGCTGCAAAAAATAATCTAAAATCAGAAAATTCTTTTTTCTTTCTCGTTCTTGATTTAAAATCTTTTGGGAGCCCGTTTTCGCCCATTCGACCTCCATTTAGTTCCGTTTTTCTTTCTAAATTCATTTAAAATTCTAAATTTCTCTTTTATTATTAAGTGTTGTATTCATACTTATCTTCTCATTTAATTGATAAGCGGGTGTACTGCCGTCGTAGCGTTAGCACATGCACTATACTAGTATGTTTTAGGTGTCATAGACTTTTTTTTATCAAAATTTGCTATACTTGTGGTGCTATCTTTTTTTTTACATTTTAATTCTAGATGATGTATGACGTGGCGTGGTGTATTGACAATTTCAAGTTGTACTTACCAATGATGCAAATTATATATTGTGAGTTTATTTTAATAATATATTATGAGCTTTTTTTCTCTATGCAATGGAATAATTGTTTTAAGGTATATTCTTATTGTGAATTATTAAATTGGAACATTTTCAAGTACCAAGTATCCCGGCTTGAGAATATCCTCTGACAAAGCATAAATTTAATCATTTGTCTGTTACATATGCCAACACACAAAAGTATTCCTATATATATATATATATATATAAAGCCTTTTTCGTACTCCCAGGAGTACATACTCCCACATCTAATATACCACTCAAATGAATGCTTTATACACCTTTATCACTTTCGGTATACTCCAATAATAATTCTAATATACTCCAATGCAACATGGTTGAAAAAAATTCATCAGAGCACTTTATTTTTTTTGCTATATACCCTTTTCTATATGTAAAACGAATATATAAACAAATTATGCTATAAATGGTGGACTTTAATGAAATTTTTCATGGAACTCACTTTGGGGTTTCTTATAATCAGTATTAGAGTATACTCAAAAGGATAAAGAGGTATAATAACTTCATTTAAACGGTATACTAGAGGTGGAGATCATACTCCAGAGTATGGAATCATTTTCCTATATATATATATATAGGAAAATGATTCCATACTCTGGTGTATGATCCCACCTCTAGTATACTGTTTAAATGAAGTTATATATATATATATAGGAAAATGATTCCATACTCCTGGTGTGCGTTCTCCACCTCTAGTATACCGCTTAAATGAAGTTGTTATACCTCTTTATCCTTTGAGTATACTCTAATACTGATTATAAGAAACCCCAAAGTGAGTTCCATGAAAATTTCATTAAAGTCCACCATTTATAGCATAATTTGTTTATATATTCCTTTTACATATGGAAAAGGGTATGTAGCAAAAAAAGGGCTCATGAAATTTTTCAACCATATCGCATTGAGTATCTTAGAATTATTATTGAGTATACCAAAGTGATAAAAAGTATAAAGCGTTCATTTAAGTGGTATATTAGAGGTGGGAGTATGTACTCTGAAGTTCTAAAAGGCTTCCTATATATATACATATATATATATATATGTTACTAACGATACATATGTGTTATGGTTTACCCTCGCATCGAAGAACGATGGCAACACATGGTCAATGCGTTGGTATATATAGGTTATTGCAACGCTTATTTGGACATTTAGCAATGTATGTATAGGTTGTTAAAGGGGTGTTCATGTTGCAGTGGCATATGGGCTGGGACATGTTTCCTCAGTTTTACTCATCCACATCCGATGGCCATTATTTAGTGTGTCTAATCATCCATGTGACCCACAACAGACCTCCCCCACCTACATATTTGGAAGGAGAGCGAATCAAACAAGGAAATAAATAAAGAGGATCAGCATGCAAGGAAACCAGACTTTAATTTTTTACTGGCCAAAATTGTACGTACTACATATTTGGAAGGAGGGTGAATCAAACAAGGAAATAAACAGGGAGGATCCACATGCAAGGAAACAAGACTTGAATTTTTTATTGTCCTGGCATTGTGATCGTATTTTTTTCGAATATGACCCTTCTCGAGACCTTTTTACGGATCTAGCCCCATAGAGCCTAATTTCAACGCACGGAGAGCGTTGAATTTTTGTTTTTATTTTTTGTCTAAGGAACCAACGGTTTGTGAGTGCTGCTTAATTTTTTTCAATTTTTTCTCGCGAACCAGGTACTACGAAAGCAATCGCTTAATTTTTATCTTTTTTTTCTTGCGGATCCAGCGGTTGGCGAGCGCAGTTTATTTTTTCCATATTTTTCCAAAATCATCCATGTGACCCACAACAGACCTTCCCTCACCTCCAGCATCAACAAGGAAAAGGAAACATACGTCTTGGAATCAAGGAAAAGGAAACAAACGTCCTGGAAAAGGAAAGGACCATAGATTACGTGCTGGGAAAAGGAAACCGGGAGATGGGGCAGCGCGATCGCGAGAACGCAGGTCTGCAATGGCTCCACGGTCGTCATCGGTGGCTTTGCCGACGCGGCGAGTTCTTGATCAATGACCTCATGCCGTGCCTTAGCAAATTTATAATTTAATTTTTTTAAAAAATAATTTTATTAAGTACAAAATAATCGAAAGTTTTTTTGAGAATTTTTCTAGAATTTTTTAACCTAATGTGCTATCTTTTCAAAAATCCTTCTATATTTATAAAAAATGAAGGCAACTCACGTGTAGCTTCTTCTAGCTGCAGCCCAGACCAGAGAAGCTTCTTCTCTTCCCTTCCTCTATTAAAGCAAGAAAGAAGCTCCAAAGCTCCATCAATCCCGCACCAAATCTCCTCTTTCCATCTATGATGTTAATTCCCCAAATTTCGTGCTTTATTGCCAAAATTTCCTCCCAATCTAATTTGATCCCAAATTATGGTTTCCATAAATATGCTTGTTTCGGGGCTATAAAAGCCGACGAGCTCTCCTCCACCCCCATCGCATTGCGTAAATCCCCAAGTGCTCCCTCTTGTAAAGATCGTCGGATTTTGGAGGTAACCCAAGCCATCATCGTCATCTTTTCCGGCGAAATTCACCGCAACCGTGACTCCTCTCCCAGCAGCACCGGTGCCGCGATCTCGCCACACCGATCGACCCATCATGACCGGCCGCCACCCCGGCCTTCCTCCCCCTTGTGTCAAGCTAAGCTCGAGAGCACGCCGTGCTCTCTGTAGAAGCTGCAAAAAATAATCTAAAATCATAAAATTCTTTTTCTTTCTCTTCTTGATTTAAAATCTTTGGGAGCCCGTTTTGTATTCGACCTCCATTTAGTTCCGTTTTTCTTTCTAAATTCATTTAAAATTCTAAATTTCTCTTTTATTATTAAATGTTGTATTCATACTTATCTTCTCATTTAATTGATAAGCGGGTGTACTGCCATCGTAGCGTTAGCACAGGCACTATACTAGTATATATAGGAAGCCTTTTTCGTACTCCCAGGAGTACATACTCCCACATCTAATATACCACTCAAATGAATGCTTTATACACCTTTATCACTTTCGGTATACTCCAATAATAATTCTAATATACTCCAATGCAACATGGTTGAAAAAAATTCATCAGAGCACTTTATTTTTTTGCTATATACCCTTTTCTATATGTAAAACGAATATATAAACAAATTATGCTATAAATGGTGGACTTTAATGAAATTTTCATGGAACTCACTTTGGAGTTTCTTATAATCAGATTAGAGTATACTCAAAAGGATAAAGAGGTATAACAACTTCATTTAAACGGTATACTAGAGGTGGAGTACGCATACCTGTGAGTATGGAATCATTTTTCTATATATATATATATATATAGGAAAATGATTCCATACTCTGGTGTACGCATCTCACCACCAAGATACCATTTAAATGACGTTGTTATACCTCTTTATCCTTTGAGTATACTCTATATCGATTATAAGATACCCCAAAGTGAGTTCCATGAAAATTTCATTAAAGACCACCCTTTATAGCATAATTTGTTTATATATTCCTTTACATATGAAAAGGGTATGTAGCAAAAAAAAGGGCTCATGAAATTTTTCAACCATATCGCATTGGAGTATCTTAGAATTATTATTGGAGTATACCGAAAGTGATAAAAAAGTATAAAGCGTTCATTTAAGTGGTATATTAGAGGTGGGAGTATGTACTCCTGGAAGTTCGGAAAAGGCTTCCTATATATATATATATATATATGTTACTAACGCATACATATGTGTTGCGGTTTACCCTCGCATCGGCAACGATGGCAACACATGGTCAATGCGTTGGTATATATAGGTTATTGCAACGCTTATTTGGACATTTAGCAATGTATGTATAGGTTGTTAAAGGGGTGTTCATGTTGCAGTGGCATATGGGCTGGGACATGGGGGCAGTCAGGTGGTGGAAGTGGCGGAGGGTGGAGGTGGCTGGCGGGCCGGCACATGGGGTGGGGAGGAGCAGTGGCGATGACGGTGGAGGTGGAGACCAGGGTTAGGGATGGTGGTAGGTTTATTTACGAGGTGAGGGAGCAGAGATAGCTAGGAATGATTGGATATATATCCAAGATTGATAGAAAGTTAAAATGTTTTAATCACTGATAGAAAGTTAAAATATTTTAAAAACAGTGCTTCAATGCTTTTCTTTCTAATACAAGTTGCACAAATCTTGAAGCAAGCGAAGATGTAAGTAATCTTCATCTACTCTTCATTAATGCTTTAATATTTGTGCAACTGTAAAAAAAAAAGCAATGAAACACCTTTCATATTTTAATCACTTGTGCAATAAACGGCTCCAGGTATGTATTGCTGGACAATAAGGAATTATTAATATAGTACGGTGAGAGCCTCTCCTACTGTTTTCTGTCAAAGAAAAAAAGACAATAAAGCTGAGGTGGGGGTGCACGCCGACAATGCGCGCATGCATGCATACGTGTGATGTTTACGGAGCAATAGCTCAATTATCCATTGCAAACGTATGGTAAGCGCGATGCAGAGGGGGACCTAGGACTAAATTGAAAAGCGTGTTCATGGAACTGGTCTTTTTCTACCTTCAGACTTAATAACTCACTTCCTGATCTCGTGGATAGGTCAGGTGCTCGATCGAGGAGGTATCTAATGTCCAGCCAGCGGTAGATATCTAACGTCTCAGCTGACACACCACCGTTGGAACCGTGCATGGCAGAACACGTACGTACAGTACGTGCTTGTGTGCACACCAAAGTGACCAGTGTCGCTCGCTCTCCCATCACTTCGATCGCTTAGGTAACGCCCTTCATAAATAGCGATACGTAGGTAGCGTACGTGGTCCATGCATGCTAACCCCAGTTAAACCACACCAAACCTTTGTTCACCATTCCTGCACAAATCCTAACAATCAGGCATTAAACCCCAACAGCGCCCGATCACGACCACCGCTGCCCCTGCATGCATATGCATGCATGTTCTTGCAAATCAAGCGCAAAGTACGTACGCCCCCTCAAATGATCAAGTAACCAGATCTACCACGTACATAGCAGCTAGCTCTGTAGTAGTTGTGTGTGTGTGTTCAACCCTGCAGTTCTATTATCGGGTACATGATACTGGTGTCAGATATTAACAGTGGCCAACCGGGCTGGTGGCCGGCTATGCTATATATATATATATATATATATAGCTGGTGTAGCATATATGACATATACGTCTAAATTCGGAGCCCTCTGCGGCTAAAAGTTATAATCAGACAACTTTAATTTCGGTGCCTTGAAAACGGCCTCCGAGATTTGATAGCCCGCTTTTAAAAAAAATTGAAATTGCTACAGTAAAATAAGAAATTTCGTTTTTTTTTGCCGAAATTTCGTGTTTTTTGGCCTGTTTTGAAAGTTTTAGGGCCGGATTTGGTCCAATAACCTTTAGGAAAGTTATCTCTTATGAAAATTTGTTGAAAAAACTAATTTTTTAAACATTTTAAAATTTTGGCAGAAACACTTTCAGATTTTTATAAAATTGTAAATGCATGATAATAATCTTAAAATTTTATGGTACTATCTTTAGTAGATTATAATCATACATAAAAAGTTTCAAAATAATTTAACTTCATTTGTTATCTTTAAAAAATCAAAAACAGAATGGGCATAATTGGGACAGTTATATTGTCAGAATTTTATAAATTGTTTTGAGTGTGATTATGATCTAATTTTTTTTAGAGATTAATAATTGACTCAGTAACATTATATAAATTCTTCAAAAAAATTTAACATTTTTTATTTTGGTCAATCAACCTATATAAGCATTGAACTTCATTTGTTATATTATATTTCAAAAATCAAAAAGAAAAGAACATAAATGGTACTGTGCCTTGTAAGAATTTTATAAATTCACTGGAGTGTGATCATGAATCACAATTTTTATGGGATATTAATAACTTCCTTATCACCATTCTTTAAAATTTTCAAAAAAATTTATGATTTACATAATTTTCATTTTGTTCAAGTTTGCCGGTAAGCCTTTTAACATGGCAGTAGTACTGTTCGAATTTTTAAAAATTCATACAGTTTGATCATCATCTGAAAATTTTATGAGAGTATTATAGATACATAATAACCATGCACAAACAATTTCAACAGTTTCTAACTTCATTTGTATCATTTTCCATTCGGATCAAACTTGTCGGTCAGTGTTCTATCAGGACATGGTCACTCTACGAATTTTTAAAAATTCCTCACATGTAATAATCAGCTGAAATTTTTATGAGAACATTAGTTATGGATCATAACCATGTAAAACAAATTTCAACAGTTTATAACTTAATTTGTACCATTTTACATTCCGATCAAACTTGTCGGTCAGTATTTTATCAGGACAATACCACTCTCCGAATTTTTAAAACTTCCTCAGATGTGATCATCAGCTGAAATTTTTATGAGAACATCAGCATTGTGTCAGGAACCTCAAAAAAAAATTTCAAAATTTTTTGATAACATTTAGACCACTTTTCAGCCAGTGCAAAAAACCCGAAATTTCAGAAATTTCGGGTTTTTTCGCCGAATTTCGGTTTTTTTTTTCCGGATTGGACAAATTTTGTCCGAAATAATTCCGAAATTTCGTTATCCGGCCCGGGGCGAAATTTATTCCGAAACCGAAATTTGAAACCTTGCGCTGGAGTAGGCGGGTTACCACGGCCGGCTAGCACGGGAGGGGTGCTGTTGCAGCTTGGGAGCGGTGGAGGCGTACTGCTACCACGGTGCCGATAGCTACGATGACCTTTCGTAGTAGGAGAGCGTAAAGGTAACCCGTATCACCTTTCAATGTTTCCACGATAAAAAAAAACTAGACTATATTTGTAATTCCGTTGGAATGGAAATTAAATTTGAACAAAAAAAAGTGTAAAAGGGGCCTCTCCGTTGCGCGGGTCTTGCCACCGCCTCCTCCTCCGGATCCTGCCGCCGAACCCTCGCCCCGGATCACGGCGCAGGCGCGCGCAGTGGATGGACTATCGGAGGACTGTACTGTGCCCCTGGTTGAGGAGAGAGAGTATACTTGGGCCAAGCTGAGTACTAACCACCATGTTTGCTCTCAAAAGCTATAAATTATCACGTTAATCGTTGACAAAAAAGAGAAAGATCTATACAATCGATTATGGTGGGTCCAGATTTTAACAATTTGAATTACTTCCTCCGTTCCTAAATAGATGATATTTTAAGATTTTGCACTTCAACCAAGACACATATAGAAATGACCAAATCGTCCTCCTTTATTATCTCACTTATTGCTCTTAGACGGTGTGTGTTACTCTATTCCACAATAATAAATAATATTGAGAATAATGAATAGTAGAGGTACGCAAAGAAAAAGAAAAAACAATAGAGGCATGCAAAGAAAAAACAGTGAAAAGTTCCCTTGAATTGTAGAATCATGTATTTAGAAACAAAATTTGAAATTTAGAATGACGTGTATTCATGATCGGAACGAGTAATGAAATATAAATAGACATTACACTTTGAAAATAAATAGGACACTAATGTTGTAAATGCATACGACACATATTACTCAGAGATGTCAATCTACGTATGTAGCACCTCGGAACGGGAGAAAGCAGATCCATGATTAGAGCAATAAAGAAGGACATCTCATAGCCACGAGAAGGCTCTACCAAGATCAAAGTTCATCAACACGTTGATCAAATTGGTGAATAAAAGATGAATTCCATAGATAAAAAACATGTAAGAACTGAGCTTCCTTGTGCTATGCTTTGATAACAAGCATCTGAATATGCAAAAGTTAGGAGGGTTGCCTGTCACCATCCACCATGGAGAGCAAATCGGCAAAGTTAATTCTGATACATAGCCTTACTTGAATTCCATCCAAAAATGAAGAAGCTGCAATGTTCACTCTCAAGGACTAGACATTACCACATTAATTGGTGGAAAAGAAAAAAACAAGTCGATCATGGTAAATCCACATTATGACGGTGCAAACTAAAGAAAATATGTTTGAATACCATGACGGAGCGAGAAATCGTAGTGTACACCTAAATTAGAGCTCTAAAATATCAAAGAAAATAAATTCATATAAGAAAAAAAAAGGCTTCATGTATGACCCATTCGTCTCATGCCATAGCAAGATACAGGTTAATACCAATCAAGACTAAATTAGCCTCATCTAGTTGTCCATGTTTCCTGTGTTTTTATTCTTCAAGAAAATACCACTCCAAACCGTGCAAACCCTTCTTTGTTTCTGCAAAACTCTGCCGGTGATTTCTGTGTTCTAATTTCAAATGAATCACAAAGGTGATTTTGCGCTAAGAAAAACTATATCAGCGTAGTCCTGAGTTCTATGCTCATTCATGGTCCCTTTGGCAAAGTGCTAGCCTGTGCATGCCAACTTGTTAAAAATTCTCTAACATTGGAAACTTTCCAAGCTGCAACTCTGTGGGTCAGCCATAGATATAAACTTCAATATTGTATTGACTCTGATTATTGCAAATGTCATGACATCGACTCATCTGCATTGTCTTCTGCTCCTTTTTTTTAATCTCAACTAAACGCAGCAGCAATCCTTTTGGGTCAATCGCACCACAAAATCCACCAGGCTTCGGTCGCACTGCTTAGAGTGGTATGTCCTGCAAGAATGAAAACATGGACACATGGCAAAACGTTCTTTCCCATGACTAAAAAGGAGAAAAAAAAGCTTTAATTTACAATAAAATCGAGGAAATGATATATATTGAATCTAAATATGTTTGGAGTGGTATGTGGTGGAAGTCAACTTTTAGAGTGGTATTCCAGTATATGTCACCTTTTCGACTGGTATATATTGAGTTATCCCTTCAAAAAATCTTTGAAACTCATCATTGAATGTCAAGGTTTCAAATTTCGTTTTTGGACCACATCTCAGAGGCGGTTGAAATCTGAAATTTCGGCTAGATTTCGGAATTTTGGTCGAAATCCGGACGAAATTCAAAAGGCAAATTTGAAATCCAGTAATTTTGAGACTAGGAAAATCGAAATTTCGGCCGACCTGTGAAATGGTCTCCTGAGGCTAAAAAAAAGGAAAAATTATGAAAAAATCATGCAAGCATTTATCTACATTTTCTATCTGTTTGAATGCAAAATACTAAGTATTTGCATATAAAATACCCTTCCAAATCAAGCCTTTTTTGTGAATCTAGAAAATTAAAGAAACATATCACTTACATCAGTATACACAGCGTAGCTTGACCCAAAAACAAATTAGTTGATATTTAATTACATTAGCTTTAAAAAGAACTAGAATCTGTACAACTTTCCAATAACCATATAGACAAGCTTGCATTAGAGCAGACTGCACATAACAGTTCGGTTTTTAGAGTTATCACAAAAACCGCAGAAACCTTTTCATTTGAGAACAGTACAAGGATAAAAACAAATTAATCAGGTGATATCCAATCATCTATTGAAGAATAGTCCTAGGATCTATCTCTTATTCATATGGGCCATTACTGTCCCTTTCCACAACTATGGATTATCATTCTCTAGGACATGAGCAAGCTCACATATATGTGGCATCCACAGGTTTATAAAATATGCAAACAGACCATTCTCAATAATTTTTGTAAATAAAATATTTATGGAATAATTGACTGGTTAAAATCATTTTAGTCCTGAATAGAAAGTATTCTTTATATTCCTGACGAAAAATTATAAAGGAAGAAGAGATATTAATGATCATCAAGAAATGAATATCAAGGATGAACAAGGTGAGAACGAAAAGAGCTTACCTGTTGACGAATACTAATAAAAAGGATACCCCAACAGCCCGAAGCGACGAGCCAGCGGCCTCAAGCATATCTCCAGCCACAGCCGCGCCGCCCGCCGACCGAATCGCCTCATGAGATCACAGAAGGCATCCGCCCCGACCGCCAGGGAAGCGAATCCGACTGACAACGCCCCGACTTCTCTTGGCGGGCGGATCTCCGACTCCAACCAAACCAAGGTGATTTAACGCCGAGTGCCGCGTGTCGTCCTCATCGGCCTACCGCCACGCACTTCCGAATGAGGTCAATCGAGCGACTATACAAGGGCAAGTGGCTCCTTCCCAAGAAGATCCGTGATCGCAGAAGACAAAGCTTCCACCCCATCAACCGACCACGACAAAGACGAGCGACGCTCCATCCCGAGGCAAGCACCAACGCCACGCACTCGACGCCGATTCGCAAGGGTCACAGAGGGCAAGTACGCTATTTCCCGGGGAATACCTAACCTCCCTGACCACCAAGGTTACCAACCCAGCATAGGCAAGACGGGTGGCGACCAGTCCACAGGACGAAGGACCGGGGCTCCTAGCATAGGTCACCTCGCTCTTCCTCCCAACTCGATGTAACCTCGCCTTCCTTCAGAGCAAAAGGAGGCAGGCTAAACTATTCAGAGAGGGCGAGAACGAGAGGGAGAGGGAGATATCGTAACACGAGGAGACTAAGTCATTTAGGGCCTCGCCTCAAAAACATAGTGCAAAAAGCAATACAATACGCCATCTGAATCTGGAGTAGGGACTTTCACCAACCAAGATACATCTTGGACTCACGAGTCTAACCATTCAGTGAGTGGAACGCGCGACCCTAGACTTACAAATTTACTTGCCGCCTAGAAAACGCCGGCGGTTGGCGCGCCCAGTAGGGGCTTCAGCGCTTTCATCACCATCTCCGGATTCCGCTTATCTCCCGATGGCATCCACCCATCGCGACGGCATGATCGCACTGGGAACCGGATCCGCTCAGCCTCGACTTCGCCGTCACCCCGACGGAGGGTTCACGCTGACCCGCCGCCTCCGAGGACAGTGTGCCACGAGAGCTCGGGCGTCCTCTCCGCGACTTCGCTTAAGCTCGGCTTGGGCGCCCGCAGCCCCGGCCGAACCGAGGAGTGCTCCGCCACGGTCGGCGAAAACCCAGAGGCCCGGGCAGTGACCATGTCACCCCGTAGGCTCGCGATCGTGGCGATGGTCGGCTACCGCCGCCTACATCCACGAAAGCCGGAAGACTCTTCCGACGCGACTCAGCCCGACACGAGTATCTCGCCGCAGCGCGCACTCGCGAGTGCAACTTGGAGGGCACCGCCGATTTGCCCGTGGCCCTCGCGCCGCGGACCTCCCGTCCGACGACTCAGCGCAGGAGGAGGAGTGCCGCGCGAAGCGCATCAACGCGCCGCACTGGCCACGCCGAGCTCCAACAACAACGCAAAGAGTTGGAGGAACGAAGAACTGAAGCTCGACCGCCTGTGCCAACTGGAGCAGAGGGGCTCGAGGCCCCGCATGTGCTGGCGACGCACAGACGCAAGGCCAGCACACCCCAAAGAAAGCGGAAGGGTCCGGCGCCTCACCTCTTCCCCACGCCACCAAAACGTACGCGCCGCAATGTCGCTTCGAGGCCTCCCGAGCCGACCGACCCGAGGCCAAGGCCACCTACCAAACCTCCGGCCGGTAGAGCACGCGTCGCAGCAAGACATGCACGCCCGGCCCTATCGCCCGAGCCATCTCGCCACCGGCCCGCATCATTGGCGGTCGGATGGGTCCGCACAGCGCCGCTGCACCGCGAGCCACACCAGCCTCGCGCGCCGGTGCGCTAACGCCTGATGCCTACGACATTCGCGCTACCCTTGAGGCGCGGAGAAAGATGGCGAGGAGGCCGCCCACTCACGGGTTGCGCGCGCGGGCACCACCACCGCAGCCCGAGCCCCGACGGTCCTAGATCGCGAGCGTTTCTCGCCAGGATCCGCCAGCGGATTTCCGCCGATTCCGAGCGCCTACCAACATTGCCAAATACACCGGGCCACAAACCCAGTGTCTGCTCAAGATTACCGCTCGCATGCCGCGCGGGAGAAGCAACGGATGACCTCTTCATCATCCAATACCTTCCCATCTACCTCGCAGACTTCGGCCCGAGCCTGCTCGAGTACTTGCCGCCAAAACCATCGTGGATCGGACCGACTTGAAGGCCTCTTCGTCGGCAACTTCCGTGGCACTTACAAGCGCCCGAAACTCCTCGACTCGGCGCAAACAAAGCACCAGTGGAAACCCTCCGACTACATCCGGTGGTTTTCCGCCCGAGTAACGAGCTCCCGACATCTCCGACGCCGATGTCGTGGGAGCATTCATCTACGCACCTCCCGCAAGGCCTTGGTACACAAACTAGGTCGTCTCAAGCCCGTAACTACCAAGGAGCTCCTCGATATCGCCACTCAACCACGCCTCGGCGAGGAGGTCGTGGGGCCATCTTCGAGGAGGAAAGGCCCAGCCGAACCCGCGCCCGCATCGGGTCCCTTCTCGACCGCTCGGACAAACGGGCGCACGGGAAGCGATCCGCGAGTCCCAAGTGGTCGCCACCATCGATCGCCGCCAAGCAAAGAGGTGCGACCGACCGCCGCGCCCACCACTTCGAGAATTGATGGACGCCCGTGCCCAAACCATGGGTTCTCCGTCAAACACAAGTACCGGATCGCGAGGTCTCCGAGGCGTTACCTCTCCAGCCCCCGCAACGCCGCGTGGCAAGGGAAGAGCTTCACGCGCCCCGCGGCCGCAGAGAAAAGGCGACGACGAGTTCCTCAACCCGACGGCCGCCTCATGATCTTTGGAGGACCGGCTGCTATGCCGATGCGCGGCTCAAGCTCGCTTATCGCGAGGTCCATACCGCCGCGCCATGCGCCCCCAATACCTCCGGTGGTCGGAGTTCCCGATCATCTTTGATCGGACCGACCACCCGACCACGCCCACACCGGGAGATACCTCGTGGTCAGCCCGTCGTGGGGAAGAAGCGCTTTCAAAGGTGCTCATGGACTGAGGCGCGCCTCAACATCCTCTACGCCGAGACGCCGACGCTATGGGGATCCCGCGCTCAACCCTCCGACCAAAGAAGGCGCCTTCCATGGCGTCATTCCCGCCAAGAGCCCATCCACTTGGGCGATCGACCGCCTGTTACCTTTGGGGAACCGGAAACTTCCGCACCAAACCCTCGCTTTGAGGTCGTGGATTTCCCGGTTCTTACCATGCCATCCTCGAAGGCCATGTTACGCCAAATTCATGGCGGTCCCCAGCTACGCCTACCTCAAGCCGAAGATGCGAGGCCACGGAGTCATCACCGTGGCATCGTCTTTCCAATTTGCCTACAATCGCGAGCGCAGCAGCTTGTGAGCTTGCTCGCAGATCATCGCGTCTGCCGAGCTCGACAACCTCGGAGGAAGCCTCCAATCCGCCCGAGTCCAAAGAAGTCGGGGACAGATCCTTCAAGTCCGCCGAGGACACGGCGAGGTCGCACGATCCTCGTGATCCGACCAAGACCGTGCGGGGTCGGAGCCACGCCCCGCCAAATAGGAAAGCGCCGCCGACTCCTCCGCACCAACAAAGACGCCTTCGCATGGAGGTCCTCCGACATGCCGGAATCCTAAGGAAGTCGCCGAGCACTCCTTGAGCATCCGACTGTGCTCAAAGCCGGCCGCCTAACGCCCGCGCCGCTCGACGAGGAGAAGCGCAGGATCATAGGGGAGAGATCGCCAAACTTCGGGCCGCAGGTTCAGAAAGAGGTGCGCCACCCCGAGTGGCTAGCCAACCCCGTACTTGTAAAAAAAAAATGGGCAATGGAGGATGTGCGTTGACTATACGGGTCTCAACAAAGCATGTCCCAAAGATCCGCCCTTTGCCCCGCATCGACCAAGTCATCGACTCCACCGCAGGTGCGAGTCCTCTCTTTCCGGATGCCTACTCGCTACCACCGATTGCGCTAAGGAGTCCGACCACCGCGACTTCCTTCATCACCCCATTCGCTCATTCGCGCACGCTACGATGCCGCTCGCCTAAAGAACGCGGCGCTACATACCACCGATGTATGCAAACGTGCTTCAATAACCAGATCGGCCGTAACGCTGAGGTGTACGCCGGCGATATTGTCGTAAAAACCAAGAAGGCCGACGACCTTGTCCCGACTCGAAGAGACCTTTATAAACTTCGACGATTCGCATAAAGCTCAATCTCGAAATGCGCTGGGGTCCCCAAAGGAAGCTCCTTGGCTTCATTGTCTCCGAGCGAGGCATCGAGGCCAACCAGAGAAGATATTAGCAATCGCAAGGATGGGCCCAATCAAGAACCCCTGCTGGGGTCCAGAGGTCGACCGATGCCTAGCACTTTGAGTCGTTTCGTGTCTCGCCTCGGCGAGCGAATGCCACTCTACAGCTACTCAAGAGATCCGACCGCTTGGGCTTGGACCCGAAGCTCAGAGGCCCTCACCGCTGAAGGCCTTCCCGCCCTCGCCTCCGATCCCCGTCGCCCGGCACTGGGAGCCGCTTTCTTCTACATCGCCGCCACTACCCAAGTCGTCGCCGGCCCTCGTGGTGGAGCGAAGCGGAAGAAGGCCGCGAACTTAAGGTACAACGGCGGTTTACTTCATTAGCGAGGTCCTTTCGAGTCCAAGACTCGGTACCCGCAGTGCGAAGCTACTCTCACGCGGTGCTCATTGCGAAGAGAAAGCTCGCCCACTACTTCGATCAAGACAACATCACCGTGGTGACCACGCCCCGCTAGGCGAGATCGTCCCGCAACCGCGACGCCGAAGGATAGCCAAGTGGGCACTCGAGCTCGGCCGCCATGACATCACATACGCCCTGACGGCGATCAAGTCGCAGCCCTAGCGACTTCGCCGAGTGGACCGAAACCGTGCACCACCGGTGATCGAAGACCTTCTACTGGACAATGTACTTCGATGGGTCTTACAACAAGAATGGCGCGGCGCTGAGTTGTCATCATCTCCCCACTTGGGAACAAGCTCCAAGACGCCATCGGTACGCTTTTGACGCCACCAACAACGCGTTGCCGAGCACGAGGCCCTCGCCAACGGTCTCCGGATCGCTGCCGACTCGGTGCTCGCCGACTCGCCCACGGGGACTCCAAGCTTGTCGCCGACCAAGTCATGAAGGCCGCGGAGCCCCGAGACGCCCGTGATGGCCGCCGATCGCCGAGAAGTGCGCGGGCTCGGCGCGTTCAAGGGCTTCGAGCTTCACCATAGCTACCGACGCTACAATAGCGACGCCACTACCGCCAACTCGGCCTCCAGTGAGCCGGTCCCGCCGGAATCTTTGTCCGCGACTCCGCGCCTTCCATCTAGCCGCCCGGTGGTCGAACGGTCCCCGACCTACCTAGACGGTCGCCCGACCGCGCGCGCGTCGGGCGAGACTTGGCCGGTCGAGCCACGGCGTACTAGCAACCGAGTCCGACCGAGAAAGCCATTCATAGATCGCTTGACGGACGGGTCGCTTCCTCCCGACCGAGGCCCGCGCGCCTCGCCCGAAAGCAAAGTCTTTCGTCCCCGGTCGGTCGGACCTTTACAAAAGGAGCCCCGGTCCTCCAAAAGTGCATTCGCCGACCAAGGAAAACAACTCTCGGACGACATACACAAAGAATTTGCGGTCACCACGCTGCGCTCGATCTCGGTGGGAAAGGCCTTTCGGCAAGGTTTCTATTGGCCGACCGCCGTGTCCAACGCAGAGCACATCGCACGCACCGCGAAGGATGCCAATTTTGCCGGCGACACATCCGCTACCAGCCTTGCGACAATCCCCATCACGTGGCCTTTGCGCTTGGGGGCTCGATCCGTCGGCCTTTCAAGAAAGCGCCCGGGGGCTTTACCCATTTGCTCGTCGCGGTGGACAAGTTCACCAAGTGGATAGAGGCCAAGCCGGTCGTAAGCGTCACGTCGGCACAAGCGGCCATCTTCTTCCGCGACATAGTCTTTCGATTCGGAGTCCCAAACTCCATCATCACCGACAACGGAACGCAGTTCACGGGGAAGGAATTCCTCGAGTTCTGCGATGACTTCAACATCCGCGTCGATTGGGCAGCCGTGGCCCATCCGCGGACCAACGGCCAGGTCGAGCGCGCAAACGGCATGATCCTTCAAGGGCTCAAGCCGCGGATCTTCAGTCGACTCAAGCACTTCGCGGGGCGCTGGGCGACCGAGCTACCCTCCGTCCTCTGGAGTCTACGGACCACGCCGACCCGGGCGACCGGGTTCACACCGTTCTTTATGGTATACGGTGCTGAAGCCGTCTTGCCGACAGACCTGGAGTATGGCGCCCCAAGACTGCAAGCCTTCGAGGAGGCTCGGGGGCTCGCCGCACAACAAGACTCCGTCGACCAGATCGACGAGGCGCATGACGTGGCCGTCCTGCGATCGGCCAGATATCAACAAGCTCTGCGACGTTACCACAGCCGCCAGGTTCGAGGGCGGTCTTTCGATCTTTGCGACCGTCTGCGCCGGGTCCGCACCACGAGCAGGATAAGCACAAGCCGCCCCTCAGGAAGGCCCTTCACCGTCGTGCAGATCCTCCGGCCTGGCACCTTTCGGCTCAAGGACACCGACGGCCGCATCCTTCCAAATGCATGGAATATAGAAAAGTTAAGGCGATTCTATCCCTAAACTCTTTTCCTCTTCCTAGCATGCTCTTTACTTTCTTCCTTCCGAGCACCTGGTCGCCATGCGACGACTCGGGGGCTGCCCTTCGCGCCCTGTTCAGTGCCGCCCGGCCGGCGCTATGCGGGTTGATGACCCAACCGACCACAAGGTCCTTCCCGAGCGGTAACCCCTTTGACCCAAGTGCTACAGCCTACGCCCCAGCGGCTATGGTTGCTAACACTTCGCGGAAGAAGGAAGTACCCGAGTGGAGTGACCTTTGGGTCGGCAGGGAACACTCCTCCCCCGCACGAACTCAGCTATCCCACGCGCTTATGAGGGTACGTGACCGACCGGTCATGAGGTCCATCCCGAGCGTAACCCTCTCAACCCAAGTGTTACGGCCTCGCCCCAATGGCTATGGTTGCTAAGTAGCACTTCGCGGAAGAAGGAAGTGCCCGAGTGGAAAGATCCTCGCGGTCTAGAACACTCCTATCCTCACAAGTGCGCCTAACCGTTGCATAGCCAAGTCTCCAATCCACCTCGCTCCTCCCAAAACGACCCGACCCTACGCATAAGTGACCCTGCGGTCCTTAAGGCTATGGTCGCCAAACGCTTCATCCTAAATACGAAAAGGACGAGGGACGATTCTGGGACTTGATAAAATCAAGATTGTTTAAATAGCGGTCTTTACAATCTAAGAAGGATAAAGCTAACTTTTTCTATTCTTCTTGGCGGGCGACCGGTGGCGAGGCGGAGAGTTGGCTGCCTCTGGCTTCCTGGAGGGCGGCCTGCGGCGGGATGCGGCTGGCGATCTCCCGGGCGTGCGGCTCGACCAGGAGCTCGAACCGGTCGATCTCCTCGTCGATCCGGTTCCCAGCTACGCCGCTCCCCACCACCGCGAGGTCGATGCCGTCGTAGTACGAGATGGTGTTGACCAGCGCCGATGAAGCTCCAAGCGCAGCGCCGGTGACCACCGCTCTTCTACTGATCCGCACTCCGGGCCAGCAGGGAACAAGGGCACTCGGGCTGCCCCGCTCCAGGATGCGCGATCGCGACCGACCGCGAGGGCCTTGCGGCCGGCCTCGACCGGCCTCCGCAGACTTCGTCGCCGCCGGCCTCGCCCCGCCAACCTTCAGCGCCGGGCATCCGGCCGTTCTCTGCGCCTCCACTGCGGCGCTCGATTCTTCTGCGCCTCTGCGGATCGCGGAGATTTTGGATAAGTTCGCCTGTGGGTCGCACCCCAAACTTAATTGAAGAATTGAGACACTTACCGCCGCAGAGTTGGTCGATTGCGGCTTCCGACTTGGCGCCTCGTATGAAGTCTTCACCGGCCCGGCTCATACGAGCGATCGCGCTCGAGCGAACTCGCAGCGGCCCCCCGAGCCTTGTTTCGCTCGGTCGCGGACGTGTTACTGCGTCTGCGCGATCCCCCTCCACGGCAACGGCGGCATCCTTGGCCTCGGTGACTCCGTCGAGAGGACTCGGCTCCACCACTTTCGCCTCAAAGCCTCGGCCCTAGGCGCTCATCATGAAGGGCCTTTGTGGCCTCTTCAAATCCTTGGCGGATCACCACCGCCTCCGACCGCCTAATGCCTGTGGCCTCTGGGCTAGGCGCACTCATCGCGCAACCGATCGCAGATCCGCCGCACTCCTCCGATCGGTCGCGGCCGCACTGTTGATCGTCTGAGCGCCGCAGAGCTCAACTTTGACGCCGGCGAGCTCGCAAGTCTTTGCAAAAATATGGACACTCGTTAGTCGCATCGGAAGAACCATAAAAATGTGCAACGAATCGAAACTTTTGGTGACCTGCAGGCGTGGTGGACTCCGACCATCATATCCAAATACCGGTGGAAGACTTCAGAGCAAGGGCGGACCTTCACGGATACGCCTATCTCGGCTTCGTCGTCAGCCCAAAGCCTTGCCAAATGGCGGCCCACTCGCTCTCCTCCGCGACCCGCGATGCCCGACCGAATTACACCACGGCTACGCTCGCTGCCCGCGGGCGGGGCGCCGCCGTCAAAGCACCATGGGCAAGGGTGACGAGGTCAACCTTCAGAAACCCCTCGGCGACTGCGCGAGGAGCATCGGTCGGCACCTCCCCGGGGCGGGGTCGGGCACCTCCGTCGCCGGCCCCGCCACGATGGCGCGATCACCGCAGGGCGCCATTGCCTCATCCTCGAACGACGATCACGTCGTCCGGTGGGTCCCCGAGGCGGCGGAAGTTCTTCTTCGGCACGACCTCGGGTGGCCCCGTCCCCTCGGCGACCGCGCCCTCGGGCGCTGACGCCCACGACCTGCCACCGACCCAACCGGTCATCGAAATCACCGGCCCGTTACTTGCGGAGCCGATGTAGCACGCCCCACGTCACCCCAAATAAAGGCGCTTTGACGTTGCAAAGATTCAAGAGTCGCTCGGGCGGCTTTGCCAAAAGAAAAATGCTCCAATAAAAAGAATACACTTACAAGGCCGGCGGGTGCGTGGCACGCGCGCCTCTTTGCCCCCGCCAAGGGGCAGTCGGCCGATCGCTTCCCGAAGCCACCTCGGTAGGACGCCGCGACGACCGCAGCGCAAGATCACCCCAGCTGGGATCCGTAGCCCACGGGCCCGTGATGCCGCCTCGGGCCGAGTCCACGCTGGGCCGCCGCCGATCGGCAGTCGGGAAAAAACCCACCATAGGGGTGGCGGAGGCACTCCCGCCGTCGATGGAGGTTGTCCCCACGGCGGTGGTCTCCGACACATCCTCGCCGCGGGCTTGCCTCGCGCTTTCCTTACTTCTTCCTCCTCCTTTCCTCCTTCCGCTTCTTGCGGAGGTCGACCTCTAGTCCTCGCCGGGCGGCCCGCGCTTCCTTATCCCGGGAGCGGCGCTGGGAAGACATCCCCATGAGCCCTCGAGAGGATGCGGGAATGTCGGTCAAGTGCTAAGGACAAAGAAAAGAGAAGCGAAAGGAATTTCACCGCTTACGGTTGGCGGAAAAGCCACGAGAATGGCTCGGGTGGCCATCGTGCACTTCCACCGTGGCGCTCACCCGTAACTCGGCAGCTCCACTCGGTTACGCCATCCTCGCCCGGTCGGACGGCCCAGATCTTGGAGCGAGTGCGGCTGTGCACAAGTGGTTGCACGCATCCCCATGAAAGCGCGCTGCACAACCACGTCCCCGGTGAGCCCTCGCCTCCTTTGAGCCACGATCGCTCCACGATCGGGGCGGCTTGTTCTTCTCCCTCTTTTGGCGCCCGGTTCCACCGCCTCCACCATGGGAAGCTCGCCCGGTGAAGCGAGGCGCTTTATCGCCACGTTTGAGCGTAGAGCCATTGAACGCCACCCTTGTTGGACGAGGCAGCTTTACCTCCAGTACTCCGTGCTCGGGCGAGCGCGGCCGAGGGCGAAGCCACCAGTGCGCCGCGGCCTCCGACGGCTGTCCTTCCGAGCCTTGCACGGAAGAAGTGCCTCCTGGCGCCAGTCATGGCTCGATCCCCAAGAAGGCTTCGCGTGATGAAGATGGCGATGTGGAGGACCCCATTGGGGTTGAGATGGTGCACCTCCACCTTGTAATGAAACAACGGCCCCGACGAGCGGGTGCGGCGGCGAGCCAAAGCCGCTCGAAGAACGAGGCGGCACCACGATCTCGTCGCCCACGGCGGGTGGCAGCCCCGTCGGCACCCTCCAAGGAAAGGTCTGCGGCATGAGGAAGCCCTTCTTCACCAAGCCGAAGACGGTTTGTCTTCGCGCGAGCACTCCGCCACGACATCTTCACAGGGGAGACGACTGGAAGGTGAGAAAGAAAGGCTGGGGTTTTCTTTCCTTAGCTCTCTGGTGCTTTTCTTGTTTGACAGGCAGAGACAGAGAAGGCAAGAAAGCGTGACCACCCGAAAGCACCCAACGGGCGTATTTATAGAGGACGAGCGAACGCGGCGGAAGCGAGCGCCCGTCAGCGAGCGTCGCGACCACCCTCGCTTTGTCGCCCGACCGTAACTCCAGTTTCCAATACCACTCCGCTTTTAATCCTGTCTTGTCGGTGACAAGGGCCATAAAGACGCCGCCCCGAACAACGTGTCCGTAACCTCGGTCTCGCGCTTTAGGCCGAACAGTTGCTCGGGGCGCGCGAAAGCCAACTGGCGCTGCGGCCCAAGGCGGCAAAAGCTTTGTGGCTTGCGCGAGGGCCAGGAGGAGTGGGTTCAAAAGGCCTACCCGCCGATGGGTATAAGGCCACCCCAAAAAACTTGAGCAAGGGCGTGTATGAGGTGAGCCCCACGGTGGGCCCTCGGTTAGGTCGGTGACGGCCTAATCACCTCTACTCGCGTCGAGACCATACTTCACACTCTCCCGGGAGCTCATCAATGGCGGCGACCCGGTGTGCTGCAGGGTCGTGGACGACCTAGAGTCCATACTGGGATTGAGTAGAGAAAGGTTTTTATGGGTCGCCCACAGCGAGGCCAGACACCCTACTGGGACCGTCGCTCGGAAGGGTCCCCTTGGGCGGACCTCCTAGGACCCACTCGGACTACCCGCTATTAGCTCCACGAGCACGGCGTTCAAACCAGCCTTGATGGCGCGCGCTCATCATCCTCCAGTCCCACACTGCGGATGGGGTATACATGTGGGATAGGCGGCGCCATTCCTCTCGCAGCTACCCTCGCCCGACGAGGACTCGAGAAGGATGCCCCACGTCCGGCTACGACGAGTGGCGAGCACTCCGTCCATTCTGACGGTAGCGAGCACTCACGTCTAGCTACGACGATAAGCGAGCACTCGGACACCGAACCTCACGAGGCATCCGGTCGTCCCTGCCGACCAAGGCAGCATCTGGCTACGACGTTAAGCGAGCACTCGGACACCGAACCTCACGAGGCATCCGGTCGTCCTGCCGCCACCAAGGCGATCGGACACCCGAACCTCACGAGGCATCCGGTCGTCCTGCCGGCCAAGGCACCGTCTAGCTCTGACGTTAAGCGAGCACTCGGACACCCGAACCTCACGAGGCATCGGTCGTCCTGCCGACTCCAAGGCACTCGGACACCGAACCTCACAGAGGCATCCGGTCGTCTGCCGCCGACCAAGGCACTCGGACACCGAACCTCATAGAGGCATCCGATCGTCCTGCCGGCCAAGGCGGTGGACACCGAACCTCACGAGGCATCCGGTCGTCCTGCCAGACCAAGGCACTTTGTCTAATTCTGACGTTAAGCGAGCACTCGGACACCGAACCTCACGGAGGCATCCGGTCGTCCCCGCCACCAAGGCACTCGGACACCGAACCTCACGAGGCATCCGGTCGTCCGCCGACCAAGGCACTCGGACACGAACCTCACAAGGCATCCGGTCGTCCACGCCACCAAGGCCTTTGTCTAGCTACGACGTTAAGCGAGCACTCGGACACCCGAACCTCACGGAGGCATCCGGTCGTCCTGCGGCCACCAGGCACTCGGACACGAGAACCTCATAGAGGCATCCGGTCGTCCTGCGACCAAGGCACTTGGACACCGAACCTCACAGAGGCATCCGGTCGTCCCCCCAAGGGACTCGGACACGAGAACCTCACGAGGGCATCCGGTGCGTCCTGCCAGGCCAAGGCACTCGGACACCGAACCACGAGAGGCATCCGGTCGTCCTGCCGACCAAGGCACTCGGACACGAGAACCTCACGAGAGCATCCGGTCGTCCTGCCCGACCAAGGCACTCGGACACCGAACCTCACGAGGCATCCGGTCGTCCTGCGACCAAGGCCTTTGTCTAGCTCGGCGTTAAGCGAGCACTCGGACACGAGAACCTCACGGATGCATCCGGTCGTCCTGCCGGCCAAGGCACTCGGACACGAACCTCATAGAGGCATCCGGTCGTCCCTGCCGACCAAGGCGGACACCGAACCTCACAGAGGCATCCGGTCGTCCACTGCCGACCAAGGCCTTTGTCTAGCTACGACGTTAAGCGAGCACTCGGACACCCGAACCTCACAGAGGCATCCGGTCGCCTGCCGACCAAGCGTCGTCCACAGCGATTAAAATTAAAGCAAACTCATCGCAAAGACATTTTCATAAAGAAAAGAAAATTTCATTATAGGCCAACAGGCTCAAACTTTACACGACTTTACACACAAGCCGAGCGGATACAAGAGTGGCCGCTACACCACGGCGGGGACTCTACCCACGCCTAGAACCTATCAAGCGCCGTGCGGCATCGGTGGCACCGCGGCATCTTTGGTAGGCCCTTGCACGGTCGACGGATGACGGCGCGCCGCGGCGCGAAGTAACTGCCGATGCCTCCGCTGCCGTTCAGCGACATCGACGCGACCGCACCAACTATGATCGGCGCCCTTGCGCCATCGCCTCCAGAAGGGCCCCCCTTACCACCTCGAGCCTCGGAACGGCCTCGGCAGCGCGTCAACAGAAGCAGCGTCACGGGCTGCAGCTTCTTCCTCCCTAAGCTCGGCCATCGCTGGTCGAACTCAGCCCAAAGCTTCGGCGGAGGATCTTCTTCTTCCACCGCGACGCCATCGCGAAGCTAAAGACTAGAGGTGTCTGAAGCCATTTGAAAGAACAAAAGAAAAAGCTCTCATCCCCTTCAAGCAAGCTACAGCGCGCATGGATATATATCCGGACGAAGGAGGCTAAGCATCTCGAGTAAATGCGGGTCTTGGAAAGCGAAGCATCCTTCACGAAACCCGAGGCGATCAAGAAGGCGAGCGGTAGCGCGCGACAAACTATACTCGGCATGCGCAACGAGGCGAGTAAAAGCCCGGCCAGTTCAAATGCCCCGGCCAAACTCGGGGACAGCCGTCGGATCAGCGAAGCACACGGCGGAAATTGCTTAACGGATCAATTGGACCGACCTACGAGCCGGCCACCGCTTTCGTCAAGTTCAACCCCAACCGAATCTCGAAATCGCTTGGGAGTTCGGGGCTCTTGACGAATACTAATAAAAGGATACCCCAACGGCCCGAGGCGGCAGGCGGCGGCCTCAAGCATATCTCCACCCAACAGCGCCCGGCGCCCACGACCGGCCGAATCGCTGCGAGACCACGCAAGGCATCCGCTCCCGACCGGCGAGAGGCGAATCCGACCGAGACAGCGCTCCCGACCCCTCTTGGCGGGCGGGATCTCCGACTCCAACCAAACCAAGGTGACGAGCGCCGAGTGCCGCGTGTCGTCCTTATCGGCCTACCGCCACGTACCCCGAATAAGGTCAATCGGGCGACTATACAAGGGCAAGTGGCTCCTTCCCAGAAGATCACGGTATTGCGAAGACAAAGCTTCGGCCCCATCAACGATCACGTCACAGCCGAGCGCCGCGCTCCCTCCCGGCGGCACCAACGTCACGCACCTCGGCGTCGGCGTCGCAAGGGTCACGAGAGGGCAAGTGCGCTATTTCGGGAATACCTAACCTCCGACCACCAAGGCTACCAACCCGGCATGGGCAAGGCGGGTGGTGACGATCCACGGGAGGAAGGGCGAAGCTCTAGCATAGGTCACCTTGCTCTTCCTCCCAACTCTCGATGTAACCTGCCCTTCCTTACGTATAAAGGAGGCGGGGCTAAGCGATTCACAAGAAGGCGAGAGCGAGAGAGAGAGGCGCTATCAAACCCATCTCGCTAAGCCATTGGCATTCTCGCTTGTAAAACTTTGTGCAGATCATCTGTACCAAGAGTAATACAACACCACCACACAGTCTGGGTAGGGACCTTGGCCAAACAAGTATACATCTTGGACTCACGAGTCTAACCATTCAGGGAGTGGAACGCGCGACCCCCTAGACTTACAAATTTACTTGCCGGCGCTCTAGAAAACGCCGACAGTAGTCACGGGACATGTCACAACCTACTTAAACTACTAGTCAAGCTCAACTCTCTAACTCAACTATAGATATCAGAACACTTCAGATACTACTTACTAGTTGGTAATAACTCAGGTGAGTTCAGACAAGTCATTAAGGTCCAAACGTGTGTTGCTTCACAGCTGTATACATGAAAGTAGTAAGGACAACCTCCTACACATATATGGCATATTGGCAAAGCAAAAAAGAGTAATACTTGGATGGTTTATGAAAATTAGCCGGCAAATCTGAATTAAATTTCTATCAATTGGCATTTGTATCTTACAAGTTATAATCTTATATAAGGTCCAAAAACAGGTTCGGGATGCAAAAGAGCTGAAAATACACATGTAGTTACTAAGTAGAAAAGGTAGAAATGTAAATGAAAAGGCAAGGTACCTCGCCCTTAATATCCTCGAATGGAACAACCATTCTAACTTCTTTTCCACAATGCTCAGCGTGTCTTGCGACCACACCAGAATTATGGCCTATAGCCCAAAATATTGTTGAACCATCTAAAACATACTTGACCTGTTTAAATTATTTTCTTCAGTGTCTTGGATATGTAGGAAGAACCATAAAAATCTCAACAGTAATGAAAAATATACTAAAATAAGAAGAACATTATCTCTAGCGAACCTTTATCTCACAGCTTGTCAAGTAGTTGAATTTGACACCAATGGGATCCAATTCATACAGAAGAAACTTGACAACCCTGTCTCTCCATGCAGTACCATGTTAAATGTACTATTCCATGCAGGATTTGGACCCTTACAGACACTTGTTGGATTTTTCTCACTTTCCAAAATTAAAAATGTCAAAATCAAGGTAAATTAGATATAATACTTTTAAAAAAGAATCAATGGAGAGAGCAAAGGACATACATCTCCCTTGATGTGGATGCTGTTTATGACAATGCGAGCAATGCCAATCAGTGGCTTTGCTAATTTCATAAAAACATTACACTCATCTCATTGCTTTCCCAATCAAAGCCCAAGCGCATGACTTGCTGCATGTTCACAGAAAAGAAGGGTAAGTTGCGCACCCAGTGAGTACTGTACAATAATACGGCGTCGGGGATGGTGGGGATGGCATCTGGGACGGCGTCGGAGGTGGCCGAGGCGTCGGGGATGGTGGGGCTGGCGTCGGAGGTGGCCGAGGCTTAGCGGATGGCGGGACGGCGTCGAGAGGTGGCCGCGTCGGGGGCGGCGGGGATGGCGTCGAGGTGGCGAGTGTTGGGAAAGTTGGGATGGCGTCGGAGGTGGCGGCGTCGTCAAGCACTGTTGGGGAGGAGTCGCCGGTGGAGGAGGTTGAAAGTGGTGGCTGATGGCGGGTTGGGCGGCCGGGAGGTTAGCGTTAGCTGTCTTGTGCGGAGAGCTGCGAGGAGCAAAACTAAATGCGCACGCGGCTGCGGGGACGGAATCTTGCAATGCTACCGAGAACTATCAGTGTCGGTTTCTGAAGAAAATCGACACAAATGAAATGACATCAGGATCGTTTTTATATCTGAAACCGACAGAAATGACAAGAAATCAGTATCGGTTTCCAAAAGAAACCGACACAAATGACAGAGAACCATTATTATTTATTGATTAAAAACCGACGTAACTAAAAACCACATCACTATCAGTTTCCCAAAAAAACCGACACAAATGACACTAGTAATCACTATCGGTTTTCAAGTAAAAACTGACACAAATGACAAGACAATCACTATCGATTTTTTAAAAAAAAAACCGACACAACTAAGAGACACATCACTATCGGTTTCAAAAAAAACCGACACAAATGTCACTCGTAATCACTATCGGTTCTAAAAGGAAACCGATTGAAATGATGAACATGCTATTTGTGTCAGTTCTAATAGGAACCCGATTGCAATGAGTAATTTGCTATTTGTGTCGGTTTCGACCAGGAACCGATTGTAATAATCTTTCATAGGAACAAATTGCATCATGAACAAGCTGCATTTACACCTTTTGTGTCGCTTTTCATTAAGAACCGATTGGATTGACTAATTAGGTACTACATCACAATCGAGCACCTGTCATTAAAATGACTATAACTTTTACATACGGTGTCCGTTTTCGACGTACGAGTACTCAAATCGAAGAGGACGAAGAGATAGATTTGAAAATCCTCTAAGTCGCGAATTCTTCGTGAGGCTTTGGAAAAAGTTTCGACTCTAAAAAACGACGTTTAAGGCCTCAAAACAGCCTCTGAAGTTTCGGTACCCGTTTTTGTCGATTGTTCATTGCTAGTTTGAATTTGTTTTCATTATAACTTGTGTAATCCTTGTTTCTGGTTTATATTTTAGAGTATACTCATCTGTGAGAGTTTGATTCTAATTTTTTTTATATAAAATAGATATTACATATAATATCAACAGTCACAATCTATTCTTTTCAGCACAGATATTACACAATATCAACAGTCAATTCTTTAAGCACAGATAGTCCACATTAGCAATATCTAACACAATATCACATAACATTACCAAATATATGTACATTCACAACAAAAGCATATCACATTCACAATACACAATAAAATCTAGCGAGGCTCGTCACAATCGGTTCTTGCTCAAAACCGATTGTGATAAATACGGTGTCATCACAATCGGTTTTGATATAGAACCGATTGTGATGAAATAATATTATCACAATCGGTTCTTACTCGGAACCGACACAGGATGAGGATTCCTCATCGTGTCGATTCTGAAAGAACCGATCGATGAGGTTACCCTCATCTGTGTTGGGTTTGAGAAAGAACCGACACGGATGAGGCGTGTCATCTGTCGGTTCTAGCTAAGAACCGATTGTGATGATAAATACCTCATCAGTATCGGTTACGAGATAGAACCGATTGTGATGACACCCTCATCACAATCCGTTCTAGCTCGAAATCGATTGTGATGATCTGTTTCAAAAATTAAAATTACATACACATATCACAATCGGTTTTTCTTACAAAGTTAGGAACCGACACAAATGAAGCGATAATGTTGTAGCATTACGTAGTAGTGATATTTACCCATAGTCAATATATAGCTCAGTACTTGATATAGTTTGGTGCACAAATAGGTCAAATATACTTTGATGCACGAGAAAAATGAATCTAGGAAGTCGCATGCCTGGGAAAAATTACAGTTTGAAGTAATTGTGTATCATATATATCATTAAGCTCGATATCTTTATAGTAGCCATCAATGATCATAGCTTTATTCCCGAAGTTTAGTTTGGTTCCGTACATGTTCTTATTGTCATTTCTTTGTGCAATGCTTTCGTAGTCTATCGCAAAATAAAAAAATGGATTTATATATTTTTCTTTTCTCTTACATTTACAAATTCATTGCAAAAACATATCTATTAATCAAAGGACACAAGATTGGTTATGGCGTGGTCCATCTGTTAGTACATACTCCCTCTGGTAACAAATAGTTGTTGTTTTGAACATCGACACAGTCTCCAATTGAGAGATCATGTGGTGGTCTACTCAAGTTTGTGATGAGTAATTGACTCTGTGTGAGCTTGTGGTTCTCAGGTTTGAGTTTGAAATAAGTTTACTTGGATTTGAAGTGATTTAAGTTGTGGACGGTACTCTGGATGTGTTAAGAGCGGTAGTATCGGGTCTTGTACTACTGGCCTCATAATGGTGGTAGTTATTTTACAGAGCGGCGATTCTCTAGGTTGTGTCAAGAGCGGTACTACCGACCATGGGGGTCGGTGCTACCGGCCTCTAGTTGACGGTAGTTATATTCCAGAGAATGCAATTTGGGTTCAACTAGGGTGTTACTCTTGGACTCGGTGTGGCGGTAATACATGGCGGTACTACCACGACCCTAAGCGTGGTAGTCTTGACTTTCCTCTGAGTTTTAAATTTGTTTTGATTATGTAATGGATATTGTATATCTTGATGAGCAGTGCTATGTAGCGGTTTACTTGTCTATGTTGGTTGTTGGACTTGAGCTAAGTCATGGTGAGGTGGAGAAGATCGAGACTAGGCTAGGAGAGCGATGTCGGATGGTCAAGAGGCAGAAAGATAAGCGAGGCCAAGAAGTGGCTGCAAGCCTAGAAGACAAGCGGGCGTGAGCTCTTGGAGATGGACATGGCGAGCAATGGCAAGGTGGATCGAGGACTAGGCTCAAGGAGGAGATGAGGTTTAGAACGGTTAAGGAAGCCGAAAGCATCATGGTCAAGCGGATGAGAACATGTGATGTGTCAATTGACTTAGGCCTGTTTGCAAGTGAGGACGGTTCGGGTGAGTTCGGACACGTGAGAAGCTTGGTGGCAAGTTATTAGGACCACATGGAAGGTGATGAAGTAAGGACGATGCTTCGAGTCGAAGGAAAAGACCGGTTATGGTGAAAATTGGTAATTATCTATTACCGAGGATCGAGGCAGTTTGAAAAACTGCGGTGGGGGCCTAAGTGGTTTAGGTCAAGCCAAAGTGTAGATGGATACGAATTCGGGCTAGTGGAGCTGTTTTTAGGGTCATGTGAAGGCCACTTTGAGAAGCATGCGTGTGAGTGTGTAAAACCTGTTATATATTGGGTTAGTAGATTAGCCCATGTGATTGTGGATGATATCTATTTGTGTAACCAGGTTAGTGTTGCCTCCTCTATATAAGAGCTTGAGAGATATAGAGGGAGGTAAGACTCTAGGTTAAGAATTAAAACAAGATCTTTGAGAGTCTTATGTGTGGGTGCTCTTTGGGAGTTTTTGTCCTTTTTGAAGAGGCTTTGTAATCATTCTTCACATCTGAAATAGAAATTAAATTCGTGCTTAAGATCTTGCTCTTGTTTTAATCCTCTTCCTTCTTGATTTTTGGTCTCTCTATTTGGTTTTCTTCTTTCTTGATCTTGTGTTACCAAGGATGAATGATCGATGGATTAATCTTCTATATATCATATCCCAATCATCTAGACAAGCTTCAACTTGATCATCAAAGTTTTATTAAGAAATCGATTTTTGGTTTGAGAAGGAAGAATTAGTGGTAGAATTTGTTCTTGCACGTTTGAGGGGTGTTTCTTTAGTGTTCTTGCTTGCTGTGACATGTGGGAGATCATCTTGGTTATCAAATCCCAATGAGCAAGCTCAGGGTGAAGTTTTTGGATTTGGCCCTATTTTGATGCAACCTTCTCTAAATTTGAAAAATATCAAAACTTTAACATCAATCTATGAAATTGATGGTTAGAAAAGGTTCTTGACATTCATAGGAAGGTGCACGCAAAGTTTCACAGGAATTGAATTAGCCGATCAAAAGTTATACTGATTGTTGGTTTTAAAGTCGTGTCGATTTTACTGTTCATCCGGTAGTATTAGGGTAGTACCGGCTTGGGGCTGATTTTCTTTGAAAATTAATTCTTTGCTCCTCTTTGATGAGGTGAGGTTTTGGGTGGTTCTTTTAGGGGGAAAATTTGTTTTTGATTATTTACCCTCCTCGATCGTTATTTTACATTCTTCGCAATATCTGACTTTGACCACTAATTTCTTATATAATATATTTATATAACCCAATAAAATTATAACATTATGAAAGTAGTTTTCTAGACAAATCTATACATATGATTTTCATGTGTCCAATTTAAATATTTGAAAAAATATTGGCACTCAAAGTTTCGAAAGTTTTCTGCACCTATATAAAACAACGACTATTCGTGAGCAGAAAGAGTATATCCATTGTCGAGGGTAAACTTGTTCGATCATGCCTAGTTTGCAGGAGCGGTTCGATCGTGTGTACGCATCTGCGAGATAGTGAGGTAGTGGACCACACGGATGTGGCTGCCACAAAAGATCGTTTCTACTTAGGTAGCAAGCAAAATGATTAGCTTAGGGCCTGTTTGGATCTATTAGCACTAATAGTTAGCTGCTAAAATTAGCAGCTATGGATCCAAACAGCCACCTATAGATCTGCTAATTATTAGCAGCCCACCCTGCTAACAATTAGTTCATTAGCAGGTTGTACCCTACTAAAAGCTGCTAATAGATAGCCAATTGACACTTTTGCCCTCCCTCCAACCTATCCAATTGGCATTATGGTTATTTCTCCTTAATTGACTGATTTTGTTGACTTTATTTAGCATGTAGATCCAAACAACTCCTGCTAATAATTAGCCAGCTATTAACTATTAACCAGCTAACTATTAGCACTAATGAATTCAAACAGGATCTTATTTAGGCATAGAGCCATGGCAGCTAGTGTGTGGCTGGTTATGTAGGAAGAAAATGAACCAATCCTGGATCGATTAATCGATCTGCAGATCATATCGTGACGTGCCACCGAATCGATCACGGCACGTTCCTATAGAAGAAGAATCAAATTATGACACAGTTTAGGATGGGCTGGTGCTTATCGAAGAGAGATTTGTGGCTAGAAGCAGCTCTGCTAGCTAAGAAGCCACGTTTGGTAGCTTATTCTTAATTTTAATTTTGAGTTGTTGGCTGCCATGAGATTACGTACCATGTCGTACAGCTAGCTAGTTGGATCAAAGGACAAGAAGGTCAAGACATGCATGCATACTACATGGTTCTCCCTCCCTGTGCAAGACGGCTAGTTGCACACATCAATTAATCCAGATGCATTGAATTGTATCCCATGTGGCAGCTGGGAGGTGTATTACATATACAGTTCATGCTTTCTTGGATGGCGGTTGATCGAGAACCCATCTTGGACAGCAGCCAGCAGTGAAACATGCCAATTAACCCTACAAGAACAACTTCGATTCATATCTGGTCAATTGTCATTTGCATTGATTTGATCGTTGCCATTTGCCAATTAAATCGTATTCACTTTGTTTAGAAATATAAGGTACATTTTAACTTTGCATAAAGATTAAGACTACGGTGAAATTGAGAAAGTTAGGAGAGAAAATTTCTTACATACACCACTACTTAATTGTCTTGAAAGATGACAGAGAATACTTTGTATGTGTGCTAATGAATAAGCATATAGTTTAGAGAGAATAAATAGAGGTATAGTAAAAAAAATCAAATTAAATTTATATGTAAGCTTTATATTTTAAAACAAAACTATTTAAATTATATTTCTTATATTTATAAAGAGAGGAAGTACACGTTAAGTTAATAGATGGAGAGTTATTTTCTCCGCCTTGGCGCGTCCGGTGGGGACAGCACGGGGTTAAAGCCATAGATGTCGATCGAACTAGGCTAGCGTATGTATATCCGATTTCAGGACGGATGAGTCATCTATTCGTGAATTTTTGATTTGGAGGTTGTTAGTGCTAGAAATTGGTCTATTGGATGATCCATTTCCTTTAATTTTAAAGTATGCATGATTTAGTCTATATTACTGCAGTCAGTGGAGAAAAGGCAATTTAAAAGGCAGGGTCCTTGCCACTTCTTGAATAATGATATTTGGCATGAGAATGACATAGGATGTACAATGGCTAAACATACACACGCACGAGTGCGCGCGTTCGCTTATTTTCACGTGAAAATTCTCGTGACTTGTAAAAGATATTTCTGAGGATAACAATTGAGTTGCAGAGGCTCCTCATAGGAGCAAGAGACAAAGGGTTGAGAAATCTTTGACGATGACTTTATTGTATACCTCGTGGATGATGTCTACGACAACAAACATGACTTTTTCATTTCCAAAAGGCGCGCTTGTACCTTAGCTATAGTTTTCGTTCATAGTTCATTCGTGTCACCGTGCCATGTCTCTTTCTTATTTTCTATGTCATGCTTCGTACCCTAAAATTTCTATGTCATGCTATGTACCATAATATTTTGATGTAATGCTATGTTATTTTCTTCCGTATGGGCCATATACTCCCTGCCTTTATTCTGTTTCTACAAACATTATACGTCACTCTTAGAATTTTTCCTTATTATTTTCTCTCCGCCTTGCTATTTAGATATTTTTTAAAAAATTATTATTATGAAAAATTCTAAAATTATGCGTGCCTTCATTACTCGGTTTCGTAAAAAAAAATGATCTCCACAACAAAATTTTAAAACCTATGTCTCGTTGCCTGTTTTCATTTCAAAAAAGCATGCCATTCATATTTAACCATATGCATCATGCATTCCGCGTAACTCATTGTTAAGTGTTTCGTACATTTGTCATTTTAGTAATTTTACGTGTCATCGTCACCAGTTTTCAACAAAAATATTGATTTGCAAAAAAAAAAGCACAGTTACCACGTTGGGTCTGGGCAGGAGCATGTTGCCACGCTGCCCTGCCGTGGGAATCCCTGACATTCCGCAATTCCCTGCCGCGGCAGGCCTTCGCCTGCAACCACGTCGGCTTGCCGTGCTCCTGGACTTACCGCGGTTAGAAGATCTTTCCGTGCAGTGTGTCCGTGATGCCACTTCTTTCCGCTTTGCCCTGGCGCGGTACAGGAGTCCGCGGCCATTTTTACAAATACAGCAAGACGGGGGCCAAAATTTGAAGAAAAAAAATCCGGAGGCCAAATGCATGTACAGTTCGACATGTTAGGATCTGTGTGGTCGATGAAAAGCTCGCGATGGTACCTTAGCCAAACCCAGGAGAGCTATATAAGGAGGAGGGCCCCATATGTGCTGTTAGCGATAAAGAATTCCGTCGCCGCTCCCATATATCATGTCTCTCTGTTTTCCATTTTAGATCTGCTCGGGAACCCCGGACTATTCGATAGCGAGGTTCCTTAACACGTTATCAGTACGAAGCTCTACCGGAGTTCAGAATTGAAAAGGTGAGAAAAGGTGGGAATTAGCGATTGAATCTAATCGGTTCTTTTCTATGCACGCATCTATCCTACGTGGCACGAAGCTACACGATGAACGCTCGCAACTACCCGGCACGAAGCCACAGTACACAATTTGCAGTACACATCCAAAAGAAAAAAAATTGCGATGTCAGCATCAGGCGCGCACGCAGCCGCCGGCCACCACCTCGGTGGGCGCCCATGGAGCCGCCGACCTCTGCGCCGGTCGTCGCCTCGGCAGGTGCGCACGAAGCCGCCCGGCCCGAAGCCGCTGCTGCCGCACCTCGTCGCTGCCCGGCCCGAGCCGCCGCAGCACTTGCCCGAGGCGGCCGCCGCCATGCTCCGCCCTCGCACGAAGCCGCCCGGCCCGAAGCCGCTGCTACCGCTCCTGGCCGCCGCCCGGCCCGAGCCAACGCAGCACTTGCCCGAGGCGGCCGCCGCCATGCTCCGCCCGAAGCTCCCCGCCGACCGGCAAGAAGCCGATCCAGGCCCTCCCTGCGCCGACACGAAGCCGCGCACCCGCCTCGGCCGCACCGCCGTGCAGGAAGCGTCGCCGCGCCGACCCCGGACGTCGCGCCACCCGAAGTCGTGCCGCCCGTGCCGCCGTACCGCCGGGCCCCGGCTCGAAGCCGCCCGTCGCCGCGCACGTCGCCACCCGGCCCGCCGCCGCGCCCCGCCTCGGCCGCACCGCCGCATCGGCCCGGACTCTGGCTCGCAGCCGTCGCGCCGTCGTTGGCCTCCGGCCCGCGCGCACCGCCGCCGCCACCCTGGCTCCGCGCCCGAAGCCGAGCCCCGACGGCCGTCGCCACGGCTCGGCAGCGCATGAAGCACGCCGGCGTCTGCGCACCCACCGGCTCGGCACGAAGCCGCCACAACTGCCCGCCTGGGCCTCGGCTCGCAGCCGCTCCGCCGTCGCCCCGGCCGGAGCCGCCTCGCGCCCGCAGTGCGCTGGCGCCCCAACAGCCGCCACCCGACCCGCCGCTTCCCGACTTGCAGTCATCGCGGCCGCGCCGAACTGGCCGGACCAACTCGGCTCCGGTCGCCGCCGCGCCACCCGGCTGGCCCACCGCCGTCGCCTCGGATGCCGCCGTCGCAATAAGCGCGCGGAAAGGAAGAGGCGCGTGGCACGGAAGGCAAGGAGGCGCGACGCACGGGGAGGCGGCGCGGGCGATTGGGGAAGGCGGCGCGGGCGCATGGAAACCCTAGTCGCCAGGGTTTTTGTGGGCAGCGCAATGGGCCATAGGCCCATGAGGCCAGTTTGACCGAAGAAAAGAAAATAAAAGAAGAAAAGAAAAGGAAATTGCTAGAAAATTTTGGAAAAATTGCAGAATTTTTTTTAAAAAAAAATTGCCAGAAAATCAAGAAGATTTATTTGGCTCTGTTTTAATTTTCTAGCTTTATTTCTCTGTTTTATGAATATTTTTTATGAATTTTGAATTCATTGCTTTATTTTGTATCTTGCAATGCATAGCAATTTTATTTTCTGCAATTTATGCTTTTGCAACCATTTTCTATTAGATTACGCAGTAATCTAATGTCGAATTTGAAAACATGCGGATGTCGGCATCGTGAATCGTGAGTTTGAAGAAGCCCCGCATAGTCGAACTACCTCACTGGGCATCGGACGTGAAGATCGTTCTTGGGGCAAGAAGCTCCGTGCGACAATTGGTCTAGGGTCCTCGCAGACGCGAAACCGATCTAAAGCGAGCGATCAAGCCTGCATTTTCTCGAGCACCACCTCTCGATCACTTTGAATAACGAATACATGGTGAGGAGAGTGCACATGAGCTTTGGGTCGCACTTGAGCGGTTCGAAAAGCTCAAGTACACCATCTTGCCCCAAGCACAGCAAGATTGGATGCGCTGAGGTTTGCGACTTTAAGGCGATGGCGAGTACAATTACGCCTTGCACGAATTTGTACCAATATCTCCTATGTGGCAAGAAGATCATCGATGAGGAGAAGATTGAAAAACTCTCTCCACCTTCCATCCAAATGCTATCCAGTGCACGCACTATCGTCGGACGCGCATACAAGGAGTATAGCGAATGATTGATGTAATGCAAGTTGCGGAATCGCAAGATGATGTTCTACGCAAGAACTATGTCTCATGACCACCGGACGAGGCAGCGCAGCACGCAGTCAATACCAATAGCTACAAGGTGAAAGCCCATTAACGAAAGAAGGGCAAGCGGGGTGGGAAAGAGAGGACTCGGGCCAAAGGAAAGTCAAAGCCCGGTGAAAAGGATGACAAAGAAAAGGCGCACGCCAAGCCGTATGGACAATGAGAACCAAGCGTGCTTGGTGTGGCACTTGGGGACACCGGTCGAAGATATGTCGAGAATACAAGGAAGTGATCAGCGCATATCGGGCTAAGAGGAAGGCAAAAGCGCCCGCCTCGAGAGACGCGCCGCCAATATCGGTGATGATGATGCCATGAATGAAGATACCCACTTGTCTCATCCTCACGAGAATAGCACGGACATCGACGCTGCGACCAATATTATGGCAAATGAAGAAAACTTTTGTCGATGACATAGAAGCGAAATTAATGCATATTTCTGATTACATTTAATGCATTGTTTTTAGATTATGGTTGTTAGCATTTTCTTTGAATAATGAATTGTAAGCTCTAGAAGAGCATACTTCCCTCATGAATAAATATGAAATTTATTCTTTATTCCAGTATTCTTCAAATTTGCAAGCAATATTTGGATTATTTTGCCTCTATTTGATTAGAATTATATTTCTTTGATCTAGAAATCGTGTAGCGCCCAAATGGAAGAGATATGCATTGTTGATAGTGGCACAACAAATACCATCTTAAGAGAGTCTAAATATTTCCAGTCGATCACGAAGAACGCTTGGAAAGATTACTACGATCGCGAGGCGACTCATATGTAATCGGCTCAGGAAGAGCCACTATTATATTGCCTACGGGTACAACTTTGGTAATCGAAGAAGCCCTTTTGTACCCTGAATCAACGCGCACTTTCTTAAGTTTCAAAGACATCCACGCCAATGGTTTTCACGTAGAAACCAATGAAGAAAATGGCAAAGAATACTTGTGCATTATGAAGCACGCGGTATGTGGAAAAATGGTATTAGAAAAATGTCCCTCATATGAATCTGGGTTGTACTACACGAATATTCATGCACCCGAAGTGTATACTTCCTTGAAGACTGTTTTTAGAAGCTCTGAGTTATTTTCTTTATGGCATGGTAGATTAGGTCATCCTGGTCTTAGAATGATGAGAAATATAGTAAACAACTCACAAGGTCATGGTATTAATGTTAAAAATTTCCCGAATCATGAAGATTTTGTGTGCCCTGCATGTGCCACCGGAAAATTAATAACTAGACCCTCATCACGAAAGTGCAAAGTGAAATCCTGCATTCTGGACGCATCCAGGGGGATATTTGCGGCCCGATTCAGCCCTTGTCAGGGCCGTTTCGACACTTTATGGTGCTCATCGATGCTTCCTCGAAATGGTCGCATGTATGCTTATTGTCAACAAGAAACCATGCTTTTGCAAAGCTGATCTCGCAGATCATAAGAATTAAGAATGCTTTCCACGATCATCGCGTAAAGTCCATCGAATGGACAATGCCGAGAATTTACTTCAAAGGCATTTGATGATTGTTGCAACGCAACGAGGATAGCGATTGAGCACTCCATCCGCCGCGTCCACACGCAGAATGGACTAGCGAAGCACTAATAAAGAGGATTAAATTCATTGCCGGGCCGCTTTTGCGAGTTGTAACTTGCCCAACACTTGTTGGGGACACGCGATCTGCACGCGGCGGCTCTCATCAACCGGACCTTGACCTACAACATCCATTCCCTATGCGGCTTGTGCAGGATCATCCGAAGATCTCCCATCTCGGAAATTTGGGTGCATGGTATATGTACCTATACCACCCCTCGGTGATTGCAATGGGCCTCTCCGCAAGTTTGGGATATCGTTGGTTATGAGAGTGCATCCATAATCGGTATTTGGAACCCATGATGGAGACTTGCATACTGACCGGTTCGGATTGCATTTTTGACGAGATCGTTTCCGTCATTAGGGAAGAAATCAACCTTTGAATAAAAATACCGAGAAATCATATGGCATTCCACCGGATCCCCGCACATGACCTCCGCACTAATGAAACAAATCAAGAAGTCGAAGATAATTGATTTGCGAATTTAGCAAATGAACCTTTGATCATTTTGTGATCGAAGGCGTGGTTAAGTCGCATGTACCCGCAAGGAATGCACGAGAGGGTGGAAATACCAAAGAAAATAGAAGGTATCCTCGGCTGTTGAGGCCTCAAAGAAAAAGAACAGAAATCGGCTCCTCAAACCCAAAGTACCGGAGGCGTCGGAGAAAAGCGGGCGAGAGGACTTACCACAACCAATCACGAAAATACCCCAAGGAAAGAAGGGGAGCCAGTTGAGACCTGGCACTAGAAAGAAGCCAACGGAAAAGGCAATTCCAGACTTAAATCTTCCACTGCAGGAAGCCGCCGGAAATAATGTGTGCGCACACATAGGCGATGAAAAGCTAAAGGAACTTGCTCCTGCGATAGAGAAAAGCAGAGAAGAGCAAGTAGAAGTGCATGAAGCACTCCATGAAGAAATGGCCATAAACTTTGTAATAACAAGAGAATCCCTGAATAGAGCAACAACCAACGTTGATGCATACTTCGCAAAGAAGATTGCCTCGATCATTGATCATGATCCCGAGCCTGCATCTCTCGCAGAGTGCAAGAAAATGCTAGATTGGGAAGAATGGAAAAAGGCAATCACTGCAAAGTTAGTCTCTCTGAACAAGAGAGAGGTGTTTGAGCCGTATCGCGCACACCTCCCCATATAAACCCCATAGGTCACAAATGGGTCTTTGTTCGGAAGAGGAATGAAAACAACGGTTGTAAGGTACAAGGCAAGGCTTGTAGCTCAAGGTTTCACTCAACGTCACGGAGTTGATTATGAAGAAACCTATTCTCCGGTCATGGGAGGAATTACCTTTAGATATTTGATCTCAATGGCAGTCAACTTGAAGTTGAGAATGAAGATAATGGATGTTGTCACAAATATTTGTATGGAAACTTGGATTCGGAGATATACATGAAAGTACCTAAGGAATTCCTATCCCGAACCAAGGCGAGCAAATAGAAACACATGCAGTGTGAAATTAGAGAAATCACCGTATGGGTTTGAAATAATCGGGAAGAATGTGGTACAATCGATTGAGTGACTTTCTGCAAGAAAGGCTACACAAGCAATGAAGATTGTCCATGTGTGTTTATCTGACGATCCCGAATGGATTACGTATAATCTCCGTCTATGTAGATGACTTGAACATCATTGGGACGGATGAAAAATTGAAGAAGCATGCTCATACTTGAAGTCCGAGTTTGAAATGAAGGATTTAGGTAAAACCAAGTTTTGTTTAGGCTTGCGGCTTGAACATGTCCAAGGAGGAATCTTGGTACACCAATCAACCTACACGCAGAAAGTGTTGGAAATGTTTGGATTTGAAAAGGCATATCCTGCGAAGACTCCAATGGTGGAAGGTCACTCCAAGCAGACCTAGACCCGTCTGGACCTAGAGAAGAGGAGAGGAAGTCACGGGAGCAGAATTCCCATATCGAGTGCGGTTGGAGTGCTCATGTACCTTCGAATAGCACCAGTAGGACATTACGTTATTGTGAATTTGCTAGCCGATGCAGTCTGAGAACCCACCAAAAGGCATTGGAAAGGATCAAGAATATTTTCCGTTACCTCCAAGGAAGCAAAGATCTTGGTTTGTTTTTCAAAAGAAACAATGAATTGAATTTGGTTGGCTCGCCGATCTTTGGGTATTTATCGGACCAGCATCCTGGCAAGTCCCAAACTGGCTATGTTTTCCTATGTGGAGGAACAGCAATTTCTTGGAAGTCGTCTAAGCAGACCCTTGTCTCGACGTCGACAAACCACTCGAAAATCATTGCTTTGTATGAAGCATCTCGTGAATGTGCATGGCTCAGAAGAATGGTTCACCACATCCAGAAGTCATGTGACTTGAACATTGAGAAAACTCCCACGATCATATATGAAGATAATGCAACTTGTGTTGCCCAAGCACAGATGGGTTATGTGAAGAGCAATCTCACGAAGCATATCAACCCCAAGTTCTTCTATGCTCACGAATTGCATAAGATGAACGAGATCAAAATATTGCATACTAAGTCATGTGAAAATCTTGTAGATTTATTCACTAAATCACTCCCAGCATCTACCTTTGAAAGGTGCATTAAAGGAATTGGAATGATGAGACTTAGAGAAGTGCAGATTTCAGGGGGAGATATTTCACATACTCCCACATGAATCTCGAACATGAATTATGAATACCCAACATGCATCTCGAAGATTAGCAATTGAAGTTGGGTGAATTGTACTCTTTTTCCTTAGCAAGTTTTTCATGAAGTTTTCTTGCATAAGGTTTTAATGAGGCAATTCGTGCAATACATAAGCGTATGCTATGTACTCTTTCTCCAAGTATTTTTCTCACTAGGTTTTCTGGAGTTTTAATGAGGCATATGCATCTCGCAGCAAAGGGCCCAAGGGGGAGTGTTGGGATACCACGTGGCCCAATGAAAAGCCCACGATGATCCCTTAGCCGAAACCCTAGGAGAGCGCTATATAAGGAGGAGGGGGGTCCCCCTATGTACAAGGATTCAAAAAGCAATAAAGAATTCCGTCGTCGCTCCTTATATACCTGTGTCTCTCTCTCTGTTCTCCACTTTAGATCTGTTCGGGAACCCCGAACTATTCGATAGCGAGGTTTCTTAACATGATAGACACAAGCCTCGGCCCATCCAAGGAACGGAATGCAATACGGCGCACAAAGTCAAGCAAACTGTCTCAAATGACAAACGCCCTATGATTCCTCTGCATGGACTTTGTTAGTGTGTAAGCATGTCAGTAAACTAACACATAAAAAATAAATATAAGGTCAATGGACAAATAGCGAGCTATATATTTCATCGTTGCTATTACAGTATTAAAACATGCGGCTCTCATATATATGGGGTTTACATCATACTGTTCTTGCGGATGTTCACTCTTCTATACCCTTTATAATGCACCTAAGCAATTTTTCCTACGTCCACCCTAAATAATGCACCTCATTAGAGATGGCCCAATGTTCGTGCACCCAGCAAAACGTCCCCAAAAACTTGCATTCATCAAAATGAGCGTCTCAGATCTTTCCTCAGTTTTACTCACCCACATCCGATGGCCATTATTTAGTGTGTCTAATCATCTCTGTGGCCCACAACAGACCTCCCCCACCTACATATTTGGAAGAAGAGCGAATCAAACAAGGAAATAAATAAGGAGGATTCGCATGCAAGAAAACCAGACTTGAATTTTTTACTTGCCAAAATTATACGTACTACATATTTGGAAGGAGGGTGAATCAAATAAGGAAATAAACAGGGAGGATCCACATACAAGGAAACAAGACTTGAATTTTTTATTATCCTGGCATTGTGATCGAATTTTTTTTCCGAATATGACCCTTCTCGAGACTTTTTTACGGATCTAACCCCATAGAGCCTAATTTGGTATACGGAGAGTGTTGAATTTTTGTTTTAATTTTTTACCTAAGGAACCAACTGTCTTTGAGTGCTGCTTAATTTTTTCAATTTTTCTCATGGAACCGTAGTGCGTGAAAGCATTATTTAATTTTTATCTTTTTTCCTTGCGGATCCAGTGTCGGCGAGCGATTTATTTTTCTATATTTTTCCGAAATCATCCTGTGGCCTACAATGACCTTCCTCACCTCCAGCATCAACAAGGAAAAGGAAACAAACGTCTTGGAATCAAGGAAAAGAAAACAAATGTCCTGGAAAAGGAAAAGACCATACATTACGTGCTGGGAAAAGGAAACCCGGAGATGGGGCAGCGCGGCCGGGAGAACGTAGGTCTGCAATGGCTCCACGGTCGCCATCGGTGGCTTTGCCGACGCGGCGAGATTGCTGGTCAGCGACCTCGCGGCCGCCGTACCTCGGCAAATTTATAATTTAATTATTTTTGAAAATAATTTTATTAAGTACAAAATAATCGAAAGTTTTTTTGAGAATTTTTCTAGAATTTTTTAACCTAATGTGCTATCTTTTCAAAAATCCTTCTATATTTAAAAAAAATAAAGGCAACTCACCTGTAGCTTCTTCTAGTCATGACCAGGACACTGAAGCTTCTTCTCTTCCCTCCCTCCATTAAAGCAAGAAAGAAGCTCCAAAGCTTCATCAATCCCGCACGAAATCTCCTCTTTCCATCTATGGTGTTAATTCCTCAAATTTCGTGCTCTATTGCCAAAATTTCCTCCCAATCTGATTTGATCCCAAATTATGGTTTC